>QEPC01010852.1:3517070-3532368 GCA_003113815.1 Sphenodon punctatus
GGACCTAATCTCCCTACGCACTCCTGCACGCGCTCTCCGCTCTTCCTCTGTCCCCTCCCTCACTCTCCCTCGTTTCTCCTGCTCACCTAACCGCCTTCGACCCTTCTCCCTCGCTGCCCCCCATGCCTGGAACTCCCTCCCTGCCCACATCCGCCTTGCCCCCTCCCTCCGCTCCTTCAAATCCCTCCTCAAGACCCACTTTTTCCTCGCCGCCTTTCCCAATGCCTGCTAGTCATTCCCCATATACCTACTGTCTGCCCTCCTCGGCAGACTGCTGTAACCAACCTGATTGTAACCAAACTAATCACAAGCACCTGAGGCTTTGCATCCACTTGAATGTTTGTCTGTCTTCTCCCCTGTCTGTCCCTCTGTCCCCTCTCCCTGTCTCCCCCTCCTTGTCTTTTAGATTGTAAGCCACAGGCAGGGACCGCGTCTATTTCTATTTTTTGTACAGCACCAGGTCACACTTCTGGCGCTATATAAATGTTTATAATAATAATAATAATTATTATTATTATTAATAATGCATGGAAGCACTGGAGCAGAGTGTACAGCCCTTGGGGGCTAGACTCTCCAGAGGAACCAGCAAGTGCAGGACCTTTAGTACCCTTCCCAACAGCCAGGGTGGAGCCCACGCTGGATGAATGTACCCCACCACCATGTGAGCACGTGCATTTCTAGTCCATGGTGTGAGGGGTGTGGGCTCCCCAGGGATGCTGCTTAGGAGGGTGCCATTGTAACATGTCAGAGCTAAGGGATCCCCAGTAACTTGAGTGGAAAGGGTCCACACAGGAGCAGGAGTGGTTATGCCCTAGCCAGCCCAGGTCTCAGGTATCTCAAGTGTGGGCAAGCCCATCAGTTTGCAGGGGCCACTGCTGGTCCCTTTATTCAATCCTTCTCAAATGTGGAATGCAAAATCACCTGGGTAAGGGGTACATTCCCTCCAAAACTCATGCATATTGGACAGGAAACAAAAAAGTTACAGCCTGATATTTATGCTCCAAAATTGTAAAGTTTTTTAATTCCATATTTTTCATTTTTATTTTGAAATTTTGTTAATCAATTTTTTGTTTTCATTTTTATGGTATTAATAATGAATTTTTTGTTGTTGTTATTAATACCATAAAAACAAAAATGAAATGCACACTCCTAAAAAAAAGCAGGGATATTGGTGTTAGTTCAGGGGCTGGGGAAGGGAATGAATTGGCTATGGCAAAATTTGCTTTTCACAGCCAGAGCTGTTCAGGAAATATGGTGTCCATCTGTCTGAGGTGGGGGTGGGACTGTACCTGACAGGATAAGCTAATCCAAGTCCTGGGTTAGATCTGGGGATGGAGTGTGAAACCAGCCAAACATAAACTGGTGGTTTGCTATGGCAGGGGGTCCAGTTAGTTGTTATAAGTTGTTTATAGTTTATAGTTAAAAAATTCTAGAAGCTTCGGTGGCTGGATCAAAAACAAGGGGAGTCAGGTTCTGGCCAACAGCCCAGGGATGGGTTGGTCGAGCACTGCACTCGTGGACAGCGCAGGGATGTTTCTGAGTGCACTATGGTCTCCTTTAGCTGCTTTAAGGTCACAGGCAGTACAGTGATGCCCCTGATCTGAGCAATTGGGGGGGGGGGAGGGGGAGGCTGTGGCAGAGTGACCTAAATTATGTAGTCCAGAAAAAGGTTGGTACCTGAGTCGCCATCTGTCCCCCCACCCCCCAATTGATGTTAAGCTTGCATTACTGGACCCAGGATAGGGGAAGTTCCCCTCCCCAGATTACCTTATTTATTTATTTATTTATTTGCTATCCTGCCCCATCCTGCCCATGGCAGCTCAGAGCGGCATACAAACAAGATAAAACAACCATAAAAACATAGCAATAATAAAAACAATATATAAAGCAACATATTACAAAACATAAAGAGTATGGCCTTCTAAATTCTAGTAAGTGTCCTTGCCCCCCCCTTCCCTTGGCAGTGGTGTGTGTGTGGGGCTTATCCCACCCCCATTAAAGGAGGAAGGCAAGGACTCACTGTGTCACAGGGTTGCTGCGGGCTGGAGTGCAGGTCCTGTGCTGTAGCAAGCGTTGCCCAGGCAACGGAGGTTTCGGCATGAGGGAGGCTCTCGTATTGTGAGACCTTGTAGGCACCATTTTTTGTCCCTAGGGCTCATGCTGCAATTGAGAGCTCTGAGCTTGGAGCAAATGTGTAATGTTTACACTGTGGGCATATGCTGTTTGCCCCTTTATGGGGGGCCAGAAAAGAGTTTTTTTCTGTTGGTCCCCCATTGGTTTTGGTGGCTGTCAGTTTTTTGCCTTCCTCACAGGGTGTTCCAAACAAATTGGCGATTGATTGGATTTTAATTGTGAGTTGGAGTGAGGTGACAAGCCTAACGGTTGCACTCTTCCAGGGGTCCAGTTATTTGTTATAAGTGGCTTATAGTTAAATAATTCCAGAAGACATCTCCTTAAGAGATGGGATTCGGTGGCTGGATCAAGAGTAAGGGCAGCCAGATTCTGGCCAATGGCCCAGGGACAGATTGGTCGAGCACTGCACTTGTGGATAGGGGTGGTTCCGAATAGGCTATGGCCTCCTTTACCTGCAACAAGGTCACAAGTGGGCACAGTGGGAGAGTGACCTATGTTATGTAGTCTAGACAAAGGGTTGGTACCTGAGTGGGCATCAGGCCCCCCTAGGCAATGTTGTAAAGCTTGCATTACTGGACCTAGGATAGGGAAAGTTCCCCTCCCCAAATCACCCAAATAATTGAATTCAAATAAAGAGTGAGGCCTATTAAATTCCAATAAGTGTCCTGACATTGTCTTCTTCTGGGGCGTGGTGACAAACAGCTCTTGTGTCCATGAAGTTGAACATTCCAGTCTTGCTTTCAACAGTAGGTGTCGTAGCAGGCAAAAGAACAGTGCTTTATTGAAACCAAGAGATGCAGAGGAGAGAAATGATTAATTCACAGGAATAGTGCTCCACTGAAAAAAAGAATTAGAAAAAAAATAATCAAGCCAATGTTTTTAGGAATTATTTGACTAAAAATCAACTTTTGACATTAAATCCAAGAAAGTGCAGTCTTACTATTTTCCAATGACTGATTCTAGTTCTTGTTAAATATCTATATTTGGGGGAAAGCTTTTCATTTTATTAATCATGAAGGCTTGTTCGGTGCAAGAGACACATAGCTGCTTTCGGTGGGGAGTGAGTCAAAGTGTTTATAGAAGATAGAGGTTGACCAGAATAAGGGATATAATCTGTCTTGGGCATTTATTGGATGCTGATTAT
Organism: Sphenodon punctatus; assembly: GCA_003113815.1. Classification (NCBI taxonomy): domain Eukaryota; kingdom Metazoa; phylum Chordata; class Lepidosauria; order Sphenodontia; family Sphenodontidae; genus Sphenodon; species Sphenodon punctatus. The sequence continues at coordinate 3,520,348 of QEPC01010852.1, forward strand.
TGTCTGATCAAGATATCAAATGTGAGGTCTGATAGCCAGGTACCCAACTTAGGCTGCTTTTACATGAGCGGATTGCTCACAATCGAGGTATTTAATTCGCTGTCTGAAAACAATGTGTGACTGCCTTCAATGCTCATGATCCCGGACCTCCATCTTGTCTAATCCTGCCTTGCGGGATTTTGAAATATCATGCGAGTGGGTTGCACCACGGTGACCCGCTCGTGTAAAAGCACCATTAGATCCATTTGGTAACCTGAATTTACAACGCTGGGTATTTCTGACACTTGAGCAATGAAATACCTTGTTAATAGTGTCATACAATTTATTTAATTTTTATTGTAGTCCAAGGACTCCAGTTGTTGATTAGGACTCAGTTGTGCTAGGCTTTATAAAGACACATAATGAAAGATGATCCTTGCCAAAAATGATTTAAGAAATGCTTAAGAATGTAAGAACTGAATCTATGGTCCATGTATCCAACAGTGGCTAGTTCTCGATGCTTCAGGGCAAAACAACATGAACATTGGGCATGTGGAGCAAGATTTAGGGATTCCCTAACCAGGAGATTGTATCCTCTGATTATCTTGATTAATAGCCACTTAATCTCCATGAATGTATATAATCCTCTTCAAACACAGTCCTACTACTTGCTTTCACAACATTCCATACCATTGAGTTCCACAGATTAATTGTGGATTGGTTGAGAAAGCACTTCCTTTTCTTTGGTGTAAACATACTATCCGATAATTCCATTGAGTGTTCTCTAGTTCTTTTATTATGAACAGTGGTAACAAATAATTTCACATTCACTTTGTCCACACCATTTATGATCTTATAGATCTCTATTATAGACCTCCTCTTTTCTAAGATGAAAAGCCCTAATCTTTTTAGCTTTTCCTCATAGGGAAGCTGATACTCATGAACATTTTTGTTGTCCTTACCTGCACCTTTGCCAGTTCCACTATGTCAAGAGGTGGCCAGTCAGTGGCTGTTTCTTTCAGTTCTGGTGGATCTCGTTCAGACCTCGCTGTTCGGCAAAGAGGGGAAGCATGCACCTTTCTTCTCTCTACAGCAAAACACTAGGCTCTTGGTGCAACTGGGGTATGCAGATCTCCTTTAGATCGAGCTGCCAATTTTCAGCTTCCCTTCTATAGGCAGGAACTTCCTCCAGCTTGGGGTATTGGCCAGCAGCAGGGAAGTTGAGCACATTGGCCCTGTCAGGGATTACCCACCCAGCCACCCTGCTACATAGTACCCTAAACAAGAGCTTTTGGTTTGATAGGGAGAATCTTTTGCTGCAACATAAAACTTACAGTAAACCTAAAAACTAGGAGGTGAAATAAGACTCCTTGTAAGATCAGGGTTGTAAGTATTACAGCCTCAGTCACTTTGTCCGGGAGGAGGGGTCAGCCACGGCCATGGTGGGGGTCAGGTTGGGGCATGGAACTGACATGCACTGAACCGGGCCGGCCGGCGAGCACTCCTCTGCCCCTGGTAGGGTGGGAGAACAGAATAAAGCCCTGCCCCCATCATGATGAGAAGCCATGGCAGCCAATCACAGGCAGTCATGGTGGCTGGCCATGGCAGCCCCTGATCCCCAGCAGCTGCAAATAAACACCTGAGCGGTCCTTGGTCCAGGTGGTGGGTCTGAGATCATCTGGGGGACCAGTTCCAGGTCAGCTTCCTACTGGATGGGGCAGCAGTGAGATGAAAACAATGGATGAAAAGGACATGCACGTAACTTCAACACCACTTTTATATTCCTAACAACTCCTCTGCGGTAGAAGATACCTATCCAGGGTCTGTCTCCCAGCACAGAGCCCACAAACTGGGGTCCTCTGCACCTGAATTACAGCTGCCACCAAGCCAGTTCTCTGAGGGTCCTGTCATCACACCACTGACTGATGGATGGGGGATTGAAAGGGGATACTAAGCAAGAGGTATCTCGTACATTGGCTGGGTAGTCCAGTGACCCTTGCTTCCTACCTACCCTGGCATTAGGCATCACTACCCCAGGCTGGACAAGTCCAGAGTAGTGCTAACCCACCTACTGTTGTCTTTCAAGACACCTTCCACTGACCTCTCTCCTAGAGAAAGAGAGGGCAGTGGAAAGGCAAAAGAACCTCAGCCGCCACAGGCAATACTGTGCGTGGGGGGGGGGGGAGGGGGTGACAAAATTACTTTCCAGGTCCTAATAAGGTGGCTATCTAGGCTTGTAGTGGAGCCTCTGAGAGCCCCAACTTGCATACTAACCCCTAGATGACTACCAATTGAAAAGGGGAGGGAGAAAGGATGATTCAGTTCAGCTGCTGGTTCACTGCTGTTTGGCAGATCCAAGAGGCGGGGGTTATAAGCCAGTTGGCCTCTCTCAGTCATGTGGGCTGAAAGCCCATGAATCCCAGGAGGCTACTTAATGGCTGCAGCCTCTCAGCTCCATTCTTTCCCCTGCTGTCTGCTCATCAAGGACACCCCCTTACCCCTCAAGCGTGGAGAGGAGCTTTCTGGATAAAACTTCCACAGCCAATTGACTTTGCCAAACTGAAGCAGTGATTCAAGTAGAGATGCAGATATCATAGGATTCATCAGGCCAAAAATTAATCTCATATCTAAAAAACCCCGAACAAAACCCAGATGTATACTTGGATTTATTGTACTGGAGAATGACACAGATGATATCTACAGAGCTAAGAATGGGGAAGTTGAAATGACAGTGCACTGTGCAGCTAAAATGAATTTGCAAGAATATTTTCTAGTTCATTGTGGTGGAAAAAGCTCTTAATGGGGAGCCATTTTGTGCTCTTCTTCATGAAATTGGGCTGAGATCAGAGATTATAAGAACAGGGAGCAATGGAGACAATACCCCACCTCTCCCCTGCAAGTTTGAAATATAGGGAATTGTCTTTTCCTTGATATTATCCTGTACCTGAAAAAAAGGGGAGATCCCCAGTAGTGTTTATTTTTTACAGTCCCTTCTGTGGTGGAGATGGGACCCCGAAGGAAAGAAATGAGAAACAATGTTTACAACGTGGCACTGTATATCCAGAAAACTGGATATTACAGGCTACCATGGAGACTGGAAGGCGCTAGAGTGGCTCTGCAGCATCCCTTCATTAATTTCCATGCCTCTATGGTCTTTTGGATGGCCATGAAGCACTATATTTACCTACACATAGCAGTAGCTACTAGCCATGCAGCAATGGGGAACATGTAGTGAACATGGGTCCCTGATAGTAATGAAGGGTGGGAATGTGGCATAGTCAGCCTTCCCCCTCCACTTTGACACACTACTGGTATTGTTATATTGTATTGTCCTAATAGATATGCACAGAACCAACATGGTTAGCACCATTTGCCAAAAATGTGGGGGGAAGTGCAGATGTCTTGCAGAGGCGTTATGGAGGTACATTCCTCATCACAAAGATCTTTTTGTAACTGGGGATGCCAAAGGCTAGGAACACATGCCTCCACAGATCATACTGTAAAGCTTAGTTTATACACAGACATTTCCTGTTCGCATTCGGTGACACAAGAACAATTTATTCTTACAGGAAGTGAGGTGTCGTATTTGCTTATTAGTAGATTTGTAACTTTTAAGGTAAGAAGGGATCATTGAAATCATTATTAAGGTCCCGGAATTTCCCTATGCTCAGGATCTTTTGCACCACTGAAGTCAGGAAGTTTACTTGACACCTGTCTAGGCTCCTCCACACATAGCTGCACAGCCAGGTGGAGTTCACAACACTTTTGAGGTGGTTCTAAGTTGTGTCTCGGTCTGAAGAGGCCATGATCAAAAGTCTGCTAATGTGGTATGAAACCCAGTACCGTTGAGAACCAGAACTTCAGCCAGGGGTGCAGATCTCACCCCTGAGCGTTTGAGGAGTCCCCTCCCCCATTTTATTGATTCTCTCCCCCCCCAATCTAATCACCCAAATCTCCAATCCTGGTGACCTACGCCATTTTTACACTGACACACACCCCTTTCGATGTTCGGGCGGGTGTGCGGTGGGGGGGCAGTCCATGTATACAACTGACGGTGGGTGGGGGGATGCGTGTGCGGTGGGTGTGCGCCCATGTAAACACCACGGGCGGTGGGTGTTTGCATGCACACTCCCACCACACACCCACCAACACTCACTGCACACCCACCTCCACCCACAGAGCCCTCCGACAGAACGGAGGATGCTCTGTGGGTGTAGGTAGGTGTAGGTGGGTGGGTGTCCATGTAAATGGGCACACACCCACCTACGCCCGCCATGCCAAAACACTTCCCCACCCCCCATCCGTGTAAAAATTGCCCACGTTGCTCATCAGAATGGAAATCCGCCCGCGGGGGGGAATCTCCCTCAAATTTTCTCTTCTCCCCTCAAAAAATTAAGAGAGGAGGAGTTGATCCTCAAACTAACGCCCTGTCTGCACCTCTGCCTCTATAGCAAGATGCTTTGCCCCAGTGAATAGTGAGTAATGGCATGTGTTGAAATACTGCAAATCAGTTGTTTCACAAGCTGTATGTACTTGTTCAGAAGATTTGATACTGTTCAGCTTCAGTTACAATACAATGATTTTAGTAATAAATTGTCTGAAAGCCAAAAGTTCTGAATCTATTGGAGCTAGTATTGTTATATTATTATTTAGCATACATGTTATATTATTATTTAGCATGTATATAGCACTTTTAGTGTTCAAAGTGCATTACAATTATTATCTAGTTTACCTTCACACCAACCCTGTAAAGTAGGTTCTTTTATTTGCATTTTATGAATGGGGAACTGAGGGCGTTTTAAGACAAGTCACTCTCCACTCACCACACACCCACTATACATATTGCAGGACTGCAGTGTTGCCCTATGGGTGCCCTGAAACATGTATAGTGCAACATGTATAGTGAGAGAGACTGACTTGCCCAAGGGCCTTCAGTGAATTCATAGTAAAGATTGGATTTGGGACCAAATATGGAATCCATAATGGGAACTGTAAATGCATAATCAAAATAAGTAAGCAGCAGCATCCAGAGTAGTTAGAATATAACGTATTTTTCAAAAATAATAAATTGTACAAACATGATGCTTTTTTAAAAAAATAGGTACATTAAGGCCGTTTTTAGACGAGCGCGGCGGTGCCCGCGCTTGTTTCTTAAAAAAGCCGGCAGCCCGTTCCACACGTGATGCTGCCGCCGAATACGCGCATGCGCGACCGACGCGCATCCATTTCCGGGCGCGAACTGACCGGGTCGGCGATTGAGGCTGGTCATACGCGCCCAGAAATGGATGCGCGTCGGCCGCGCATGCACGTATTCGGCGGCAGCATCATGTGTGGAACGGGCTGCCGGCTTTTTTAAGAAACAAGCGCGGGCGCCGCTGCGCTCGTCTAAAAACGGCCTAAGACATATAACAAGAAGAATTGATATTGCTACAAATAATGATTTCAGGAACATTTCTATTGGTTTTTATAAAAACAATTACATTTTGATAGTTCAAATTTATATTGAATGTTTTACATGTATGTATGTATACATGCAAATTTTATGCAAATTGTCTCCTATTTTGAGAGTCACTGTCCCTCATTTCAGAATTCAAGGGTTGAGAGGGATGGTTGTGGGATTATATTTAAGTCTCAGAATTGGGCAACATTTTGGGAACTGTTGGACTAGACAAACCCACAGGACAGACCCAGGTGCAGGGGCTCAGCTAGCTTGGGAGGGGCCCAGGGACAAGAAATGTCCATGTGCCCCCCTGCCTCTTTTTTTCCTGCTGGTGGTGAAGCTGCCAGCTGGCCCAGGAGCGCCTCCCAGCTCAACCAGCCTAGGGGTGGTGGGGGCTACTGGTGCTCGGGACTTACTTGCTCTCTGCAGAGTCTGCTGCATGCTGCTGGTGGTCTGCTGCTGGGTCCATCCATCTTCTGGCCAGCGGGGAGCTGGTTCCATGGTGCACTCTGTCCCTTGCAGCTCACTGCCCGCACACTGGGGCCGAGTACAGCCAGCAGCAGCAGTGCCATTGCTGTCCTGGCCCACCTGACTAGCTGTGGAGGCCGGGGGTTGGTTGGGTGGGCCGGCCGGCCGGGGCAGGCTGGGCCAGCTTGATGCAGAGAGTGCTGGAGTGGAAAGGTGTTTGGCGGTAGTTCTAATCAGTTACTGAGAGGAGTCGCTGCCAGTCACCTTCACGCTTGGGCTGCGCCTCCCTAGAGCCAGGCCTGCCCGGACCAGGTCCGGACTGGTGGGGAGGACTCCTCCACAAAGCGGCGCTGGGGGCAAGCCGAGCCATGAGGCTTGTGAGTGTGACCTGGCCTGATGCAGACTGCTGCATGAGGCCCCTCCCTGCCCATGGTTGTAACGTGGGCAGGGAGGGGGAAGGGGGCCCATGCAGCAGCTGGAAGGGCCCCAAGCGAGTTCAGGTGGCAATTAAAAAAAGAGAGAGAGAAAAAAAGGGTGGGGGAAAGGGTTGCTTAGTTACCTTGGATATTGGGCCCCCAGCCAGTATGGGCCCTGGGACCCCTGTTTGTCCAATGGTAGCTACGCCCCTGCCCAGGTGTCACCTCCAAATCAGAGCTAAGAGAGAAACTAGGAAGAGAAGGCTTGCAGCTAAGTGGATGGAAAGATTAGATCAGCAAGGGATACCAGGTCTCAAGATACAAGGAGTGGAAGGATGTGCAAACGCGGTTTTGAAGTTCTGAGTTCGGACCGAACTTGAATAGTTCGGTCGACTGAACCGAACTTTTGAACCGAACTTGATTTTCAAACCGAACCGAACTGAATCGAATTTCTGAACTCAGTTCATTCGCACATCCCTAAATGGATCCAAAGACAAATTAGGAAAGGGGGCACACCTGGTTCTGGGGCAGAGAGGCTGGCTGGATTTGGAATCAGAGCTGGGGATGGGAAGGATTATGGTTCTAAAGGTAGGGGGTTAGGTTAGATCTGGTACCAGTAATGGGCTGGGAAGGTCCTGGTTCTGGGGGAGAGGTCTGGATTCAGCATCAGGGTAAAACAGGGGGCACAGACCCAGACCGATTCTGGTAAAGAGGGTCTGACTGAATTCAGTATCAAAGTCAGGGGGAATCTCTGATGCGGCCTAGTTCCATGAGAAGACAAAGTGGCTGGTGTGGTTTGGTTGCTTGGAGGCTCAACTGGGCATACTAGAGCACCTCCTGCTTCCCAGATGCGGGTGATGAGGTGGCTCTGCTGGCAGCACACAGCACTCAGGATCACCATCTCCCCAGCTGGTGGAAGTGCTGCACCATCCAGGCTGCAGTGAGATAAATCTTAGGCATTCTGCCTAGGGTCAAGCTGCCATGGCCCCCATCATCTCACATGTGGTAATGTGAAAAATTAAACCTTTGTGATGGTTTTCACATTATCCCAGCCACCATGCATAGGAGGAAAGGGATATGGCAGTTCACATGGCCTTGAGTAAGGGAGTGCTAATGAGGGGCTATAGGCCCCCCCTCTAAATCCACCACTGCTGCCAGTGCAGCTTTCTATTCTTCCCCCTTTCTATGGCACCCCTACCAGCTGAGCGTTGCAGCTACAGCTAGGGTCAGGGGCTCACTGGGCTGCGTTGGGCCACTTTCCACCTCCATTCTGCTGCTGCCTAGGATTGGAGCACTATCCTGGTGGGGCAGGGCCCAGTCTACTGCTGCTGCTGTGCTGTCCATGGTCCCTGATGAGCTGCTGAGGACCATCTGGGCTGTTGCTCTTGGCCAGCCCCTCAATGTACGCTTTGTAGCTCTCCTTCCCATGCACCAGGAAAGGAATTTGTCACAGGGGATGGCACCCCAGTAGTTGGCCACAGGCAATTACTTCCCCCAGGATCTTAAGAGACTCTTACAGGGCCCCAGGAGACATGGGGTAATTTCAGATGTTACGAGACCACAGTCAACCACAGTGAATCCCCTGTGGTGGCCGTTTGTCCCGTTACATCTAAAAGATTCCCACCAGATGTTCACCACGGGAATCAAAATAACCACAATTCCGGAGGTGAGGCCAGCCTCACTTCCGGAATCGTGGTTAGAGTGGTCACGATCCAGGATGGGCCAAAAGTAATGTCTGTTACGTTGGCCCATCCCGGATCGTGGCCCAGACTGTGATGCGGGATCGGGCACAGTGGCCGGATTGGCCACTGCGCCCGCCCGTTTCCCGGAGGGCAGGCGGCTGGGGGAGCGTGGGGGGGGCATGGGGGTTGGGGCAGCCTCGCCCCCTCACCGATCCCCGGTGAGAATCAGGCCGGCACAACTAAAAAACAGCCGGCCTGATTCCTGACCAGGATCCGAAACGGATCCCAGTACGTGATTCAGCGTGGCAGGTCTCTGGGCCCATCATGTCTGAAATTACCCTCACAAGAACATCAGAGCAGACAGAGAATGAGAGGTGTGGCTTCGTGGCAGGAGTCTCACCCAGAGTATGGACCCAGGCTCAGTGGTGCCCCCCCGTACCACCATGCCATGGTAGCTACGCCATTGTCACTATTCAACAAGTTCAAACTCCTTCTGCATGAGGCAGCTTAGCTGCAAAACTGAGCATAAAGCGATTCTGCATCACTCCCTGTAACTGCTTTCAGTTTCTCTCTTATGAGGAGCAACTTGTTTCCCTGCCAGTGGGAGATACAATTGAAACTGACAAAATTGTCTAAGATTGGTATTTTCCCTGTCAGTTACATCTTTTTGTCCAAATCAAGTGAAGGAAAAGAAAAATATTGTGTAGGCTGTCACATACAAGTGTATGGGATAATATTTTCCAGAGATATTGTCCTTAACTTGGTGCCAAACTGAGATACCTGGATGTCCTGTTATAAAATTATGATTGTGTTTTTATATTACAATAGTGCCTAGAGGTCCAGGCTGAGATCAGGGCTCTTTTGTACTAGCTACTGTACATTCCCAGAGTGTAGTGGGGGAAGAGAGGTGATTGTGACTTGTCCAGGTTCATATACTCTTTCATTTACTTGACAAGACATATAAGCCTGCAGAGTTACCATAACCAAACTACTTTATCAAGTGCTTTATAAAGCGCCAGGTACATTGCTTGTGCTATATAAATGCTTGCTAATAATAATAATAAATATAATAAAGTGCTCATAGAACAAATAATACTGTTAGTTGAATTGCAATTTTTGAATTTAACAAAAAAACAATTGTTAAGTGCTGCACAGAGAAAATTCCTTTTCGACAGAGAGCTCACAGTTTATATAATTGCAGCACTTTGCTGCCCTAATATAATACAGCAATTTACACATGCAAAATGGTCTGTTTTTGTTAATTTGCCTCCATGAACCCAAATAGCTTCTCATCTGTGAGATGAAGTCAAAACCAATACCTAAAGTCCTTCCTTAAAAGGACCAAATCCCTACAAAGTAAATGATATAAAAATCTGAAAAATAGCCCACAACTGAGTCACTCTTGTATTTTTTTTTTTTTTTAATATAGGTTTATCCGGTAAATTGGCTACCAGTTGAGGGCAATGGTTTCCATACTACAATTTGTGGCCTATTTAAAACAGATGGAGGCATCTCAGAGCCTGCTTTGTCCAAGGCCAAGAACATTTTTTCGGCATGGACTCTGAACTTGTTGCCACATAAACAAAATGAGTAATTTAACTTACCGTCTACATACTTTGGATTGACAAAAAAGTGTTGAAAAAAGAGCAAAGCCTGAGGGCAGACCCTGGAAAAATAGGAATGGAGAGAGAGAGAGAGAGAGAGAGAGAGAGAGAGAGAGAGAAACGCTGGCAGCATCTCGGTATGAGTGTTTGTGTGGTGAGGCTCTGAGCAAGCATGAGGCTCTGCTGGCACATCTGGAAAATCTCTCACCAGCATTTATCCCATAAGCACAGAGACAAATTTACATACCAGAGAAAAAGATTTTCAGACTATTTCTGCTGATTGTCTCTAACAGGAAAACTAAGCCCCGTGTTTTGTTAAAGGACGTGCACTGTATGCAGCATTTTCTTCTTTCAGATTCAGGTAAGCTGCTTGCCAGAAAGTCAAACAGGCAATAATCTGCTGTTGAGGTTAGCTAGGAATATTGTAGGTGAATTTTCTATTTGTCTGAAAGATTTGCAGTGGGCTTGGTCTTCAAATAAAACCATCCTGTAGTTATCAGAAACATGATGAGGATATCTGGAGCCACTACAGACGGACAAGGAAAGACAATAGCTAACAATCAGAATCACTCAAATACAGTAAAGAGCAAGGAACATTGGAGGTTTAGCATAGGAAAATGAGATCATAATAGTGCTGGTTTTTTAAGGATCCTGGTTGTGGTGTTACCTAGGCTCTCATGGACCAGCAATGGCATCCTCTGGGTCCCACAAATATTTCCCACATGCTAATAGTTTGGGATGACTGACTTTGTGTCATGCCATGTGGTTGTGAATACTACTCATGTGACTCTGACTATACAGAGAGAACCTCAGTGAGATGTTACATATTATTCAATGCTGCTGCTGGAGATTCTGAAAACTTTATAAGAATTCTGAGCACTGGAACATAAACCAGAAAGTTCCATGTTCTCATAATTTTGGCTCTGCCACTGACTTTCTTTCAGCTTGATCACACTCAAGAATTTTTCAGCTATAGTTTCCTAATTGTGCAGCTCTACTGGATGTAGCAACAGGGGGAGCAGTAGTGCAGACATTTTCCCATACATTTCTGACATTGCTCTCTGTTTCCCACTACAAAGGGTAATTTCAGACGTGATGGGCCCGGAGGCCCGCCATGCTGAAGCACAGACCGGGATCCGTTTCAGATCCCAGTCAGGAATCAGGCTGTCCATCTTTTAGACGTGCCGGCCTGATTCTGGAGGGGGATCGGGGAGGGGGCAGGGCTCCATGGGGAGGGGGCAGGGCTGTGTGGCATGACGTGTGGCCGCACAGCCCCCCCCCCAAGCTCCCCCAGCCACCCACCTTCCAGGAGATGGGCAGGCGCAGCAGCCAACTCAGCCACTGCGCCCGATCCCATCCCGTGGTTGGGACGACGATCCGGCACGGCTGACGGTAACAGATGTTACCTTCGGCCCTTTCCTGATTGTGGCCAATTCAACCACTGTTGGGGCCCGATCCCACCACACTTCCGGACCTCTAGGCGGCTGGAGGTCTGGAAGCGTGGTCAATGTGATTCCCGCCAGGTATTCACTGGGGTGAACATCTGGCAGAAATCCCTTTAGACGTTACGGTATGAACGGCCACCTCAGGGGATTCACTGTGGGTGACAGTGGTATCGTAACGTCTGAAATTACCCAAAGTGTGGACAAACGTGGCAAGAAACACCTTTAGAAGAAAGGTAGTGTTTTCTTGAGCAGTATTATAGTGCCAATCCCATACCTGGTACATATTAAGTGCATCCGAGGCTGCAGTAGCCTGGAGGCTCAACTGAGTGAGAAGGGAGCCCCCCCTTGGGGAGCCCATACACATGGACCAGAAATTTAGCCTTAAGATCATCAAAATAGACTCTATGTAAAATATCAGAGGGTGTTAACAAAGAAGACAACAACCTGCTGGAATCTGGGTTCATTCCACACAGTCCCCGCTCAGCTGCCATTCACATGTGTACGTGTAATAAACAGGCAGCCCCTGTGCGTATTTCATGTGCATTCATGCAATCCCTGCTCAGTCTCTACTCACAGGTTTAGCTTGACCAGCCTAATACACGGGCAGGTGTTCTTTGCTGCCCCGCTCCATCCACCAACCCCCCTCAGTATCCCACCTCCTGGCATGACTCATAGCTGCGGCAAACCATGGGAACAAGAAGACATCTCAGCTGTTTCTTTCTTCTGGGCTATTATGACTCCGGGAGGTGGTGCAGTGCCTGCTATCTCCACCCACCCCTAGCAGTTCATACCTGAGTTTATACCTGTCAGAACTTGGGCCACTTTCAGACATCCTCCCCTCCATGCATAGTCTGGCTGTGGCGGGGGTGGGTGGGTGGGGATGTACAGCCAGGATATGCATGGGGATCCCCGGGTCTGAAAGCCCCCCCCCCCCCAATGCGACTTTGCCGGCAGAGACGTGCAGGGATGCAGAGCAGGAAATCGAGC
>QEPC01010852.1:3534387-3550268 GCA_003113815.1 Sphenodon punctatus
AATGTGGTAAACATCTGAGGGGGAACTTCTGGTTCCCCAACAGACATTACGAGGCCATTCCCCACCACAGGGTATTGACTGTGGTTGAGCGTGGTCTTGTAACATCTGAAAATACCCACTCTCTCTAGATTGTCAAATATAAACATATATTTAAAGTCATCATGGATGATCTTCTCCATCTTTTTTATCTGGTAGAACTTCAACAAGAATTTGAAATGCTTAGCAAGGCAATACCTTAATTTTTAAGGCCAGTTCCTTAATGGAAATCAATTGCTTTATTTAAGGTATTAGCTCCAGACTTGAAGATAAATAGCTGCACAGAACAGGTTGAAACATTGTAAGAAGTCATTATTTTCCCCCACAGCTATATCCATGATAAAAATAGTTGTGGGCACAAAGAGGGGGAGGCATGACCTCTGACTGATGGGAGCTGGGAGTAAACAACAAAGAACAGGTGACTCCATTGTGACCCATTGTGTTCTTCTCTGAAGTTACTGAAGACTTCTCCTGTCAGAGACAGCTTGCTGGGCTGGATGGACCATTTTTCTGCCTGAGTTTGGCACTCCTTATGTTCGTATTGATGAAGATCTGCTGGACGACAGCTTCAGTTCGTCTCAATAACCTATTATGATCTGGCTTTTCAGAGTATGACCCTACATGACCTGTGAACTGTATGTCTGGGGCACCAGAGGCCTTCCTGTGGTGCAGAGACCGAGAGTATGTAGGACTATGCACAGAATGTCTTTAGGGATTGAGGACAAGTTAAATCTACAGTAGGTGCCTTGTTTGCAGGTTTGTACAGTATCTACTTTCTCACACTGCTTTACTGTTAAGACTAAACTTCAAGTCTACGTAACAAAATCCCCCTGGGAATTTAGTTGCATTTGTTGGATTTTTGTGGTTAGAGAAGCTGCATTTTTGTTTTAAATCCAACAGCTATATCAGGAGAAAAATTAATGATGGGGGGGGGGGGGAAAGCTTGTTCATCAGTGATCCTACTATGTTTAAAAGGAATATTTCATTTAATTAATTAATTAATTAATTAATTAATTAAATCAACTTTTATCCCACCCTTCCCTCAGAGGCTCAGAATGGCTTACAGAAATATATAATATGTATAAACATAACACATATAAAAACATATATAAAACATATAAGAACAATTAAAAATAAACCCTAATCCCCACCCTCTAACCCCCTCCCTAACCCCTCCATCCCATCCCACCCAACCCTATCCCAGCCAGACAAATGCCTGACCAAACAAAAAGGTCTTACATCTATTCTGAAAGGTGGATCTCTTCAAGGAGAGAGAATTCCATAAGTGTGGTGCAGCCACCGAGAACGCCACTCTGTGTGCCCTCATTGTACGAACCTCATAAGCAGTTGGTACGAGGGCGCCCTCGGCTGACTTCAGAGGCCATGATGGAACATAAGGAAAGTGGCAGTCTTTCAGATACCTGAGGTGCACAGGTCATTTAGGACTTTATAGGTCAAAACCAGCACCTTGAATTGTGCCCGGAAAGCTATTGACAGCCAGTGCAGATTCCGGAGCAATGGTGTAATGTGCTCCCAGTGACCAGCCCACCAACAGAAGGCGGGCCGCCGCATTCTGAACCAACTGAAGCTTCCAAACAGTCAGCAAGGACAGTTCCACATAGATTAAATTGGAATAGTCTAGCCTAGAGGTTACGAAGGCATATATGATGATGACCATATCTGAATCTGTTAGAAAAAGGTCATAGCCACTTCACCAGATGAAGTTGTTGAAAAGCATTTCTGGCCAGCCCCACAACCTGGCCATTCAGGAACAGCAATGAATCCAAGAGCACCCCAAAGCTGCTGTAAATTTGAATGACCAAAGGAGGCTGGAACACATCAATAAGAGGGGTCTCTATGTCCCCAGGTCAGACAACCGGCCAACCATCATCACCTTAGTCTTGGATTCAAAAGGCATGTTAAAAAATAGGAATTTTCACATTGGGTGGTTTCAGATGGACATGGGGCTGCCCACCACCGGAGCTGCACTGGGGGTGCACCCCTGCATCTGCCAACTCCCAGCCCCATCTAAGTCTGGATCAGATGAACCCAGCAGGTTCCCCAGCCTATTGTCAGGACAGGTAGCGCCCCACAACACCATAAGCCCTTTGTACATGGGCAGCACCCATGCATGAACACCTAGAAATCTGGGTGTTCATGTGAGGTTGAGTCTCATGTAAATCCCACCATGGCTGTGTGTGCGTGTGTGCGTGCATGCTCCTGCACACACGTATGCACCCCAACCTCCATGCATCCTCCACACACTGAGCAACCGGCAAAAACGGTGGTTGCTTCATACATGTTGATGGGTGGAGGTGGACGTAGATGGATGTGCGCCCATCTACACCCTCTCCCCATCTACCACACACGGACTGTGGTGCACACTGACCCGCCCCCCTGCACCACAGCCCATGTAAAAAGGGCCATAGAGTTGCGGGCTACAAGATCCACAACACTGTGGTGTTGCCTGGGGCAGTGACTGGCTGGTCAATAGCCCAGTCCTTCCCTTCCGATTGCCTCCTTGCTCTGACCTCCTTGCACCTGACACTTCCTGGTAACCTCTAATAAGCAGTGTGTTAAGGACAGACATAGGAGCAGCACTTGATGACCTAATATTTTGTGGCTGGGTGTGTGTGACTGGGGGGGAGCCAGCAGCCTGAGAAGTGCCTAGGGTGGCAAGCATCCTAAGTCCAGCCCTGGGTATCATAGAATATCTAAAGCATTCCTAATGACTTCCTGTATAGAGGTGGTCCAAGGGCAATTAGTATGCTCATAAACTGGCAGGGTTAATTTTGAATTGGAACAAAAAGACATGATGCATATTAATGAACTGCAACAAAGTTAAAAAGAGTGAGTTTGTATCTGAGGCTACTTGCCTACGTTACCGGGGCCAGTGATTCTCCCGGCGGCGAATCTCCCTGCTGGGAAACTTACGCCGAACTACGCATGTGGGCATGGGGCTGAAAGCGTCATCAGCTGTGCCCAGTGGCTTGTTTCCCTCTGAATGTGAGGGCTTGAAATCCAGCCCTGACATTCGGAGGGAAAAAGGCCACTATTCGTGGCTGATGACCAGTGCCCACATGCTGAGCTCAGCGTAAGTTTCCTGGCAGGGAGAGTTCCCACTGGGAGGATCACCGGCCACGGTAGCATGGACAAGTCACATGTCCTCAGACTGTATCAAATGAGAAATGGTGGGAAAAGTACTGAGCACTAGATCAGTGCTTCTCAAACATTTTTGAAGTGCTAGTCACCCCCTTCTGCTTGTCTGTGATAGTTGAGGCCTCTCCCCTATACATACTCACACACCTTGCTCCCTCTCTCCGCCCTCCTATTGATCTTCCTTTCTCCACTCTCCCGTGTTCTTTTACTTTCTCTCCCTCTTACCAGTCCATTATTTTGGAGATTCCCTCTAGCTCAACAAGAGTGTGGAACTAGGTGTACTGTTTACCAGCTGGGATCCCTCTTGTGCCCCATTACTAGTCATTATTACTACTAATTAGTAATAATTATTATTACTAATTACCCATTGATAATTATTACTACTAATTATTACAACTAATTAGTAATAATTAGTAATAGTGTGTGGAGCCCCCAGGTGTGTAAGGGGGTGAGTGCGTCTGGGTGCTGTCTGCGTGTCCCCCTGGTTTGTGGTCTCTTCCTGTCCCCCCCTACTCTAACAGTTGCAGGTAGTACAGAATGTGGCGGCCCACATTCTGGTGGGGGCGGGTTGCCGGGAGCACGTTACACCGGTGCTGCAGAGTCTGCACTGGTTGCCAATAGTGTTCTGGGCACAATTCAGGGTGCTGGCTTTAACCTATAAAGCTCTAAATGGCTTGAGTCCCACGTATCTGAGGGACCGGCTTGTACCCTATGTTCTGTCGCAGCCTCTGAGGTCAGCCAAGGGTGCCCTCTTGTGGGTACCAACTGCCCATGACATTTTTACCACAAGGACACGCAGAGAGGCATTTATGGGTGGCTATCCCACAGTAAAGGAACTCCCACTCCATGGAGGTCCACCTGAGCCGTAGCATGCTCATTTTCCGGAGCAGATGTAAGACCTTGTTTGGTCAGGCATTTGGCGGGCAGGGATGGGGTGGATGGGATTGGGTAGTAGGGTTTAGGGAGGAATATTGGAGGGTAGGGAGTGTTGGGGTGGGTGAGGATAGGGATGAGGTGGATGGTTGTTGGGGGGGGGAAGTTGGTGTAAGTAGGCTGTGTGTTTTTTGTTTTTTGTTTGTAAATTGTATTTTAGTGTGTTTTAATTATATTTCATGTTTTTGTAAGCTGCCCTGAACCTTCAGAGAAGGAGGGGGGCGGGGGCGGGGGGGGGTATGTTGAATAAATAAATAAATAAAATAAATAAATAAATGCATAGCATTTACATTTTGAAAATTAAACATAGAAGGGTCCATAAAGCTTGAAACCTCTCCCATACTTCAAAAGAAATAGTAATAATTTATTCAAGATAAATTCCCCAAATCAGAAAAAATAATCAGGATTATAATTCTACCCAATAACTGAATTCAGATAATAGTTCTTCACATAATAGTAGGAAACACAGGTACATTATCTTTGATATAGGGTGTTATCACACAAGATGGTGTCCCACTTTCACACACATGCACCCACATTTGCTCCAGCCTCACTGCCTGTCTGAATGCTGTCCACCAGATGCTCGCCCTACATTGGGCAGGGGCTACCTCCCATGACTTCACCTGCGTTATCAAGGAGCATGCCGTGCGGGGGAACCCAGTCCACCGAACTCTCAAGGGTCAGCCTCCCATGTGAAAGACCCCTGACAGCCCCATCCACTCCACATACAGGTCAGCCAGCACCGTGGATAAGGCCACAGTGCTGGCAAGTATCAGGCTCACTGAGGAAGCCGCTGCTGCCACCAACCATCTGTTGGAACAGTGTGTGTGTGTGTGTGTGTGTGTGTGTGTGTACGCACACTGGGCAGCCTACCATCAGCTGCTGGAGGGGATCCCAGGGAGCAGGAGGAGCAGCCCTGGTCTCTCCACTGGTTGCATCACCATGCCGGCCTATCTTGAGCCTGGACCTTGCTTGAAATAGACCAGAGGGAGATGGGGAGCTCCTTGCCAGAGAGAGCAGTGCTGTGCTCCACAGCATTGCCCTCCATTGTCAATTTCATGCTGGGAAGTGCTTCCCAGTTTGGCATTGACCCGTGCTGTGCTCCCCTGCAAGGGTCGTCTCCACATGTCAATTTCAAGGCCTCCCACCTTGAAATTCACATGGGGGATCTGCACTGTGGAACTCTACCTGGGGACACCAGGGCTGCTTCTCCACCCCAGGACCCCTTCCAACAGCTGATGGGCAGGCAGTCCAGGGCATGCAGCCCCCTCCCCACTCCAACAGATTACTGGTGATGGTAGTGACTTCCTCTGGGGACTTGATCCTGGTGCTGTAGGCCTGGAGTCCTGGGGTTCTGCCGATGTGATGGACTTCCTGGGGCTGAATTGGAACAGGGGAACAGGTGGTGGCTGCTCTCCTGCCCAGGGGCCCATTTGAAGGGCTCATGATGCTGCCCACAGGAAGGGCAGCGGTGTGGCCTACCCACGCATTTTTCACACTTTTGGCTGCCTCTCTTCCCATGTGAAAACACCCCTAAACGTAATAAGTGCTTATTAGCAAAATGTTTATTTTTTGTCATTTGAATGTAGTTAGTAGGAGCAAAAAGCTTTTATTTTTGTGCGACTAAAGTATATTTTCTTCTTTTGTTAGTCCTATCTGGACTAATGTAGTAACTCTGAATAACTACCGTTTTAATTGGGATCTTTTAGGATTAGAAAATTGGAATATGTGCCCTTTCTGATCAAATGCAGGCTTGAAAATTTGGGACTGTAAACTTTTTTCTACTTCTCCTGTAGCACCTTCACATCAGAAGGTAAATTATATTGGTATAGGTCAGGCTATCCAGTAGTCTGAATGCTAACAATTGGGTTTGACTATCAGTAGACAGCATGCTGGCAACTGTTCCCAGCTGTCACATACACACGTTAAAATGGCATGTTACAAAACCACGTGAAAAAAACTTTCAGTCCTAGTTGATTAATCAAGAGTAAAGGCTTTCAGGACAAAAACTAATCCTGTCTCCTCAAGTGTGGATGACTGTCCACACTGCAGAACTGATGTAGTGTTTCATTACGCTCAGAAACTGGAGTTAGGGAGTCACGTCACGGCATAAAAGTCCCACCATTTATCACACACAAGAGCTCCATGGCAACCCCTTGCTCCAGTTTGAGGAAATAACTGGAGGATACATAGACCCTTTTTACACAGGCCACAGTGGCGGGGCAGTCGGTGTGCATTCTGGTTGCTCTGTGCGTGGGTGATGGGTGGAGGCGGGTGGGCATGTTCCACGGGAGTGTGCACGCACGCCCACCCTACACGATGTGTATATGGTGTGTATATGGTGTGTACAGATTCCTGGGTGTACATGCGTGGGTGCTGCCCATGTAAAAAGGGCCATAGATGGGTAAACTTTTAATTTTATTATGGCTTTAAGCTTTCGCCTTAGATGGGTAAACAGGACACCAATAGGGGGTGCCATGGGAAGTAGTAGGATAGCATTGTGTGTGACTGATCATGAGGCTTCTGTTAGGAGACAATCTCATGAAGAGTAGTTGAATGCTGTTGGAAGAGACAACCTCACAAACCTCACCAGGAGTGAGGGTCACTGTTGAAGGTGTTTTGTTTATGATGGCCTTCCTGCGATGATTCCCTTCAGGACTGGTCCCAGGCATGTGCCATATGTGCGGCTGCACATGGCCCCGCGGCCAGCTGGGGCCCTGCGCTTGCTTGACTGGGCGGCAGGCTGCAGCCAGGTTCTCCCCCAATAAGTTTTTCTGTCTCACCTCCCTGGCTCTGGTTCCTATCCCTCACCTGTCTCTGCCTCCTAGTAGTGCTCCAGCAGCAGCAGCAGTAGCAGCAGGACACAGGGACACCGATTGGACTGGGAGATAAAGCTGTTTGTTTACAAACAACGCCTCCCCATGTGAGTGATCAGAAGGTTGTTACCTTGCAAAGAAGGTTCTTTGAGATGTCTCTGAAGATTCTCACAACTGGGTTGTGCATGCTCACCCTATTCAAATAATAGACCACGTGATAGTCTCGAGCTCATCTAGTATAAAAAGCACTCTCCTCCCTCAGAATGATAGTTCCTTCCAACCCTTTCTAGGAATATAAGAAAAAAAATTCCATGTGGGGCTGGAAGGGTGGGTGTTGTGAGAATGTTCAGTGCCATCTCAAAGAACCTTGTTTCCAAGGCAGCAACCTTCTCTTCTTCGAGTGGTTCCTCACAGGCTATTTTTACATGGCTCTGCCGGGGGTGGGGGGTGTCCATGGGCACGCCGGTGAATGGGCAGGGCATGCACATGGCCGCCCATGCATCCCCACTCACCCCCCACTCATCCACACCCACGGAGTAACTGCTGTTTCCCCCAGTTGCTCCGTGCGTGGGGACAAGTGTGGGGTGAGTGGGGATGCGTGTTAGGCAGGCACGCACACATGCACCACCACTCACCATGGGCGCGTGCACACGGTCGTTCACATGGGGCTCCCCCACCCATGAACACACAGAAATCTGCGTGTTCATGCGTGGGAGAGGCCTGTATAAAAAGGGCCATTCTCACAACTGTCTTACTTATATTACCTTAGGTAGGAATTTAGGATGTAAAGAAATATCTATTCTATCTTGGATAATCTGCAAATATGGTTCTGAGATTATTATGGCTGCTATTTCACTAACTCTTCTTAATGAAGTTATTGCTAACAGGAATACGGTCTTTAAACCCGCACCCCATAACCAGTTCATTTGTGCCCCCCATAATCAATTCATGCTGCCCTGGGGCACAAATTAAATGGTTATGGGTGGAGGGCAGCGTGAATTGATTATATGGGGGGCGGGAGCACAAATGATCTGATTATGGAGTGGGGGCAGCGTGAACTGATTATGGGGGCACAGCTGAACTGGTTATATATATATATATATATATATATGTCTCTTTTCATGGCATAATGTGTAATAGGTTAGCTGCATTTTGGGTGTCTTGTGTGTTTGATAGCAGCACCTCTGGACCGGTCGCACCATGTGCGTGCACAAGACACAGGCGGCACTGGCAGCAAGAAGCAACAGGCCCTGGAGGCCAGGCTAGCTAAACTCACCCCTTCTCCAGTAAGGCAGTGGATGCAGTCAGTCTCTCTGTACCTGCCTCACTACCCGTCCGGCTGCCCCTGCAGTGGAACCACTCCTGGGGAGTGGTGGTAGATGCTCGGCGGGGGGGGGGGGGAATAATTGGGAGGCCATGCTTGTCTATGGCCGCTCGGAGGGGTGGAGAATGGGAATCCTTCCTGCCCAGAGGGCGCAAGTTTTATGTAAATTTACACTTTTGCATAATTATGTGAGGCCTAATTATGCAAATTAAGTCTCGCACCAGGACTTTGCACATGGCCTCACAAACCCTGGGACTGGCCCTGATTCCCTTGGATGACCTTAGTGTGGTGGCTGAGAAGGTTTAACAACACTGCCTGCACATGGTATGGTGGACAACAAGGATGGTGGTGGCTGTGACAGCATAGGTTCATGAGGTGGTAGATAGAGGGCATTGGATTTTAAAAAAACAAACAGCATGGGCCTATTATCACCGTTATTATAAATTAAGGAAAAGAGGTTTAACTTTGGTTTCATTTAGTAATAACTTTCAGGGGTATAGGCCAGAACCTGGCAGTGAACAAAGATGCTGCTCTTGTTCATAAAGAAATCTTTGGACTGATGTCCTCTTTCCATTGGAGACCATTTTTGCTCTGTGACCCACTCCCCCTTGTTTCACATTCAGGGAGAGATGGGTAGAATTTGGAAGTTATTTGCTTGTTGAAGAAACAGGAGAGAGAGAGAGAGAGAGAGAGAGAACAGCAGCCATCTGTTAACTGCTGGGAGGCTGGCCAAATTAAACAGAAGCTGGAGTTGAATGTTAGGACTTTCCTAGAAGTCCAAGGAAAGCCATAATCCTGTATAGAAATGTACTACTGCAGCTACCATATACTGGTTTCACAGAACAACCTCCAAACTACAAGACAGGCCGCCCCGAGCTGCATTGCAGGAGGGGGCGGGATATAAATTTGTAAAAATAAATAAATAAAAATAAATAAAATAAAATCTCTGTAACTAATCTTAGTGATAGATCTTGTAGCCCTGTCTACCTACCTTTGGTTTGGGTAAATAAAGCAGACAGATAAAAAATATTTTTTCTTTAAATATATATTCATTCATTAATCACATAAACGTAACACACACAAAAACCTGCCTTGTCAGAAGTTCCACTACCTCCCAGTTAATTTGGATGACATATTTATAGTAGAACTTTGGGGAACAAAAAGAAATCTTGAAGACAGAAAAAATATACACTTTTATTTTAGGCATTAATTAAGCACAGGCTTTATAACAAAGGGTGATTTCAGACATTACGGGGCCCGTTGGCCCCGTACCAAAATCACCCTATTCATTCCCCGCCAAGGTCACTCCGTCACGCCGCAGCAGACGTGCCGGGGGGATCCCAGCGGGGAATCTGGGAGGGGGCGGGGCCGCGCAGCGCAATGTGCGGCTGCACAGCCCCGCCCCCTCCACGCTCCCGCTGCCCACCCTCCAGGGAGACGGGCAGGCGGCGGGGCCAATGCGGCGGCCACGTCGGGCTGGATTCGCCACGGCCCGGGATCCTGGGCCGTGGCGGCCTGCCAGACATTACTTTTTTTTGGTCCCCGCTGGGGATCTCTTTGACCACGCTTCCCAGGACATTCCCCCCACTAGCCCGGGAAGCGTGGTTCAAATTGACCCATGCGGGTATTGACCGTGGCAAACATCTGTAGGCCGTCAAACAGACGTGCGAGCCACATTGACCACAGGTGCGTATTCACCGTGGTTCACTGTGATCTCGTAACGTCTGAAAATACCCAAACCAAAGGGTAGGATTGAAATTGCTCCTGACCCCACTAACTGTAACACCCTAATGCTTTTTTCTCTTTCATTCTTTGAACACATTTGCACTCATGCTTCCTCACAAAAAAGGGCACAAATTCTGCACATCTATGCCCCTGTGGATTCTACTGACTTCAGTAAGAATAAAACATGAATGCCTATGAACAGAACGCTATGAACGCTAATGAAGAAGATAATGATGCAATGCCTACAGAACTCCATTGGTTTCAGAAGGGATTGTTTGTATGTGACTGAGATCAGAGTTAGTACAATGAGTTTAACAGACAGTGTATGTGTGATAGCGTTAGCAGGCCACTCTTAAGTCATTGCAGGATCAGGCCCAGCATCTAGGCTGGGATACACACTTATGGGGGTTTGACCCTAGGCTCATTAACCCTAGCAGTAATAGCTGTTTGGCCCCAACTGGGAACAACAGAGAAATCTTCTGACTTGCTAGGTGGAAGGACTATGTAACTCCTCCATCTATGTCCATACAAAGTAATGGGGCCAGGTTCAAAGTTCAAGTCCCTCATGTAGGACTACCACTAGGGCCCTTTTTACGTGGATGGGGGTGAGGTGTGTTTTGACGCGGTGGGTGGAGCTGGGTGTGTGTCCGTGTAGGTGGCGCACACCCACCTACACCCATCTCCACCTGCCTTCTCCGTTTTACTACGTGTGTGGAGGTGGGTGTGCTCCGGGAGCGCGCACACAAACACCCACCACCCATGGTGTTTAAATGGGTGCACTGCTGGTCGTGTACATCGACTGCCCCCTGGCGCACACCCACCGAACACCGAGCAGGGTGGGCATCCATGTAAAAATGGCCTAAGAAACACATAAAGCAGCCCCTTAGCACTTAATGTCTCACAGGCCTATAGTTTTATTAACAGATCCTTTTATTTTACATTGGGTGTACAGAAGGGACCTCATTAGTTTTTATTTTAAAAAAATCCATTCATTTTTGTTGTTCCATTAAAACCCATTCATTTTTGTAACATGTTTCATATTAAACACTATTAAAAATAAGAAATAAAAAATTATTTGAAAAATCATTGTATGTGTACAAAATAGCTACTGGACTGTTCTGTGCATGCTCACCCTTTTCCAAAATGGCGGCAGCACTGTTGGAAAAGTGCTGCAATTTGCACAGACACAGTGACCATTTTGCTCATGTGCACAACAGCTGTCCTTTTCCAAAATGACGGCAGTGCTGCCACCGCCATTTTGGGAAAGGTTGCGCATGTGCAGTGGTCTGGCAGCCATTTACCAAAATGTGCCACCATTAATAAATAATAATGATGCTTTAAAAAAATATATTTTAATATTTTTTTTAACGAAAATGAATGAAAGCAAATGGATGGCATTTGCTTATTAATTTGTTTTCGGGTCTTTAGTTACTAAAATGAATGGGGCACACCACTATATTTCAGTACTTCCTTTAGATGATATTAAATAAAAATAGTATAATAAATAAAAATAAAGATTGAAACTAAGTTAGTGCAATACATTTACAAAGATACAACACAATTTCTCATGAAGTTTCCAAGCTATGGGGGACAAAGCCCCCCAAAAATGATGTGGTTGGGCTCATTGATCCAGTTTACAGGAAGGCTCTTTGTGACAGGTTCCCAGGACACTTGTAGCTTACACAAGTAAGCCTAGCTCCCCTAGCTATCCCCATCCTCCTTACCAAAAGCTTGGCGAAACCGTCAGGTTTTACATTGTCTACAGAAGAAGGGGAGATTCAGAGAGAGGCTATTTATTTATTTCCTTATATTTATATGCCGCCCCCCATGCCTACGGCATCTCAGGGTGGCTTCCAACATAATGGAAAACACTTTTTTAACATAAAAAGTCTACAACAAGGTCTCCCTGAAGGCTTTCACCAACCAGGACGGGCACAGATCTAGTTCACAACTAGTGGCTCTGACACACCCCAGGACATTCACCGCATCAGCCGGCGTCACTTCCTGAAACTCATCCCAGAAAGATTGACCAGACGGTGCCTCCATAACCTCGTGCCTCTCGCTTACTGCTTCCAATCCAGTGTCAAAGTTACTCTGGATCTGAGCGATCTTGTCTACAAAGTAGGTGGCAAACTCCTCACAGCGGGCCTGGGACAAGTCCCCGTCCAGGCAGAGGGAGGCCAGATTGACCAGCCCCCACACCACCCGGAACAGCTCCGCTGGACGCAACTTCGCAGACGCTATGAGGGCAGCAAAGAACTTGATTGATTTGATAAAGGCAAATGTTCAATTAATTCATTAATAACCGCTCACTACCTAAAATTTCAAATATTGTTCAAATATATCACAAAACAGTTGCTTTATATTCATATTTTTCATGGAGAATTGTGTCATTTTAATATGCATGAAACATATGCAAATATACACCCAAGACTGCCCCAGTGAGTGCTCACATCTTAACCAAATTTCTTTTCCAAATGCTGCCCATGTCATCAAGTATATAGGTATAAAAGGCTAATGCTGTTTTTACATGTGCACAATTAATCTAAAGTAGCTGTAAGTCTGGATTTGTAATTCTGGACTTGTCATTCAAGGATAATTTTTTACATGAGCATTTATATTCCGGAATAAGCACCAATCTTGAATAAGCTCTAAGCAGTTCTCTTTGGTGGGGTGGGTTCCATTCCAGGATAAGTGTTTACATGTTCGCTGTACTGGATTTATTTAGTCTGGAGTAAATAACTCTGGATTTAAACCAGAATCTGGATTTATTTATTATTTCATCATTTTTATACCACTCCCTGCTGCCTGATGGCACCTCAGGGCAGTGAACAATAGATAAAAATATATCACATAAAAAAGCAAAATACATTATAAGATATCAATTAAAATAATAAAACAACAGAGGCCCGAAAAAGAAAATGTCCAAATTACCCCAAAACTAAAAAACTCCCCACCCATTACTCATCCCCCTCACCAAAAGCTTGGCGAAACAGCCAGGTTTTACATTGTCTACAGAAGGAGGGGAGATCCAGAGAGAGGCGAATCTCTACCAGGAGGGAGTTCCATAGCTGCTCTGCGGCCACCGAGAACTCCCGCTTGAACGTTGCCAATAGGCAGCCATAGCCAACCACATGGGCTGATCCAGGACATGAGGAATGAGGTGATCCCACAGGTAAGTGGAACCCAGGGTGTATAGGGCTTTAAAGGTAATGACCAACACCTTGAATCGGGCTTGGAAGACTATAGGCAGCCAGTGCAGAGAACGTAGCACCGGTGTTATGTGCTCCCGGTGGCCCATCCCCACAAGGAGATGAACTGCCGCATTCTCCACCAGCTGCAGCCTCCGGGTCATTACCAAGGGTAGCCCCACATAGAGTGCATTGCAGTACTCCAATCTCAAGATGATTAATGCATGGATGACAGTGGCAAGATCAGAACACGAGATGTACAGCTGGAGATGTTGGACCAGATGTAATTTACCAAATGCACTCCTCACCACAGCTGCCACCTGGGCATCCAGGCAGAGCTGCGAATCGAAGAGGACTCCTAGACTCTGAACCGGAGGGACCAAGGAGGGATGCACCCCATCAATGATGGGGTCCTCCACTCCCTCGCCCTTACCCACAAGCATCACCTTCGTTTTGTTGGGATTCAGTTTCAGATGACTCGTCCTCATCCAATCCCCCACCACAGCCAGATACCAGGCAAACACTGAGACTTCTGGGCCTGGGTCAGTGGAAAATGAGATGTACAGCTGGGTGTCATCAGCATACTGATGACACCAAACTTCAAACTCTCTCACGATCTCGCTCAAAGTCTGCAAGTATACGTTGAACAGGAGAGGGGACAGAACGGATCCCTGCAGGACTCCACATGTGAGGTCCCGGGGGGACAATGCACAATTCCCCAGCACCACACACTGAGTTGTTCTGGCCAGGAATGAGCGGACACATTCAAAAACAGTCCCACACTCCCCTGCATGGTCCTGCAGGCAGGTCACGATATGGGTGTTTAATTCTATTCATTATATTGATAACGATAATGAAATTCTTCATTTTTGTTATCGTTATTGCAATAACAAAGATAAAAAATAATGAAATCAATAATGATAATGAAAGTCATCATTGATTTTGTTATTGCCTGGCAGGTGTTTTTTTGAGGGAAATGTGGAGAGGGGAGGAGGGAACAGACATCTCGAAGCCAGAAAGAGTGTTGAACTCTTGAACTGGGCTTGTGATGGGAAGGGAAGGACCTGATGAATGTAATTGCTGGCCAATTCATACACAATCCATACAGTATATGGATATATATATATATATATATTCGGCCAATGAGCAGTGCAAGCAGGTTCCAGACAGTTGCATGGCACCCTGTGATTGCCTCCTGCCTCACAGAACCAATCATTGGGGCTCTGGGCAGGGCACTGCAACCCTTTATGTTGCAGGGCTAGGCTGTTTGACTCTTGTTCTGTGTTAGCTCGATGTGTCTGGTTGCATTTACAGAACTTTGGTGCTGCTGCTTGCACTAAAAAACGTCCCCAGCCCTCAGTGTTATACCTTACCTTTCCTTATACCCTTTATTTTACCTTTTCCCTTCACCTGTATATGTATATATATATACACAGTACGTTGGTGCAGCCCACAATACCTGCTGAAACTGATCCCACAAAACTGGATCATACGGGGTCATTCATAACCTCATGTACTCCAGAATAACTGTTTACACAAACACTTCATTCTGGATTTAGAGGTGTTTAATCCGGACTTATGATCGTGTAAAAACAGGCTGAGCTTGAAGCTCAGCAGGTGAACCACTGGAAAAAGGTTGGGAGCTTCAGCATAATAGCAGGGCTGTCTGGCTAGCCAGTCACAAACTAGCTATAGCTAGTCTGCCTAGCAACTAGTCTAGAGACATTGGCTGGAGAAATGCCCAGGATAGAAGCCCAAGTGAAGGGGTCAGAGATTTGTTGTAGATGGAAGTGTTGGAAACGGAAATAAACTGGTGAAGGGAGATGCCAATTCAACCTGCTTTGTGACTGAGTATGGTGCAGCAGAATTGCGAGGCTGCAACAATGTACTGTGGCATCTCTGCTGTTTACAAGGATCTAATCTATGGCTATTTTGTAGAGGGGTTCATGTAGAGGGATTCTTTGGAACATCCAGGAGCACCACCCCTGGAGCAGGCAGCCCAAACCTGAAGCACTGGCCAGAAGCAGGGTTGCTATCTCTGCTTGGAAGACAGCTGCTGCAGCAAGGTGCTTGGCTGGGGGTTGCCCCAGGCAACACCGTAGAGTTGCAGGGATCCACCCACAACTCCATGGTGTGGGAGAGGGGGGCACCATGTAGGCAGATCAGCTGCTAGGGGTCGTTTAAACCCAACTGAGGCTGGGCTGCAAGTGGGCAGATGTGGGGGTGCACCCCCGGACCTGTTATGGGGGTGACCACCCCCACGACTGTGTGAAAGCACCCAATGTACCAAGGTAGTAAGTTATTTCATACACTTGAATTTTTAGTAGTTTTGCCTATGTAAAATAAGCAGTAATACAAGGAGTTCTCTACAGCGTGGAATTGAATTCTAATTTTTTTGCTGCAGCAGTAGGGATGGGCAAACGTGGTTCGGCAGTTCGGAGTTCGGCCCAAACTCGGCCTGTTCGGATGACTGAACTCGAACGCGAACGCGAACATACCGAACAAACCGAACACCAAACGGCGAAATGGCCAAACAGTTCGGTCAGTTCGGATCACGTTCGGATGAGTTCGGGTGGCAAAAAAAGGTTCACTGGAAGGTCAAACATGACAGGGAGATGTCAGTCACTGAGGAGCAGACTTCCAGGCACCAGGGGTGGAGAGGCTTGCAAGAAACGAAACTAATTATCTGCCTCCCCC
>QEPC01010852.1:3551942-3571994 GCA_003113815.1 Sphenodon punctatus
GGTTACTTGGGCTCGGTCACATACCACCTGTCCCAGAGCTGTGTTGAGGGTGGCCGTGGTGCCCCCCAGCATGTGGGTGGCCATGGTACTCTCCCTGGGGGCCCCCCTGTGCCCTACCCCAAGCCACGGGGAATGTCGTACCAGGGCAGGTGGGGGTGTGCCTCACCCAGTCATCCCTGCCCTCAGTGCACCCCAATTAGGCAACCCCCCTGCCCAGATTGCTCACCTTGCTCCACCTGTTGCTGCTGCAGCTGCGGCTGTTCCCCATGCTCCCCCTCGACTGGCTGACCTAAGTGCCGGGGCATGTGTGCATCTTTTGGGGAATGGGGGGTGGGTGCGTTACCCTTGCACGGTCCAGGTCCCCATCCCACCATTGCCCATGCTCACTGGCACTGGGGGCTGGTGCCCCCAGTCAGCTGTGCCTGTCCCCCCTGTTGTGTGCCTGGGTGGGCCCGTACCCTGTGGGGGTCCCCATGCCCTGGGCACACCCCCTATGGCCCATGTGCCCTCCCACCCACTTGCCTACCCTCTATGTCCATCTCGGAGTCCTCAAGGTCCTCCCCTCTGTGGGGATGTGCTCCCCCTGGGTCCACTAGCTCAGGGTGACCAGTGTGCTGGCCTCAGATCCACCCGAGTTGGACTACGGGCATGGGATCTTGGTGCTGGTTCGT
Source organism: Sphenodon punctatus (assembly GCA_003113815.1). NCBI lineage: Eukaryota > Metazoa > Chordata > Lepidosauria > Sphenodontia > Sphenodontidae > Sphenodon > Sphenodon punctatus. The sequence continues at coordinate 3,552,614 of QEPC01010852.1, forward strand.
GAGGGGGGCCTGCTGCTCCCCGAGGTCCTGGGGCATTCCTCAGGAGGGACTGGGTCCCTGGAGTTGGTGCTTGCGTGCGGGACTGCCAGGGGTGGGGGTAAATCAGCCTGTTCCCTGGACCACGGCGCTCCCCATGAGCTGTGGGGCAACAATGGAGCCCTTTATATGTAGGACCCAGTCCAGGGCATCATAGAAAGGGGTGGTCTGTGCTCCGTGTCCGGACCACCAGTTGTTGTCTTTGATTGCCTTGTACCCCTTCTTGAGCTCCTTGGCCTTGGAGCGGCATTGGGCCATGGTTCTGTGGTGTCCTGCCACCTCCATGTCCTGCATGATCTCCGTGTGCACGTGCTCATTCCTCTGGTTCACGGCGAGCTCCACCTGGTTCTCCAGGGACCCCCAGATCCTGATGAAGTCCTGTGTCTCCTTGTGCCCCCATTGCTCCCCTCGCTGGTATCGGCATCTCATGTGCCCTCCTCCTGTGGTTCCTCCTCCACTTCCCCTATGCTGGTCTTCTCTGGGGGCTCTGGCTCCCGGACACATTTCCGGGTCTGTGGGTTGTAGGGGGGGGGTTAGTGTTATCAGTTCTTCTGCCCTGTGGCCCACCCCCTGCCCCTCTCCCACTGAGCACCCTCCCTTCATGCTCATCTGCCACTTTGTGTGCCCCCCTTCGCTCTCCTTACACGTTTCCGGGGTGCCTCCATCCCTTGGCCAGTTGTCCCCTCCGGGGCAGCCAGCTCCAGCTGATGCTGATGCTCCTCAGCCCCCCCGCCACCTCTGCCCCCCTGTCCTCCCTCCCGCTCCTCCCCCCTCCTCTGCCCTGCCTCGCTCGCCCTCCGCTTTCCTCTCCCTTGCATCTTGCTCCATCCTGCCATGTTCCCCTGCTGCGGTGTGCCCTTTAAATCTCCCTCCCCAGTCTGTGTGTTGCGCGTTGCCTGGCAGTGACACTGTGTGCTCTCACCATGGCTGGGTATCAATCATTATGATTCCGCCTGGTGGTTGGTGTTCAGTCATTACGTTTGACAGTTTCCCAGTGGGAATCGCTTTCACCATGCTTCTGGGGATGGTCCCGTCCCAACCTCCGGAAGCATGGTTGGCTTTGGCCCCTGTGGGTGATTGACCGTGGTGAACATCTGTATGCCGCTGATCAGACGTTCATGGCTCTTTGGCCATACCGCGGGATTGACCGTGGTTCACTGTGGTTGACCGTGGTATCATCACATCTGAAATTACCCTTAGACTTAAAAATGAAAGATTGGATTGTACACCCAAGATTATATTACAAGACAACGAATCCTAAAACTTTTCTGGCTCCTGAAACAGAGGCCATTTTCACACAGTACTTCTCGGTGAGGGGATGGGTGTTCACTGGCAGTGGGTGGAGGTGGGAGAGCTCCCTTTTCCATGGGCACACACCATCTCTATTCACGGAGCCTCCTCCAGTTTGTCAGATGGCTCTGTGGATGGGTGGAGGTGAGTGTGCGCCGGGAGTGTGCACGCATCCCCACCCACTGCTCATGGTGTTTCCATGGGCACACACCCATCCTCCCACCCACCTCCACGGCGTGCGCACGGACAGCCCCCCCACTGCACCTGCATACCCAGCTTGGGGGCAGGGGGGCATCCATGTAAATAAGGCCAAATATCCCATTATCCAGCTCTGTTTCTCTGACAATTAGGAGAGTCCTTCTTGCTATACCATGGCACTTCCTGTATTGGTATCCGACGAAATCAGAAAATTCAGAAGGATACGAAAATTAATCAGTCAGATTTCTCAAAAATATTCTAAAGCTCCATTTCAAGGATATGTGCTGGTTTGGGTTAGCTCTTAATCTAAAGCATTTCGACAATGTGACTTTTGGTTGTGTTGGAACTTTTTTAAGAGTGAAGAATCATATTTTACAACTTTCCATTATATCCTTAAAAAAAAAACAGTGAAAAAAAATAAAATCCAAATACCAAAGCCCTCTGAGCTTAAATAGCATTGAGGTTTTGTCACAAACCAGCAAACCCTGAGAAATTTGGGCTTGAGACTAATGTATTTTCTGAAGCCTGCCAATATCTGCTACTTGGTAATGCTAATATCTGCATATGAAATGATCTAACTAGCAGGAAATAATTTATAATGAGTTTGAGTTATGTCTCTTATTATCCTATGAGGCTTTTTTCCAGTTAAAGCCAACAAAATAACTCTAAGCAAATGCCTATTCTTTTGTTGTTAAAAAGAGTTCTGGTGGTCTTGGATTCACTCCTAACTTTTCTCATTCTCTCCTTCACAAACCTGCCATCAAATTAAGAAACATTAAGTGAAGTTAGCATTTCTTATATAAATTAAGACAGGAAGATTAAAAAAAAACCCCTCTCACTTTGACAATGAGGTAAGAAATGTGTCAAGATCAGATCTTTAAAGGCCAGATGCCAGATCTTCAATAGTAGAAGAATGTAACTGTTGGAGGTTTATCTGGGAAGATCAATAGTGCTGTCTTCTCATCACAAAGTATGCTCTTCTGTCTTCACAAGTAGGGTTTTACTGTTTTATAAAGATAAAAGGCCAAATTTTTGGCCTGCAGTTTAGTCAACAATGCTCTTCTGGAAATCAATTAAATTATACTGATGTAAGGTGGAAAGAATCAGGTGCATGCAACCTAAGATGGCTGCTACTCTAGAGACAGGTGGACTGGTTAGTACATTGGGTGAATAGTAGAAATGTCACTGTGGCAGTGCTAAGCCACAAAATGGCAACAGCCTCAGAAAATGCCACAAAATGGAGGCCAGAGAACAACCTAACCTTCTGACAGGAAAGGGTTAATTTGAAATTGAGACACTGGCCCTTTAAATGGCTAAAAGAAACTGAAGCTAAGGGCTATATAATGACCCAGCTAGGAGTGAGAACTTAGCAGTTGCAAGAAGTGGCTGAAGGGAGTAGACTTTCTGAGGCGCAGCTGTCCAGGGGGCTTGGAAGCCTGCTAGGATCTACCCAGAACCCAACAAAGAGCAAGTTAGCTCCCAGGCTCACAGACTGCTAGACCTAGGAAAAGGCCTTAGCCATAAGGTGGGAGAGAACCTTATTGGAAAGGACTTCATTATATTTAATACCTGGACTATAATACAGGGACCCATCCTAGGTGGGAGAAGCCCCGAGAAGGTGGCAGTGGACTGGTTAGAAGAGTGTGAGCGGAGGACAGCTATCAAATTTAAGAGAACCCCAAGATATACATAGGGGTTTGGGTGCCCCTTTGTTACAGGAACCCTGAGCTAATTTTATTTTATTTATTTACTATAATTCCCCAGAAGAGGGTCGCTATGACAGACTGGTGGAGAATGCAGGCATGAACCCCATTTAGCTGGACCGCCCCAAACAAGCGAGTCCCAATGTTGGCTGTGTACCCCAAACAGCAAAGTGTGGGAATTTTGAAAAAGGAAGTGTAAAAGGAAGCATGATAGGGGTGTACCCTGAAAACCAAGGTATACCCCAAAAGTCAAAATAACCGGAAAGAGTAAGAGAAAGTGGAATAGGGGTGTATCCTGAATCAAAGTACACCCTAAAATATAAAAGATACCCCTAAATGTGAATACAGGCTGGTATAATAAATCCTACAGAGGCATTATTTGGGGCCTTAGCCCAACAGTAGGACACCTTTTTAAAGCTGACACAACAACATAATGAGACTCACACGGAACAGGTTCTGTTATTACAGGCTCTCAAATGTGCAGGTGAGGTCCAGGCCAAAGCATGACAGAGCAAGCCAAAGTGGTCCGCCATCACATTTAACACCCTACATGTGTGATGCCCAGACTGCACGAAGAAATGGATATCTTACTACAGCATCAGTTTGCAGACAGATTGCTTTGAAGCTCATGTTTTGATTGAATCTCACTGCAATGAAACTAGGGATGGACGAACAGAATGCGGTTTGGATGTTTGGATGTTCGGTCGTTCGGCTTGAAGCCCGAGTTTGGGTTAGATGGTTCGGTTCAGCTGAGTTTGGGTTGGCCGAACTTGGCCGAACAGTCAAAAATAGCACTATCAAAACCGAAACCGAAACGAAACCAAAACTTAACTGAAACCGAACCTTAATTTTTCTTTGCCCTGAAAAGATGTTTTTCCTGCCCCCGAACTCATCCGAACTCATCCGAACACAACCGAACTGTTCGGTCATTCGAGAGTTCGGTTCGGATGTCTGAACAGACTGAGTTCGGTCCGAACTCCAAACATCCAAACCACGTTCGCCCATCCCTAAATGAAACCAATCCGCTTTTTCTCAAGGTTGCCTATGCCACTGATGCTGCTGAAACCATGCCAGTCTTAAGACCCTCTCTGTGCTTTGGCAACCTTCAGCAATCCCTGTTGACCCCAACCATTGCTCAGATGTCTGTCACTGTGGGTGGCATTTTACTGACATGACCTCTATGCGGTGTGTGCCATAGACAGGGAGTATTTATATAGCCAGTATTCCATGTATGTGATAGGCATTTAGCAAATAATTTCCTCTACCTGTAGAGGAAATAAAAACCCAAAGTAGGAATGTCAACTCTTTTGCAATCAATCACTGTCCAGTCTCTAATGTCCCTTTATGAACTTTCCATCGTTACTGTAGGCAAGGGCAGGGTGTGGGCTGTGGTTGAAGGATTAGATTCTTATCTGCATATTTATAATGGGGTGAAGGGGGTGGTGGCCCCCCTAGTTGGGGGGGTTTGCCCCCCTGTAGCTCAGCAGGTCCGGAGTCTGGGGGTCGTATTGGACGCAGACCTGCGTCTGGAGCGGCAGGTGGAGGCAGTCGCCAAGGCTGCCTTCCGCCAGCTTTATCTGGTACGTCGGCTGCGTCCGTACGTCTCCGGCCCGGACCTGGCCTCCCTCATCCATGCCTTCATCACCTCGAGGCTCGACTACTGCAACGCGCTCTACGTGGGGCTTCCCTTGTTCTTGGCCCGGAGGCTGCAGCTGGTGCAGAATGCGGCGGCTCATCTTCTTACGGGGACGGGTCGCCGGGAGCACATTACACCGGTGCTCCGAGCTCTGCACTGGCTGCCGATAGTGTGCCGGGCCAAGTTCAAGGTCCTAGTGATGATCTATAAAGCCCTACACGGCCTTGGCCCCTCATACCTTAGGGACCGCCTCGCCTTCGCGCCCCGGAACGGCTCCTGCGGTCTGCCGGGGGTGCCCTCCTGGAGGTCCCCCGTGTTAAGCGGGGGGCCACGATGGAGCGAGCATTCTCGGTGGTAGGGCCGCGGCTGTGGAACTCCCTTCCGGAGGAAGCTCGCCTGGCCCCAAGCCTTTTGACATTTCGGCGGAATTGTAAGACCTGGCTGTTTGCCCAGGCCTTTAGGAAGGAGGGTGGGGGGGTGATTTTAATCCCCCGCCCATTTATTCATTTGTTTTCTAGCCCTGTTTTATGTGATGTGTTTTAGATGATGTTTTTATATTTATATTTTAAGTGAATTTTAATATTTTATGGTGTTGTTAGCTGCCCCGAGCTGCATTGCAGGAGGGGGTGGGATATAAATCTGTAAAATAAATAAATAAAATAAATAAATAAATATTGGTCTTGATAGTCAAAATAGCTCAGCACCTTCAATTGGTCTCTACCCACTCAAACTTGCAATGTGCACTCAAGGGTGTAGCTGGGTTGGAATGCGCCTGGCCAGTGTAGCTGCCCCATCTGTCCCTATTATACTCACACCCTGGCTGTTTGCTTCTTTCACCATGTGGAACCTAGGAAGAATTCCAGACGAAGAGGCCAATGTGGTTCATTGGAGTACACAACATCATATGAAAGGCTAGTGTGTACATTACCAGAGAATCTGGACTCATCATGTAGAGTCTGAGCTTTTATCAAATTTGACAGTAGCTCCAGGTTTGAACGGTAGACTGTCTGAAAGCCTAGGAGTGTTCATTAATTCTTCTGCTTCTCCTCATTCTCATTATTATTATTATTTATTAATTTATATAGCGCTAGCGATGTACCTGGCACTGTACAAACAATAGTTACAGACGACTCTACCCCTAAGGGACTTATGGTCTAAGAGACAAGGGAGAGGGACAAGGGACAAGAGACAAGGGAGGGGTGAACGTTGGGAGAGACAAGACTATATGCATGAGGTTGAGAAGTTGCAGGCACATGTGCTTCACTTAATAAATACTAGATTCTGATTGAGGTGGGAAGAGGATGCAGTTTCACTCATGATGATGAGCTAGGGAAGACCTGATGGAAGAGAGGCTGGTTTTCAGGAGGGATTTGAAAATTGGGAGGGAGGGAGCAGAGAAAACCTATCCAGGGAGAGAGTTTCAGGCATGAGGGGCAGCAAGGGAGAAGGGGCAAAGACATTTAGAGGAGCAAGGGGGGTCATGAGCAGGTGAGGGTGGGGGCAGAATTCAAGTTTAAATTTGGTCCCATTTCTACTTTACAGCATAAATTGGAACTGATTGTGCACAATGACATTCATTTATTTTGCTTTACAGTAATACAACTCTTTAAATATATAGAAAGCACAACACAATCCTTAAACTGTTTAGTGCCAGTGCAAGTACCAGCTTGGGGTGCTGACACAAGTCTCATTCACTTCATCCAAACTCACTTTAGTGTTAACAACTAGTGCCAGTGCTAAGTAGTTTGAGGACTATGTTGTACATATGCTGCTATTGTTTTCTATAACCATAGTCTTTGCCAAAAGGCTTGCTCACAAACCTCTTCCACAAATATTTACATATTCAGTTGCTAGGAATAAGCGAACCAAGTGGCGTTTTGGCTTTGCAAAGCTTCTAGAATTCCTCCCCCCCCTTAGTTTGGGGTAGGGTTTCATATTCCATTCAATACCTGATTTTTTCCAGGCATTTTTTCTTTTAATATAAACCATCGTTTCGTTCTGCAAAAGAAGTGTAATTGCTTCCTCACCCCATGCATTGGTAAGTAAATAGAAACTTGTGTATTGCAACAAAAATACTGATCCATGCCTAAATGTAATTACTGATCTCCTTCTAGAACTGCCAGGGCCATGGAATAGGGAGACCTGCAGCAGTGCAGGATGTGTGCTTTTGCCAAAGCTGAAGGGAACTCAAACCTCAAAAGGGTATTGTTTACATAATTTCAAATTTTGTTATAAATATAGAATCCGCTATTATTAAAAGTGTCCTAAATTTGGCAAAACTAGTTTCTCTCTCCTAATGTTTTGTCACTGTTATATACAGTGACAATGGATTCTGTTTTCAGTGTTGGTATCTATATTTCTATATCCATGAGCAAATATTATGGGGGATATGGGTCTGGTGGGGTTGAGGTTGGGATGGGATGGAAGTGTTTTTGTTTTTTCTTGGGAAGGGTTGGGTTGGGGGAGTAAGGGGTTTTTCCTGCTTGCCTTGCCATCCCGCTTCCAGGAATGCCAGGCTCAGGACATCAGGAGCCACAGGGGGTGGGGGCTCCTTGATGGAGATGGAGAATGGGACAGTTATTGGATGAACTGGGGTTGTGATGGGCATGAGAAGGTATGGGGAGGGGGAGAAATTATATCAGGAGTATCAGGAGAGGCACCTTGTGTCTGTTCCCGTGTCCCGCTTCCCTCCTGTCTTGGAATATTTGGGGGTCGAGGCTAGTGAGGCCCCTGATCTAAAGCTGATGCTGCCTAATTTGAGGTCAGTGGCAAATAAAAATATCAATCATCTTTGATCTTATTCAGAATGAGTCCACTGACCTAATCTGCATTACAGAGCTCTGAATGGATGAGGCATCTGGGCCTATATTGTCCCAGATGGTGCCAGCTGGGTACTTGGTGCAGCATCAGCCTAGGATCAGGGACTGGGGGTAGTGTGGATGTAATCTGTAAAGACACCATTGTCTTTAGAAGGTATCTGTTGCCCAACTCTTCCAATACAGAATATGTCCACCTTGCGTGGGAGTTGGTTGGGGATACGTTGGGGATTTTGCTCGTGTACCAGTCACATTGCTGCACCGCAGACTCCTTTACCAAGCTGGCTGAGTTGGTCTCAGAGGTGTGTAATGGAGGAACATAGAGTTACACACATGTAACACGGGCCTACATGTAAACTACAAGTCTGGTAAATATGTAAAGCAAAAGGTTCCACATGTATGTAATGTTACAATTGAGAACTGTAAAACCCAAAACAGAGCTGTGACACATGACCAAACTCCAGGAAATGGAAAGACAGTTTTGTTGATTGCCACAGACGGGGGGAGGGGGTCAGACATGGCCAGAGACATTTATATGCTAATGCAGGCAGCCATTGCCTACGTGCAGAGACAGAGAAAGCTGATAACGAGAACAAAAGGAATTCTAGAAGCCTCGAGAAGATACAAGGAGTTTCCTCCTGAGGATATAAGGAGTTGTACCCCAGAGGGGGCAGTGACTATCAGTGCCTATCAGGAACTCACTCACCATCTTTCAGCCAGCAAGGCTGGAAAGACATGAACTAAGAGACAAGACTTTGTTCTCTAGCAACTCTAAGTCTGGAGACCCAGTTGCTTACATCAAGGGCTGAGAAGAACTTATGGACCTTTGTAGGGTAAGATGCTTATTTAGGAACTCAACCAGTATAGATCAGGAATGCGTTATATTTACCTTTGATTTCTAGTAACCACTCTGTATCAACTATCTTGCTTATGTAATCAATAAACTTACTTCTTATCTTTATGAAGAAGTGTCTGTGTCTAACATTGGAACACAAGTGAGCAACAAGAGTTCTAAAGCTCTTGCAAACCCAGAGTTTAAAGAGTCTGTAAATGGGAAGGATCGGGTCCATGAGTGACAAAGGGGTTGTTCCTGCGGCAGGCTTGAATCAGCCAGAGAGAAAAAACTGATCCAAGTGGGCTGTGCGTGAGGGAAACTGAGTCACTCAAACCCAGTAAAGTGGGGGTGCGGACCTCCAACACGTGACAAGGTGGTCTTGAAGTCACCCAGATTTATAGTCTTGGGTGACTTCAGCATACATGCTGGGACCAAACCTTTGGGGCCAGAGTGGGACTTCATGGCCTCCATGACAACCATGTGTCTATCCCAGATTATATCTGTCCCAACACATGAGGTGGGACACACGTTGAATCTGATGTTTGTTTGCACTAACCTGGAGACAGGGGTTCTGATTATTTGGGGTGGTGTTATAACACCGTTGTCATGATTGGACCGTTACTGTTTGAAGGCCTGGATCCTGCCCTCCTATGCACCCATCAGGGTGGTGGACCAGTTAGGTTGATCTGCACCTGGAGACTTATGGATAGGATTTGTTTCCAGAACTCTCTGGGGGGATTTACCTACTGACCTTGATGGCTACTCTGTTGATGACCTGGTCATTTTATGGAATGATATCTTGACCAGAGCCACTGACACGATTGCACCCAGGTGTCCGCTCCCACTGCTGCAACAACATAGGTACCCAGGTATACAGAGGACCTGAGGTGGTTGAAGTGGGATGGTAAGTCAGGAGCTCCTTTTATCAACTCCTTCCAATGAGAAGGCTGTGGTCTTTTCTTTCTGACTCTGATCTGGCCACTATCATCCATGCTTTCATTACCTCAAGGCTAGACTACTGTAATGTGCTCTGCATGGGCTGCCCTTGATGACTGCTGCTCTATAGTCTGCACTGGTTTCCTATGGCTTTCTGGGCACAATTCAAGGTGCTGTTTTTGACCTTTAAAGCCCTAAATGGCTTGGGCCCCACATATCTGACAGACTGCCTCTCCTTTCATGCTCCACTGCAACCCTTGTGGTTGGCCAGGAGTGCCCTCTTGCAGGTACCACTGGCCAATATTTTCCATACAACAAGGATCTACAGAGAGCCGTTCTCAGTTGCTGCACCAGTACTAGGGAACCTCCTTCCCCCAGAAGGTCCACCAGAGCCTGAACTTGAGCATATTCTGGAAGCAATGTAAAACTTCTATTTTTTGGCAGCACTTTGGGCAGGTGGGGATAGAAGGTGGGTGTGTGGATTTGTGGGGTGAGGGTAGGGATTTTTATGGGATTGTAGTGTATTGCTTTGTGTTTTTACTATTTCTCTCTGTTTGCCACACTGAGCCTTTGGGGAAGGGTGAGGAATAAATTTTAATAAATAAATATCACTTTAAATATCATCCATAATTGTGAATTTTTAAACACTCTCTACCCATGTCTACCCAGGTCAACTTAAGAAAAAAAAATGTATACACTGCAGCATATTCTACCTCTGAAAAGTGTCCCTTGATACCATGCTACCAGTTCAGAATGAGCTACCAGTCCAATGGGTAAACTTCAAAATGCCACTTGGATTTAAAAACAAAGTATGTGACTTATTTTTTTCTAAATCAGTTGAGGATCTGATTGGTAGAAGTTGTGCAAATATCACTGTGGTATTACATGCTCAAAGAGAAAGAGAAGGCCTACATTCTAAAAGGTGACATAGTGCAATTCCATGGGATGGTGGGATTGACCTTGGATAGAATGGGTGTTTTCAGCCTGCCCTGAAGCTACTCCAGGGATGTACCTTTACATCTGCTTGCATCTAGCTACACCTGGGTCAGGTTCAAATGAACCTGGTAGGTTCTCCGGCCTGCAGTCTGCCCGCATAGGTGCCCCCTGCACCATAGAGTTGTGGGTGATTGCCTGATGCTCTAGGCTGGTTCCCACAACATTGGGTGTTTTTACACACGCATTTCTCCTGCATGTGTGCTGGTACATCCTGAACTTTATGTGTGTCTAAATCACTCAACCAGATCTTAAACATCCGGCTCTTTGAACTTCTGCATAAAACCTCTCCCAGAACTTTTATGTGTAAAAGGTTATCCTGGTAAACTGCTTTGCTCCAGGCAGCTGTGGTCACTTGGTTTCCATGGCAGCCTGTCACGTCTACAGCTGCGGCTACTTTAGGCTGCCTCAGGGCTGTGTGTGTGTGAAAAATGCATCTGGAACTTACTTGTGGACTTGTAAACCCAGAAGATTGAATAATCCAGAGCCCTCTGTGGTGTTGCCTGGGACAACAGTCAGCTGGAAGCAGCAGCATGGTTCCACACGTCACATGGATAGTTGCTCTGCTTCAGGCTGATGACCTTAAGTTAGCTGGTGACCGGGCCTTTGCTGTGGTAGGTCCTTCCATGTGGAACGTGCCCCCTCCAGATATCTGTCTCTCTTCCTCCCTCCTCACCTTTAAAAAACATCTGAAGACCTATTTAGTAGGGGTGGGAATTCTGGATCTTCCGGTATCTGATACTGCCGGTACTTGGTGTACCGGCAGTATCGGATTAAACCCGGTAATCCGGCCCATTTATCGGATTCCCCCATACCGGATTTTTTATATTGCGGCCATTCAAATGAATGGCCGCAATGTAAAAAAAAAAAACCAAAAAACATCCCACTTTACTTTCCCTCCCCAGTCCAGGCTGCGTGGGTGGAAGGGGGGGGACACCCCCCACCCACCCTGCCCAGCCTTGGTTTAAACAATTTTTTTTCCCCCCAAAGTCCCTGCTAGTGCGGGCTCCGGGCCGCCGCCTGCGACCCAGAGCCCACATCAGCAGGTACGATCCCTGGGGTGGGTGGGGTTTAACACCCCCCCAACCCCAGGGATCAGATCACCCTACCTACCTCCCCACCCAGGGATCATCCCAGAGCATCCCAGAGCACTACCAACTGAGTGGGCCGTGCAAACCTGGGGCACCGGCTGGTGGCGAAGCTGCAGCCTGTCTACTTGCACATGGCTGCTGCAGCTCTGCTCCTGGCTGGGGGCTGCCCCCGGCAATGCCTTAGAGCTACAGGCATGGGAGCACCACTGGGCATGCTCAGGCAGTAGACACGTCTGCCAAATGCTCCTGACAGACAGAGACAAAAAATGCTAACAAACAGGGATTAAATGTGCTTATTAAGTAGCCACATGGGTAGGAGCCTGCGAAAGAATACCACTGGCCCACAATTAACTAGAAAACAAGACCAGAACAGACGAGGATTGCAGGAGAAGCCGCTTGAAAGTAGGAGCAGTGGGGGAGGGGAACTGGATGACGCAAGGCCTAAAATGGCTGCCGCAGCACATTTGAGAGTGGGAGACCAGGCTGAGCTTCCAGATCAACTTGCCAATCTGACACAAACGATTAGAAGCCAGCACGAAGACTCCAGGAAACAATGGGAACGCCTCAATGATGGGATCCAAAAGGTAAATAGCGTGGTTGACATGCTTAATTAAAAATTTGACGGGGTCTTGGAAAGAGTTACTGTCCTAGAAACTAGAATGGAGGCAAGAGAAGGCCTAGACCAGCAGTGGGAAGGTAGACTCTAAGCAGTGGAAAAAGCATTGGGGGGAGCCCAGCATAAAATGGAGCATCTAGAGAACCGGGGCAGGAGGAATAATCTATGCATCCAGGGAATCCAAGAGACCACAGAGGCACAGGGAGGGAGAGACTTGGTGTTGAAAATCCTCAAGGCCCTCTTCCCACAAATAGTCCACCTTCATAATATAGAATTGGATAGGGCACACAGAACATTAAGACCCCAACCAAAGGAGGGAGTTCCCCCAAGAGCCCCGATCTTCCGATGTTTGAGATATCAGGACAGAGAACAGATTTTATGGGAAGCTAGAAAGAAGAAAGATTTACAATTTGAGGGACACAGAGTAACTATCCAGCTGGCCCTGGCCTCCGCCACAGTGGTTAGGAGAAAGAGATGGTACCAGTTGCAAGAGAGATTTGCTGTACAGGGCATAAAGGCACAACTAAGGTACCCTGCAACCTTCTCCTTTATGTACAAGGGGCACAGATGGATTTTTTAAAAATAAAGGCACTAGAAATATACATGAAATACAAGATGCCAGAATTCAGAGGCCAAGGAGGAGAGGAACCGGTGGAAAGATCTGTAAATAGGTCATGAAGAAGCTTGGAGAGAGAGACTGATAATTGGAATTTTTGCGCATAAAAGAGACACGTTGTTAGCATTAAAGGACAGTAAATGGAGTTCTATTGGGAACAAGGTACTAAGCTTTGGGGGACGAACGGTGGGGTGAAGTGACTCCATTGCATACCCCTCTAAGGCTTCATGGAGCCTTAGTCATAGGAGAAAACAGGGAAGAGTTCAGGGAGGGAAAAGGGAGGAAGGGAGGGTAGAAGGGGCAGGGAAGGAATGGGAGGGGGGGGGATACAGGGGCACATACAGAAGGAATATATAGACAAGATGGGAAGGGATTTGAGCAGGTTTACAATAATGAGTATGGCTGAATTAAAAATCTGTACGGTAAACGTGAAAGGCTTAAACTGTTCAACTAAAAGAAAAAAGACGTGGCAATACCTTAAAAGACAAAAGATACAGGTGGCGGCTTTACAGGAAACACATCTTATAAGCAAAGACAATTTTAAGGTCAGAGACAAACAATACGAACATATGGTGTTTGCCAATGCAAAGGTAAAAAAGGCAGGAGTGTTATCGGCGTTTGCTAGCAAGTTAAATGTTACAAGACATAAGGTGATTAAAGACCCAGAGGGTAGATACCTTTTAGTGCAGGGGACAATGATGGGGGAGGAGTATACATTTCTTGCCTTCTATGCTCTGAATGTGGGACAAAAGGAATTTTTACAAAAAATCTTAGAGCTGGTCAGACAGGAAAGCCAGGGGATTCTGATAATGATGAGGGACCTTAATAGCCCACTGACCCAGTTGGATAGATCAGGAAAAGGAAAACTGAAGAAAGGCCAGAAAAATTATACAAAACATAACCAGGGCACAGCTGGTAGATGTTTGGAGGCTGAGACACCCAAAAGATAGAGAATATACTTTTTACTCCAGCAGACACATGTCATATACCAGAATAGATTTTTTTTTATGCAGAAGGAGGAATGGGATAGATGTTGAAAGTGTGAGATAAGCCCAGCAGTGTTTATAGACCATAGTGCAGTACTAATGACATTAGAGATGGGACAGCAAAGAAAACACATACCACGCAGGTGGGCTCTGAATAAAGTGATTTTATTAAAACAAACAAACAAACAAGGAAAAAATCAAACAGGAAATAATGGACTTCCTCCAAATTAATGACAATGGTGAGGTCTCTAAGAGGACCCTCCGGGATGCAGCTAAGGCATTTCTGAGGGGCCAATACATCACGTTAGAAGCCCCGATAGATAGGCAATTAAAGACCAAACCCACAAAGAAAGGAGCAAGGGAAGGGGCTGAAATCAGGGGATTGATAGACACAATAGAAACTGAGGCTATAATAAAAAAGTTGAGATACACTAAACAATATTACTATACCAGAAGTAATGAGGCAGACAGAGTTTTGGCATGGATGGTGAAAAAGAAAAGGAAAAAGGCACAAATAACACACATAATGCATCCCAATAAAGAGACATATATATATCAGACCTGGAGATGCAGGAGCAATTCTTAAAATACTACAAGGACCTATACACTTCTGAAAACCCTAAACGAGAGGATATCAAAAGCTATCTGGAGCAATTGAAACTACCCAGAGTTACTGAGGCACATTTGGGAATGCTCAATGAGCCTATTACATTGGAAGAGGTCGAGACGGTCATTAAAGAATTAGCCAAAAATAAAACCCCTGGCCCAGATAAATTCATTCTGGAATTTTATCAAACATACTGGGTACTTTCAGACGATACGGGGCCCTTTCTAAGGATAAGACCCACTTTAGTAGGGACCCCACGGACCTGGGAAAAAAATCTTATTTAATCAAGGGGGACAAAGGGGGATATTTTCAATCCTGCGTAGGCAGGTAAAAAGGCTACATCATTTTCCTGATGTGGGGTACATTTATTATTAATATTATTATTATTATTATTATTATTATTATTATTATTATTGTTATATTATTTTATTATAAACATTTATATAGCACCAGACGTGTGACCTGGTGCTGTTCAAAACATAGAAATAGATGCGGCCCCTGCCTGTGGCTTACAATCTAAAAGACAAAGGGGGGGAGACAGGGGAGAAGACTAACAAACATTCAAGCGGATGCCAAGTCTCAGGTGCGTGTGCTTAGTTTGGTTACAATCAGGTTGGTTACAGCAGTCTGCCAAGGAGGGCAGACAGTAGGTATATGGGAATGACTAGCAGGCATTGGACCACATTTCTAAGTGGTCAGATGGATTCATGCTAGAAATAACAGATAGTGACATGAGAAAGATCTGGGAATACATGTCCACCTGTTCAACATCATTACTAGTAAAAGAACCTCTAATAAAGCTAATACAAAGATGGTATACTACACCGGAAGGGATAAATAAAATTAAAAATATTTATCCCCCTAAATGTTGGCGGGGATGTGGGGAAAGGGATACTTACTTGCATTGCTGGTGAAGTTGCCCCAAAGTAGAGGCTTTCTGGAAGAAAATATGGACATAATTAATAATCAGCTGGACGTGAACCTACCATTTAAACCAGAAATGACACTGCTCGAACTGTACCCACCAAAACATCTTAAGCCGCACCAGAAAAAGACCTGTCAAAGCCTGTTTCTGGCGGCAGTGCATACAATTGCCAGGACATGGAAATATGCAAAAGGAATCACCAGGCTGGCATGGTTGCAGAGGTTGTGACATATGGTGACAATGGAGCGGATTACAGCCAGCCTGGAAGATAATCTGAATAAATTCTATGACACATGGAAACTATGTTGGACAATACTGACACCGAACATCAAAATGAACAAATATGTAAAAACAACCTGCTTGAAAGAAATTTGTTAATGCGCCAACGGGATGGGAGGGAAGGGAATGGGGGTGGGGAGGGGAAGGGGTGGGGTGGCAAAGATGATATACCAAGGTGGGAAAGCTGGGGAGACCCACGCTAGATGCTGAATGTGAGACCATATCATCAAATTCAGCAGCACAGCCACTCTGCTATATGCCTGGAAATGAGTGGCAAAGGAATAAGGATACTGTAAGGGAGGGAACTGTTATGATGATATTGTTGTATTGAAAAATAAAAATAAATATATATATTTAAAAAGAGCTACAGGCAGCAGCTGAGAGCAGTGGCTGATCTGCTCTCAGCTCTATGATGCGAGTGAAAGGGGTGCTGTGGGAGCAGACTGTGGGCCATGGCAGCTGCCAGGTCTGTATAAACCTGACCCAGGCAGGGCTGAACGCAGGAGATGTGGAACTGGCGACCCCTGGAGTAGGTCCGGGGGTGGCCACCCTGCGTTTGTCTAAAGACACACAAAGTCTTCTCTTTTGTGGTTTTGCTTCTCCCCCAGATCTCCATTAGCCTTGGACAGAAACTGTGGCCTGTACCGCTTTGTCAGGGCTAAGGATTTGTTGAGGCTGTTGCTTTTCATATTGGGAGACAGCTCCTCTGGGTGTTAACAAATATGACGGTAGCCTGCTTAGACCTGCTTGAAACTGCTTTGGCCTGCAGGCCACTGTCATGTTTGTTGGAGGCAATCCAGATGTTTGATCTGGAGCTGACCCAGGCGTTTTGGCTGCTAGCCTGAGCTGTGATGTCGGGGACTTCCGGGGTCACCCCATGGGCTAACCACCAACATGCACAGGAAACGGCCTGTCTGACCAGACCGAAGCGTGCTACCATGTCTGGTAGCCCTCTCTTGCCAGCCCAGCACCATGGCATCAGGCCATGGCAGCTGTCGTTTGTCACCTGTCATGGGGGGGGCACAGGGCTCAGCGTGGGGGCAGCTGACCGCACTTTGATGTGGCTCCCTGCCATCCCCTGGGCTCAGCTGTGTTAACATTTGTTCTGTGACTGGACTTGATCCTGACTGGGTTGCAAGCGACTTCCTGGTGTGGATCATGGTGTTTTATATTGATATTTGTAATTGTTTATTTCTTGTTATTTATGTTTATTATATTATATTTTTATATGCTTTTAATATGTTGTGAGATGCCCTGACCTGCTGTGGCAGGAGGGGGTGGCTAAAAAAAATATCAAAGAAAATAAATAAATAAAGGTGCTCCGCCATTACGTGTTTCCACCCTCTAAATCAGATAGCTGTTTTGTATGGTTTGATTCACTTAACAACATAGGGTATTTTCAGACGTTACGAGATCACAGTGAACCACGGTGAATACCCACCTGTGGTCACTGTGGCTCGAACGTCTGTTTGGCGGCCGCCAGATGTTCGCCACGGTCAATACCCGCATGGGGTCAATTTGAACCACGCTTCCCGGGCTAGCCGGGGGAATGTCCCGGGAAGCGTGGTCAAAAAGATCCCCAGCGGGGACCAAAAAAAAGTAACGTCTGGCCGGTTGCCACGGCCCGGGATCCCCGGCGGGATCCCGGGCCACGGCACATCCGGCCCGACGCGGCGGCCGCAGTGGCCCCGCCGCCCGCCCGTCTCCCTGGAGGGCGGGCGGCGGGGTGCGTGGAGGGGGCGGGGCCGTGCGGCCGCACGTTGCGCCGCGCGGCCCCGCCCCCTCCCAGATTCCCCGCCGGGATCCCCCCGGCACGTCTAATATGGCATGACCGGGTGACCCCGGCGGGGAATGAAAGGGTTGTTTTCGGTACGGGGCCAAGTGGCCCCCTAACGTCTGAAAACACCCATAGTCTTCTGAATTAGCCATTCTTTTGCTTCTGACATGGATGTCAGTGCTCAGAAATTTGTGTCCTTCTGTTTACATGAACGATTGGAACACCATAATCTCTCTCTGGTCACTGGCTATCAATGATCAAGAACTCCTGAGAGCAATAGAGTAAAATATAAGGCATTTCCTTAGACATGAACATCTTAATAAGTTTCCCCTATTTTACTTGGGGATGCTTGTCATAAAGCATGTGATTTGTAGTCACAGAATTTATACTCTATCAGAATTTGTAGCTTCCAAATCATGGTGTACTCTAGGATTTCTTTGATTTTTTTCAATGGAATATTGTTTTGGATGGCCAAATGTAAAATTGTACAAATATATTGGTTATGAAGACTTAGAACTCCTCCCTAGAATATTTCTCTTCCTTCCCAGGTTCAGAATCATCTTTAAAGTCAAGCATCCTCATTGCTAAAATTCCACTTAGACAAGGCAAATATTTTCTTAAAAGCAGGAGTTGAGTTAACTTGGGTTTTCAACTGACAGGATTTCTCATCCAACAGTCTCCAGAGCATCATGTCAGTTCCTCTGAAAGAACGATTGTAAGTTGAAAAGTACTATCCTGCCAGGAAATAACTTGTTCTGAATTATGGGATTCCAGCTGTGGCCAAGGAAGGGAGGATAGGACAGGAAGCACATATAGTTCAAAGTTAAGGGTTTTTTTTAATCCCACATTTGTAAAGATAATTGAAATGATGGACTGCAAAATCTGAACTACAGGTGCAGGGCTCTGGGGCCTTTGATTAATCACTATCAGTGATATTTTTCTCATGTTGATGAGATTAGTGTACTTCAGACATACGTATTTCATTCTAGGTCTGTACAGCTCAGTCTGAAAGGAGTATTTGTGCATCTTGTTTTTAAATGTTCATATTAACCATAGTTAACAGGATGAATGTTAGGCATTAAGTCTGAGTTCCATACTGTTCCTGAGAGCATAGAACTTCATTCATTGCTAAGTAGATATTTGAGCCAAAATTTGAGACTTGTTGGATATCACTGAGCTTTCAGGTTTACAGCCTGATCCTCAAAGCACTCTCCCAATCCAAGCCCCAGCGCCAAGCTGACTGATACTAACTATGACTGGCCAGAAACTGTATATGGTGGAGACGTAATAAGTACATGGACTTGTCTGGACTGATTGAAGGATTAAACTGATTTGATCTAAAGTCCCAGATTGAGCATGTGACTTCTTATTTGGGTCATAATTCTGACAAAGACTTGCCACAGGCAAGCCTGACCCTAACACCACCCCCACCCCTAAACCTATCGCAGTTAGCATTCCTGTTGTCATTCATTTACAAAAATGTAATGGACTGAATCAATATCACTGGCCTTAATATGTTGATATTGAATTAATATCACCTATACAGGTGATTCCTTCAGATTTATTAATACTACAATGTGAAGGCTTTTCTGCCTGGGTTGATTATTTGATATCTGATATCTGGATAAGCAGAAAACTTCCATCTCCAGTTTGACAACAGCTTGTGAGCCCCACATTTTTACAGGTTGGGGGCAGGGATGCACAGGAAAATAATTATCCTGAGGAAGTAGCTTTCTGCACAGGTGTGTCAAAAGATTGTGTAACCTCATTCTTGAATGAATCTGTATTGGTCTTTGATATGTTAGGGGGAAAAGTGCCATACATTTGTTCTGGCACATTCTGACACTCAAGCCTAGTTAGGACATCTGAATCTTTGCAGATAAATCATTAATGTCTGAATCCACTCTTAGGCCCTTTTTACACAGATGCTCTAACACCCATAAAATGGGTGTTACATTTTATTATACATGTTGCAGGGCACCACTGCAGCCAATCACCATGGGCCCTGTGCACACATGATGCCTCCACCCAGTTCCTCTGG
>QEPC01010852.1:3572058-3585362 GCA_003113815.1 Sphenodon punctatus
CACTTTTGGTGGGTGTTGGTGAGTGTTTGCTCCTGGCCAACACCCATCTCCACCCACACCCACCCACGGAGCAACGGATGCCACTGCCAGTTGCTCCGTGGGTGGGTGTGGGTGGATGTGGGTGTTGGCCAGGAGCAAACACTCACCAACACCCACCAAAAGTGGCATTTACACAGACGCCCCCACCCATCTCCACCCAGAGGAACTGGGTGGAGGCATCATGCGTGCACAGGGCCCATGGTGATTGGCTGTAATGGTGCCCTGAAACATGTATAATAAAATGTAACACCCATTTTATGGGTGTTAGAGTGTCTGTGTAAAAAGGGCCTTTGAAAGTAAAGCAGAAGTCTTGATAACCCATGTAAACCACAGTCGTGCAGTTTTATGCAATTCTATTTTAAAATCCATTTATAGCCAACTTCCTTCCTCATGCCGGGACCCGTGTTCACTGTGTTTTCCCCATTGGCAGCGATGGGGAAAATGTAGTGAACATGGGTCCCTCCCTATAAAGGCCTCATGCATGCTTTTATGCTGTAGCAATCAGCACTGAAAAAATACTTCTAATGTTCGTAAAAGAGAGGATTCTCACATGAGCATTAATCAAGAATGGAATCTCTTATAGAAAATAGATGGTGAGTGGTGGGACAAATTTATCCAAACATCAATTTACATCTCTACAAGATCTATGCATACCTGGGACTTACATTGCCAGTGCTCTGATCCAACATCTCTTTAGTAGTAGGATTCAATAGAAAGATTTCCACTGCCATTAATTAGACTCCCAAAATGTAAGCCCCTGTCACTTCTCCTAAAGAAAATCGTCTTAGCTTTGATAAATAAGGATAGGCATAGAGGCTGGGCCATGGGCAGTCAGAAATGTTCTATTGAAGACCTATCCACAAATTAAGGAGCAATTTTACAAAGAATTGATTGATTTGGTGTAGGACAGGTGTGCTTGTCTTTGCAAGGAGGAAATTGACCAGACAGTGGGTATTTTCAGACGTGATGGGGCCAGTTGGCCCCGTCACGAAATCAATACATTGTCCCCCCACCGGGATGACCCCGTCATGCCCTACCAGACGTGCCGGGGGATCCCGGCAGGGAATCGGGGAGGGGGCGGGGCCGTGTGGCGCAACGTGCGGCTGCATGGCCCTGCCCCCGCCCCGCTCCCTGCCGCCCACCCTCTGGGGAGACGGGCGGGTGGCAGGGCCAATGCCGCCGCAGTGTCTGGCCGACTTCGCCACGGCCTGGAATCCTGCCGGTGATTCCGGGCCATCGCGACCGACCAGGCGTTACTTTTCTTTGATCCCCGCCGGGGATCACTTTCACCGCGCTTGGTGAAAGTGACCCCATGTGGGGATTGAGCGTGGCGAACATCTGCCGCCAAACAGACTTGCAAGTCACAGTGACCACAGGTGGGTATTCACCGTGGTTCACTGTGATCTCGTAACATCTGAAAATACCCATAGATGGCTTTAGTTTCTAGTATATACCCTTCTTATCCATTAAACATTTTATTTCCACATTAGACATTGGGTGATTTCAGATGTGACGGGGCGCATATTGGCCACATCACGGAATCACTTTTTGATTCCCTGCCGGAATCAAAACGGCCCATCAACAGACGAGCCGGCTGATTCCAGTGGGGAATCTGGGGAGGGGGCAGGGCTGCGTGGCGCAACGTGCGGCCGCACAGTCCCGCCCCCACATGCTCCCCCAGCAGCCTGCCATCCTGGAGACGAGTGGGCACAGCAGCCAATCCAGCTGCTGCGCCCAATTCTGTTCCAGGGTCTCTGCCACGACCTGGAATTGGCACTGGTAACAGACGTTACCGTGCGCCAATTCTGGGCCATGGTTCAAATAACCACGCTTTCGGAGATGGTGCCCGAACCATCGTCGAAAGCATGGTTATTTTGCTCACAGCCGGTGGTTCACCGTGGTGAACAACTGGTGGCGAGCAACCAGACGTTACTGGACCATTTGCCACCACAGGGGATTGTCCGTGGTTGAGCATGATCTCGTAACGTGTGAAAATACTCATTCTCTCTGAGTTGGGAGAAGCCTTGTTTTAGCTAGATGCTTTTTCCATGCTACGAGTATCTTTGTTATTTCTTAAACATTCTAAGGTCATGACAAATCTGGGTTTTGCTTTCCACATTGTCACATGTCCCAGCAAACTGACTTTGGTTGTGTTTTCTTTCCTGCAATTAGCATGTGGATCTACTGCTGTTTAGAAGAACAGCTGGATAAACATTTCTTCTAACATAATAACATGCTATTAGAGGTATGAAATACATCTCCAGTGTAACCTTTTAGAAATAATCATATTTTTTCCTCAGTAATAAAAATTCATGCTAGAATATGTGCACTTGCCAATCAAAGCAACAAAAAAATAAAGTACAGAGCCTACAGAAAAAACACAGGCCTCTCCAGGGCTTTTTTAGAACTTGCAGAGGGATGTGACTTTTTAAGCTGCCACTCTGCTATTTCATTTATCAGTTCCATTTTGTCAGTGTCTTCCATTTTCTTGAATTTAAGTCCACTAAAATCATGGTATTTAAAATTAATCCTCTGCTCAGTTTACTGTTTGCTCATGCAATTCAATGTGAGTGAAAAAGTTTACTGTTTGCTCATGCAATTCAATGTGAGTGAAAAAGTTGGATCTCCAGTGTATATAGACCTGACATACTCTATGTCTGGCTGTGTGTTTTTGCTTAATATGGTTTTGCTGCTGCTTATTTTGGTTAGCAGCACTAATTCTTCAAAAATAAAATGGTAAAAATAGGGCCCCTAAACAGTACCAAATTGAAAATACCAGACACTGCAGCTCTTCTTTTATAAACCTCCCAGGTAGAATAGCAGTGTAAGCTTTCCTTTCTCTCAACAGTTACCTGGATGGTAAAATTCAAGGTGTGAGCTCAGTGACCATACTCGCTCAGTGATTGGTCTCTCCTGTAACTGTTGAGAGATTTGTGCTGATTATTATGGTCACTACTGAGTAACATAGACATCTAGCCACTATGACCTTTTCACACAACAGCACTTTGCTCTTAAAAAGTCTTTTAACCAAAAAATAAAATCCCAAACCATTTAAAATCTCAATCTCTCTCTCTCTCTCTCTCTGTATATGTATATATATATATATATATATATAAAGAGGAAACTGAAGTCAAGGGAGATCGAGCTGCACCAAAACCAAACCAGAGGTGGTATTCCATAATGCAGTCCCTTAGTTTATCTTTTCGTCAACTCCCCCTTTCAACTGCATGGCAATAGTGCTTAGTTACTAACCTGCGTGGGATCTGATTCCATGACTTACAGGTGAAAGTCTCTGTAGTATCCCATTATCTATTTGCCAGGTTACCCAGTTAGGTATATCAAGGAATCATTACGTTCAGTGTGAGTTTCCTTTGTATTTTTGCTGCTGAATTCCATGAGCTTAGCAGTCAGTTATATGGCTATTAGTCTGCCCCAGGATTGTGGGTGATTTCAGACATTACGAGATCACGCTCAACCACAGTGAACCAAGGTCAATTCCACGGCGGGGCCAAAGCGCCCTGCATGTCTGTTCGGTGGTCGCCAGATGTTCATCACAGTCAATACCCACATGGGGTCAAAATCAACCACGCTTCCAGAGCTCCGGCCTGGACCATCTCCGAAAGCGTGGTCAAAGAGATTCCCAACGGGAAACAAAAAAAAGTAATGTCTGAACGGCAATCACCGGCCGGAACCAAAGACAATGATTCCAAGCTGGGGACAAAGCATGCAGCGTCACTGCCAGGCAACCAGCAATAACACAGACTGGGGAGGGAGATTTAAAGGGCACACAACAGCAGCTGGGACGAGGTGCCCCGGTGCCTTCCGGGTGCTTTGACCACAGCACGACCCGGGATCGGTGTAATGTCTTTTGCATTGCCCCGGGCCGTGGTCCAGTCGTCCGATTCCCTGCCATGGTCCAAGTCCCGTCATGTCTGTTTGGGGCTTTCCTTGACCACAGTGGGTGGTTAATCTGTTCACCCTCGTCGGGAATCCACTGTGGTGAATCGGGACCGCGTAATGTCTGAAATCACCCATTGACTATGGGTGATTTAAGACGTTATGGGGCCCATTGGCCCCGTACCAAAATCAACCCATTCGTTCCCCGCTGGGGTCACCCCGTCACGCCATATCAGACGTGCCGGGGGGATCCCGGTGGGGAATCTGGGAGGGGGCGGGGCCACACGGCGCAGCATGCGGCCGCACAGCCCTGCCCCCTCCATGCACCCCGCCGCCCGCCCTCCGAGGAGACGGGTGGGCGGAGGGGCCAATGCAGCCGCCGCGTCCGGCCGAATGCGCCATGGCCCAGGATCCCGCCGGTGATCCCGGGCCATGACGAGCGGCCAGACGTTACTTTTTTTTGGTCCCTGCCGGGGGTCCGTTTGACCACACTTCCCAGGACATTCCCCCGGCTAGCCCGGGAAGCGTGGTTCAAATTGACCCCTTGTGCAGATTGAGCGTGACGAACATCTGGCGGCCGCCAAACAGATGTTCGAGGGACAGTGACCATAGGTGGGTATTCACCGTGGTTCACTGTGATCTCATAAGAAAATACCCATTCAACAGAGGGTGATTTCAGACATTACGAGATCACGCTCAACCACAGTGAATCACGGTCAATTCCATGGCAGGGCCAAAGCGCCCTGCATGTCTGTTCGGAGGCCGCCAGATGTTCACCACAGTCAATACCCACATGGGGTCAAAATCAACCATGCTTCCAGAGCTCCCAGTGGGACAATCTCCGAAAGCATGGTCAAAGAGATTTCCAATGGGAAACAACAAAAAGTAATGTCTGAATGGCAACCACCGGCTGGAACCAAAGAAAATGATTCCCAGCCATGGACAAAGCACGCAGTGTTGCTGCCAGGCAACCACAACAACACAGACCGGGGAGGGAGATTTAAAGGGCACATGACAGCAGCCGGGACGCGCCGCCCCGGCGCCTTCCGGGTGCTTTGACCACGGCCCGGCCTGGGATCGGCGTAATGCACTTCCCCGGGTCGTGGTCTGGCGGCCCGATTCACTGCCGTGGTTCCGCTCGCGTCATGTCTGTTCAGGGCTTTTTTTGACCATGGGGGGGGGAGGGGTGGTTGATCTGTTCACCCCCGCTGGGAATTCACTGTAGTGATTCGGGACAGCGTAATGTCTGAAATCACCCAGAGATTCAGGAATTGGTTCTCTGCTTTTTTAAAAAAACCAAACCATATTATATCCAAGTCATATAATCTTTCTGTTTAGTTGAGTTCTCCCACTTCTTTTGCACAATGTGGACCATAATATTTATTTCCCTAGCTCTTGGGGTTGTTTTGTTGACATGGCTCTATGATTGCTCTGTGCTGCTTGCTTTGGAAAGCAAGAGTTATGACAGGACTCCTGCATTGCCAAACAACCACCATGCTAAAAATCACACCATGAAAATACTTTTGAAAAATAAGTGAGCTAAATCTTTACAAAGCAGGGATTTCCTAGGACACAAGCCAAATGTTCATGGTGCAGTTTCTAAAAGAATTAAATTTCTGCCAAAGAAAGAACCTAGTCTTATTTAAACACATAATAAGTAAAATCTTTTTAAAAAAAATGCTTGTGAGGCTCCTTAATGCCTTTTTTTGGTTACCAGAGAGGGGACATATGGATATTGTGTTTCCTTTGGGATTTTCACAAAGCTGAAGCAAAGGTAGTATTGAGTAATGTCACCAACAATTAGGTATCCGAATATCGTGATAGTTTTTTAATAGTATTAATGATTTTTTTAAAGAACTTTTTTTTGTAATAGAAATCAGTAAGCATGTTAGAAATTCACCAATTTAACTCGACAGAGCTGAGAAACAGTGTTCTTTGGGTGCTAAGAACATCTTCCATTTCATTTTTATTGTATATTCTTAACATGCCTGTTCCTCAAGAGCTGGGGGTAGGGAAAGAGTTTCTCTGAACTCTTGCCCTGTTAGCATCCTCCCCTGTTTGTCTGTACAAACCATGCATTTCCATTGTATCCCTGCAGTCTCCTCTCCAAATATTTGGGATTCCACCTCTCTACCAGGGAAAAAAAAAGCTCTTTTCTGATTCATCAGATCCTGAAGGGCAGCACAGTCCTCTGTGTAGATAACTCTGGTGCTTAGTGCAGGCATGAGTCCCAGCTGAAGTGAATGGTACCCATGCTGTGCTTAGTGCTAGCACTAGTGCTTCCACCTGGAGGATCGTGCTTAAAACTGATAGGAGACAGGTGCAGCTGGGCGTGGAATTAAAAATGAGTACCAGTAGAAACCAGGAGATGGCATCACCGCACAGTTAAAACTAAAGTAAAACATACTCTGAAACTATTTCATATGGAATCTTTAGAAGCAATATTTTCTAAAGGGGTTCCTCAGTAGACAGCGAGTCCTGTGTGAAGGCTGCATCTCCTTAGCGCTACAGTCAATAGTGCCAGTGGGACTAACTAGGGACCTGTTTCTGTGCTGAGATCAGTAAGCTCCCCTCCCACCACCAATCAAATCCTTTGTCCAGGGCAATGTTTAAAGGCACCAAGCAGGTATGATTAACTGAAAAACCACTTGGGCTGTGCATTTAGATTTCAGAAAAAAATGAATTAATTGGAAAATACTTCTCAATACAAAAATGTAAAATGATAAAGCAAATGTTAATTAATTACAGCACCACCAAATCCCTAAATAGCCAAACAAAAATGCATGTTCCCTTGTATGATGATTTTCCTTTTTTGACTCTTGTCCATCATGAACTTTTGTCATTGACCTTAACTGAATTATGTGACAAATGAATTCATAGCTTGATCCTGCAAAGGGCTAAGCATATCAGCTTGTGAGGTGCGGAAAGCCCTTTAAAGTTATGTAACTGAAACCAGAATGAGGCCCTCTGTTGGTTTCTCCATATGTAAAATTACTTGCCCACGGGCTTGAAGTAAAATCTGAGATCTAAGCATTCCATACTCTGGGGAAGAATCTGAACTTTGAGTAGCCGACATAACTCAATAATACTGATCTACCTTCTTCAGAGGAAGGTTACATTAATAAATCTTTGCAAGACGCTTTGAGATGTAAAGCTTGGTATGTTTTATGTACAGCACTAGCTAAAAATTTCAGTGTTAAGGCAAAAAAGAACCATTAGAATTATACATTCTGACCTCTAGCATAACTCTCTAAAATTAGCAGTACATACTGCTTTCCTCGGGTCATCTTTAATCAGCATCAGTCTCATTTGAATTGTTTTAGTAATCTTCTTTGTATACAAGTTGTTTTTCTTTGAGTCTTTCTTAGATGCAAAAAACAGCAGTACACACTATGCTGGGGACTGTGGCATTTCACAATGACTAGGTCACACTGTGTTTGCAGTTCAAATGTCAACATATAGAAGAAATGATAGGTCCTGAAGTAAAGACCTATAAATACTATACATTGAAGGATTCTAATGACATCACAATTAGCCACAAGACGGAAGCTCAAGATCTTTTCATTGTTGCAGTAACTTCCTATAATCATACCCTTGCTCAAAGACTTCCTGTATGGTTTTTGTTTTTAAATATATCATGCATAAGTCCAGTTAGTAATTTGGGGGGAAACAACAACTTTCTAGCAGAGAAATATAGTTTGACATCTAAAAGTTGTAACTTTATCAGCATGTTTCTAAAGAGCGTCTTTCTTATTCACTATCAGATTAGATGTATTTGATTGTGCATGATGGTTTTGCTAACAAAAGCTAACCCAGGCTGGGATTCCTTGTGTGTCTTGAATCTCATTGACTTTAGCAGGAGTTTGGAGTACCGTCATTTACTGTCATTTGTATTTATTTGGCAAAATAGCTTTCGCCGTAGCCATTTAAAACAATTTACAAATAAATAAAATAAAATACGAATAAAACACAAAAGACAGAATATCCAATATACAAAAGGGGTCATCCCATAGCTTCCAACAAGGGGAGCCACCATAATCCACCACATTAAATAAAATGGCAATAGCCAGTCAACAATCATATTCATAGACAAATTATGGGTGTTTTCAGACGTTACGGGGCCGCTTGGCCCTGTATCGAAAACAACCCTTTCATTCCCCGCCGGGGTCACCCCGTCACGCCATATCAGACGTGCCGGGGGGATCCCGGCAGGGAATCTGGGAGGGGGCGGGGTCGCACGGTGCAACGTGCGGCCGCATGGCCCCGCCCCCTCCACGCACCCCGCCGCCCGCCCTCCAGGGAGACGGGCGGGCGGCGAGGCCACTGCGGCCGCCACGTCGGGCCGGATGTGCCGTGGCCTGGGATCCCGCCGGGGATCCCGGGCCATGGGAACCGACCAGATGTTACTTTTTTTGGGTCCCCGCTGGGGATCTTTTTGACCACGCTTCCCGGGACATTCCCCCGGCTAGCCCGGGAAGCGTGGTTCAAACTGACCCCATGCGGGTATTGACCATGGCGAACATCTGGCGGCCGCCAAACAGATGTTCGAGCCACAGAGACCACAGGTGGGTATTCACCGTGGTTCACTGTGATCTCGTAACGTCTGAAAATACCCAATATCATTCACACATTGAACAACAACAACGCTTTACCCCTATTTTCCAGTCCTAGATCCTAAATCTTAGATCTTAAATTGAGATGGTAAAGCTAGGGAGGAAAACACTCCCAAGCACAGAAATACCAACACTCCCATGACCTGACACAGTATGCATAAGCAACGACACAGACCTTACTTGTCCTGCACCACCACAATCCTGTTAGTATAAAGAATTCAACCATGGTGGCATTCATACCTTCCCTTCACAGGACAAGTGCCAAAACACTTACTCCATGTCAGGATAGGTGCCTATAAATATCACGGGCCATAAGAGCTGTAATAGTAATTAAATCAGGGGACTTAAAGGAAGCTATACATTTCATTGATTGAACTGGGGTTGGGCACACTCCTGGGCCAATCCCAGCCGGAAAGTACCGCTCTCTTATGCATTGTGTGAGGGGGCACACAAACAATGTGTGCAACAGATCCCCCACACAGCCCAGTGTACAAGGACAGAGCCTTTCAGCATACGGGATTCCGACTCGCCTCCCCACCACAACCTTAGTGGGGAGCAAGTCGAACCTCATAAGTGTTAGTGCCCTACGCAACCCAGGGTCCTCCAATTCACTCAAATACCGTTCGTACCCAGCTGAGTACTTAAATTCTCTATACAAAGGTGCACACTTAAGTACTGCAACTTTCCCCATGTCCCACTGGACAGCTTGATCGACCAGCTGCCTATGCACAATTTGTTTCCTACCGCATGGATGGACTGCGCCCAACATCTCAGGGGAAAGTCCAAGATTCCCAATCTGGTTCTTCACCCCTTGGAACCAAGTAGGTGCTGCTGGCCATGACTGTGCCTCAATACAACAGCGCCGGGGTAGCCTGCCCTCGGGCATGTCCCCCAACTTAATCCAATATTTTAGAACTGTCTCCAAGATTTTGACTTTTAAAGGCAAAGTGCCCGACTCCAATCGCAACAGGCAGGATGGAGTACTCTTAGGGACAGCAAGAAGGGTTCTCAAGAAAACATTCTGGGGCAGTTCTAGCCCCTCAACCGATGCCATGCCCCAGATTTCGGCACCGTACAATGCTCCTGGTCTGGACTTCGTGTTGAAAAGGCTCAATGCAGGGGCAATTAACCTGCCCCCATGGGACCTCCAAAACCTCAACAGCCCCAAGATCGCCCGCTGTAATTTAAGTTTGGATAGCTGGATATGTTTTTGCCAGCTAGAGTTGTTTGCAAAACGCAGGCCCAGATAGGTG
Source organism: Sphenodon punctatus (assembly GCA_003113815.1). NCBI lineage: Eukaryota > Metazoa > Chordata > Lepidosauria > Sphenodontia > Sphenodontidae > Sphenodon > Sphenodon punctatus. The sequence goes on from QEPC01010852.1 coordinate 3,581,861, forward strand.
TAAACAGGTACCTGCTCCAAGTCCTGCCCATCCAAGGACCACTTGAAAAGCCTACGTCTTTGGGAGGACCTTTTAACAATCATGATCTTGGTCTTCTGATGGTTAATAGAGAGGTGCATCTCTGCACAGAATTCCCCGACTACCCTTAACATTCTTCTCATGCCCAACCTAGAGGGCGAGAAGAATGCCATGTCATCGGCATATAACAAGATAGCAAGTGCCCTCCCCTGTACACGTGCAGGCAAACAGTAGTCCTGGGTAACCGCAGCGACTATACCATTAACATAGAAGTTGAAAAGGAAAGGCGCCAAGACGCAACCTTGTCTCACACCATTGGACACCATGATCTGATTTGTAAGTTGCCCATTTTTTCCCACACGAACCCTCAGGGCAGAATTTTTATACAACAAATACACCAGAGTAACCAACCTCCGATCCATGTTTGTTTTATACAATTTCTCCTACAAGATATTCCGGTCTAATAAATCAAAAGCTGAGCGTAAGTCTAAGAAACCCACATATAGGCTACCCCTCCTGATAATTGCATATTTTTCCATTAAATGGTTCAGTGTAAAGCAGTGATCGATTGTAGAGTATTTTGCCCTATAACCAGAATGTTCATAGGGAAAAAAGTCGGCCACTGAAGCCCAATCCTCCAATTTGCCCAAAAGATATCTTGCATAAAGTTTTGCGACTATATTAATAAGACATATTGGACGAAAATTTTGAGCCAGCGAGCTATCTCCATTTTTATATATAGGCACTGCAATACTAACGTTCCAGCCCGCTGGGATGGAACCGGTGTTATTAATAATAGAAAACAGATGTGCCAAAATAGGCAACCATCATTCAGGGTTAGTCAAGAATAGCTCGACAGGAATACCATCAATTCCCGGGGCCTTCCCTTTGCGCACTGCTCTAAGCAAGAGTTTGGAGTATGAAAAAAAAAAAAAAGTGTTATAGCTGTTAGGGTCAGATCCAGTGTCGCTTCCTTTTATTTCCCTGCTAATGTACCTGGTATGATTCTACCCCATGAGAGATAAGTGGCAGAGAGACTGCTTATAGGGCTGACTTTGCACTACACAGGACTCACATAGCCCTTTGCAGTTATTACATCAGTCAGCGCAGGGATAGGCCATGGGTAAGCAGAGCTAGTTCTGCCAAGGAGTACATTTCCATGTAGCTGGGCTGAAATCTGTGGAGCATTTCTGCTGCTGGCTCACTGGATCTGATCTTTAAACAGGTTCCCTGCAAAATGTCAAAGCCACATTTTCAGGTGTTCAGCACCCACAGTCAGCACTAGATTTTCAAAAGGAACCTACGTTTCCCTATAAACCAGATTTTCAAATGTGATGAGTGTCCAAGAGCTCCTATTGTGACTCTTCTAGCCATCACCCTAGTTCTGCATCAAACATGCTGAGCTCTCCCCAAAATGAAATCCTTCAATACATATAGGTGCCGGAAGCTGATTTCTTTACTCCATCCCAAGTACTGGCAGGTTTCAATGCTTTTGGTCCCATACCCTAGCCCTGATTTGACCTTGAACCTGAATCTGACACTCTCGCTTACATTTTATCTGGAGCCACATTTGAGCACTGTAAGGGTCTAAGGCTGGGGTCATGTCAGGCTCAGGGTCCAGAGAGTTGTGTAGGATCAGTCCCAGGGCCTAGAATCGGTGCAGGATGGGGTCCAAGGATCATCATGATGGGAACAAACACATGGACCAAGAGGCAAGATGAACAGATACAAAGATGGACAGAAAAGACAAGAAGAGTGGGCTCGCAGGCCAGTGGCAGAACAGGTGCATTGGCAGTCACAGTTAGTTAGATTGATAGATTAGATTAGATTAGATAGTTTATTGGAAATCAGCTTGCGCCATTATCCATATTTCAAAATACAAAATAATAATTAAAAACAGCTAATAACCTAGTAATTACAATATCAAAAAAACAAAACAACAAAAAGATAATATAAGCACTTTCAATTAAAACTTAAAATAGAATCAGTGGGGAATAGATATACCATGTAACTCAAAGTAGCGGGCTTTAGCCTCTAGACCAGCAACTTAAGCTAAACCGACCTCCTAAGAACTCAGTGCATATCCCTCTAAAGGGGGCACCACTCAGCTATGATTATGGCTTAGACTTTTCATCCGCCTTAGTCACAAAGGAGTAAAATATTGCTTCTGTTATTAAGGCAAATAAAACCAATTTTCTCAGGAAAGTAGGGATGTGCAAACAGAACGCGGTTCGGATGTTCAGACATTGGGTTGTTCGGTTCAAAAACCGAGTTCAGGTTCGGTTGTTTGGTTTGAAAACCGGGTTCAGTCATTTGGTTCGGTTGAGTTCAGTTCAGTCGAACGTTTGGCGGAGTTTGGACCCGCTGCGAGGCTTGGGGAGCTCCACAGACCCCCAGGGGTGCCTGTGGCAGCATGGCAGGCCATCAGAGACCCAGCAGCAGCAGCAGCAGAGACTGGGAAGGCTTGGTGCTTGGCACCCCGGGTTGCCCAGGCAGGCAGGTTCGGCGCTTGGCCCCTGGGGGTGCCTGTGGTGGCATGGCAGGCCGTCAGAGACCCAGCAGCAGCAGACCTCCAGTTCTGCTTGCTCTATGCTGGCTGGGTTCTCCATTTCTAGTCACCATCACGGCAGGTGGTGGCTGGCTGGCTGGCTGGCTAGCCACGTGAATCATCACCGGGCCAGGCTACTTGACCAATTTGCAGAAGAGTTGGTTGAGATCTGACGAGTAGGATGCCAGCCTGAAATGCTCAGCCCCGTATGGGTGCTGTGCCAGTCACCAAGCCCTGTCCGGACCTCTTCCCTGCCTGGAACGTAGGCCCCAGAACCCTGAGGGTGGGACCTGGGGCTGGAGTGGCTGGCTGTTTCTTGATGCAGTGGAATGACAGCTCCTTGTGAGCGGAATGACAGCCCCAGAACCCTGATGGTGGGACCTGGGACTAGAGTGGCAGCTTCTAGATGACATGGATGGACAGCCCCCTGTGCCTGTAACATAGGTCTCAGAACCCTGATGGTGGGTCCTGGGACTGGAGTGGCTGCTTCTTGATACAGTAGGATGACAGTTCCCTGTGAGTCAAATGATGGCTCCAGAACCCTGATGGTGGGTCCTGGGACAGGAGTGGCAGCTTCTGGATAAAGTGGAATGACAGCCCTCCCTGCCTGTAATGTAGGCCCCAGAGCCCTGACGGTTGGACTTAGGGCTGAAGTGGTTGGCTGTTTCTTGATGTGGTGGATTGACAGCTCCCCGTGAGCGGAATGATGGCCCCAGAACCCTGACGGTGGGGCCTGGGGCTAGAGTGGCAGCTTCTGGATGAAGTGGAATGACAGCCCTCCCTGCCTCAAACGTAGGCTCCAGAACCCTGATGGTGGGTCCTGGGACTGGAGTGGCTGTTTCTTGATGTGGTGGAATGACAGCTCCCCATGAACGGAATGATGACCCCAGAACCCTGATGGTGGGTCCTGGGGCTAGAGTGGCAGCTTCTGGATGA
>QEPC01010852.1:3585462-3599155 GCA_003113815.1 Sphenodon punctatus
CTAGAGTGGCAGCTTCTGGATGAAGTGGAACAACAGCCCTCCCTGCCTGGAAAGTAGGCCCCAGAACCCTGATGGTGGGTCCTGGGGCTGGAGTGGCTGGAGAACTTTGAAGGCCAAAGTGGAGAAGGGTTCCATGTGAACAGCCATTGAACATGGGTCAGTTGACCCTAAGAGATAGGCAAGTGCCAGTCACATCCAGGAACAGTCTCAGCATGAAGACCGTGTGAGCCAAAATCTCCCATTCCACCCGATTGTTCACCCAACCCCCGGCTGCCAGCACACTCATCCAAGATATGACCATCTACAAGATTGAGGAGCAAATGGCTGATGTGCATTACCACCAGCAGCAGCAGACATTGGATTGCCCGAGCACAGAACCCATGGCACTGGCAGCAGCAGCGGACATTGGATTGCCTGGGCACAGAACCCATGGCACAGACAGCAGAGGCAGCATTGACAGCAGCAGTGGACATTGGATTACCCGGGTGCAGAACCCGTGGAACAGCGGAGATGGCAGCAGCAGGATTTGCCTGTGTGCAGCACCCATGGAGCCAGGATGGTAGGATTTGCAATGGAAGAGCTCCCATACAGCAGCAGATGGCAGCAGCAGGATTGCATGGGCACATTTGGATTTGCTAGGGCAGAGTGCCCATGGACCAGCAGACAGCTGCAGCGCGATTACCAGGCCAGTGGGGCACATGACCCAGGGTTGCCAGGGCAGGCAGACAGGTACCTTAGCATAAAGAGAAGGCAGGCTGAGGCAGGGTTCAAGCTTGGCAACCTGCGTGGGCAGACAGGCAGCGTGGCATGAGCATCGGAAGGCAGACTGAGGCAGACTTTGATCTAGGCCACCTGGGCAGGGGACACTGGTTGGTGGATAGGACAAGATATCCTTGGCCACTTTGTACAGGGCCAGCCACACGTTGGTCTTGCCGGCACAGTAGGCCAAGGGATCGCTGCTGGGTTCAATGCACGGCTCCTCCTCCAGGTAGGTCTCCACCGCTGCTGAGGCGCCATTGTACTCCCTCTGGTAACTCTTAGGGATGTGTGAACCCAGTTCAGAGGTTCGGGGTTTGGCCTGAACTTGGGGTGTTCGGGCCATTTGTGAACCCCTGAATCTGAACTGTCCCCTGCCCGAACTGGCCAAACAAAGTGTGTGGGGGAGATAATTCCCAGAGCCCCTTCCACCCACGCAGCCTGTAGGAGGGAGGGGGGAGGGAAATATGGGTCCCCCATCTCCCACCTGGCACCCGAACAGGTTCACCCCCCCATAACAGGTTCAGGCAGTACTCCTGAACCCCGAACAGTTTTGGAGGGTCTGAACCCCAAACAAGCCAAACCCCAAACCCCTAGGGGTTCACACATCACTAGTAACTCTGCCTGGGCACCACCTCCACCACTGCCCTCAGCCATGCTGCTTGCTCTAGTGTGCATGGCCCCATGCTCCCCAGAGTGGCCTGAACATAGCAGCAGCTGCTGCTGGCAATAGGGGCACTGCTGCTTCTCAGCCTACTGCTTGTGTTGCTACCGCTAGGGCTGGGATAGACTCCACCTGCTGGCATTAGGGATGTGCGAATGTGGTTTGGAAGTTCAGAGTTCGGACAGAAGTCGAATAGTTCTGTCAACTGAACCGAACTTTCAAACTGAACTCGAATTTGACCGAACTGTTTGGTCAAATCTGAACCAGTTTGGAAGGCCAAAAAACCTTGTTTTGAATGTATGAACTCGGTTTGGAAGTTTGGAATTTGACCGAACTGAACTTTCAAACTGAACTCGATTTTCGAACCGAATTTCTGAACTGAACCGAATTTTCAAACTTGATTCTGTTCGCACATCCCTACCCACCATCCCTGGGGCATCCTGCTGCTGCTACAGTGCACTCTTCAGAGCCTGCTCTGCCTGCCGGACCCTCTCCACCAGCTCACCCTTCCAGTGCCCATAGAGCACTGTATGGTGTGCCACACTGTCCTTGACCGTGGGGTCCAGCATGATTGCCCAGACATATTCCCCGCGCTGCAGAAGCTCATCAAACCACGCTTTCAGCACTGCCTTCAGCTACCGCACCAGGGCAACCACCTCATCCGCCAGCTTCTTGCCCTGAGGGCCACAATCCAAACCCTGGAGAATATCATCAAGAATCCTGAGGAGACTCTGGACCAGAGGGGTCACCTGACTGATGGTGGCCGTGGACGAGCTGATGGTCTCCATCACGGACAGGAATGGTCTCAGCACAAAGATAGTGTGAGTCACGATCTCCCATTCCACCCCATTGTACCCTGGAGGTGCCCCACTGTCCGTCACGAGTTGTACCTGATGCAAGGAAGCTTTCTGCTTGAGAAGCTGCTCGAGTATCAGGAATGTGGAATTCCATCAGGTGGACACATCCTGCACCAGCTGGTGCACTGGGGAGCTTGCTCTGCCTGCTTTGCCCGGACGAGGTCGCTGCACTTCACGGTCTGGTTAAAGAAACCGGCCAGTTTTCTCCCCTGCTCGATCAGGGAGCTAAGGGTGCCTGCCCCAATCCCCTTCTCCCCCAAGCCCAGAGCATCCCTGACCAGCAGGTGAAGGGTGTGTGTGGCTCATGGGATACTAGTGAAGCTCTCCTCATGGACCACCCTCAATATGTTGGCCGCGTTGTCTGTGACCACGGACCCCTTGGTGAAGGGCGCACCTGGCGTGACCCACTCCCTCACCATGGCGGTCAGGGTTGACTCGATGTTCCGGGACATGTGGGGTCTGTCCATTACTTCCACTTGAAGCAGGGCCCATGTATAACCTACTTCGGGACCCCTCCTGCCACTGCAAAACACTGCCTCCGGGGTCTGCTACCAGTGCACCATCACCACCAGGTAGGCATGCTGCGTGTTGCTGCTCGACCAGAGGTCTGTGGTGAAGTGGACGGTGGCACCCCCAGGTCCTGCCAGCTGCTTCCTCATGCACTCCTTTAAAGCCCGGTACAAGGCTGGCACCACCTGCTGACTCAGGGTGGTGTGCGATGGCAGCTTAAACTGAGGGGCCAGGAAGCCAATCAGGCACCTGAACCCCATGTCTCTGACCACTGAGAAGGGTTGCACATCCAGGGCGATAATTTTCCAAAACATGAGTGTGGCTTTCACTTGAAAGCCATGGTGCCCTTCATGTCCTGCAGCTGCTGAGGGACCTGGAAGCTTCCCCCACCCCAGCTCCTCCATGGTGGACTGAAGCTGCTTCTGCTGCTGCTGCTCCTACTGCTCCCCCCTAACAGAAATATTGATCCTCCTGCTAGAGGCAGGAAGCTTGCCTGTGGATGGAGGTGGACAACTGGCTGCTGCATTTGGGAACCCGCTGGCGTCCACTGCCCCTGCCTGCCCGCTTAGCAGCACAATGCTGTGGCATGCCTTAAGGTGCCTCGCCATGGCAGTTATGCCAAGGTTGGTGAGCACCTGTCCACGCTTCACCACCTTCTGGCACCAAGTGCACTTCACCTCCCTGGTATCATCCGCTCGCACCAACTGAAAATGTGCCCAGGTGGAGGATTTTTTGCCCCCTCCTGCCTTCTGGCCCTCACCGGGTGATGCACCACTGACAGCGCTGCTTGGAGGGGCAGAACATGGTAGTGACACAGATCTTGGAGGGACATCCATCGCCTCAGCACCAGACATTTCCTCTGCGGGACTAGTGTCTGCCTCGTTGTCCCCAATCACAGTGATGTCCCGCAAAGGGGAGTACTGGGACCCCAAGGCTGATGGACTGCCCACCATGCTGCTGCCACTCTCCCTGTGCCCCCTATAGCTGCTGTTACTGCTGCTCCTCTTCCTGCTGCCACTGCCTGGGGATCGGGCCCTGCCTCTAGTAGCCGGGATGGGAGCCACCAGCCCTGGACTGCTGGGGATCAACTCAATAATGGGGGACAATGGTGGCCCATGGTAAACATAGGACCCTGCCCCTGAAGCACCTACTCCTGCAGCCACAGCTTCCTTTACTGCAGGCCTTCCAGTGCCCTGCGTGGCAGTGGAGGATGCTGGCAGGAGGTGATGCCGAACCACACCCTGACTAGTGCCACTGCTGGGAGCCTCTGAAGCCTGTCTCCCAAAATCAGGTCTGTGCAGTTTGGGGTGTGGTCATGGGCTTGCACTGCTGCCTGATGCCACACCACTGGCACAGCTCCTACCCCTTCTGCCACATGCCCCATTGCCCACCTTACGGGCAGCAGACTGGCCTCTCCTGCTTCCCTTCTCCATTTTTCTTTCCCAAATTATGCAGAGGAAGATTTTATATATTTTTAAATTTATTTATTCAAAATTTGAATATTATATATACTACACTATCTCTAACTGCTATTAACTACTTTTCTAAAATCTATGGAACTAAACGGAATATTATATCTACAAAGACTTAGTCCTACAAACGCACTATAAAATATTAAAACTGAATAACTACAACACACTATAAGCTAACTCCAACAACTATCTATCTGTCTATAGTAACTATCTAATATCTATCTATCTATCTCTATATACACAGAGGGATGAGGGGAGGGGGGGACACAGACAGCTCACAACAAACTACACAGGGAGGGATACAAAACTGAAATGAAACCTAAATCAATCTAATCCTACTCTAAATAAATCCAAAAACAGGGGAAAGGAATCAGGGATGGAATATATAGTGAGAGGAGGGAAGTATTCAATGGAGTGTAGGGAGAAAGAACACAGGGAGGGGTAAAAAATAAAAACAACATCTAAATTTATCTAATCTAAATAAATGAAACTATGGAAGTAAATGTGTGGGAATGGGTGAAATAGGAGGAGGATGGAAATGGATTAGGAACACAAACTGCTGGGAGAGGGAGACTTCTGAAAACGCCTGCTGACAGGATCAGTGGCTACTAGCTCAGAAGGAGTTGGAAGGGGGGAGGGCAATGACTTTTGTTACTTGCAGTGCCCGCCTTACCACAAGCCCCATTGGCTCCGTGCAGCCTAGCCCGTGGCCAATCGCAGACTGCGAAGCCAGTGGTCTGAGGAAAAAAGGGATGGTGATTGGGCAGGCTGGCTGCTACTCCAAGCCTCTCCACCCCTGGTGCCTGGAAGTCTGCTCCTCAGCTGGCCACACCTCTCCCTGGGCCTGCCAGTCACATTTTTCCCGCCCGAATTCATCTGAACAATATCAAACTGTTTGGTCGTTTTCGAGTTCGGATTGAGTTCGGTTTGGTTGGTTCGGGTTCCGTTCACTCATTTGGTTCTGTCGTCTGAACGGACCAGTTCGGTCTGAATTCCGAATGTCTGAACTGCTTTCGCACATCCCTACAGGAAAGGTTTATCCTCCTGTTGGAAGATCCAACAGGAGAATGAACTCTGTATTAGTATAACCATTAAGGAAAGGCGGAAGTGGGAAAAAATACACTGACCAAATACTGTTATACAAAGGACAGTCTAGCAAATAATGCAGAGAATCTTCAATAATGTTCAGACAGCAAAGACAAAACCTTTTATCTCTAGGGATTCCCAGTCTGTGTCCCTTCAACATTGCTGTGGACATTTGTTCAAACGTGAGTCTGGTCATTGCCAGGCAAAGATGCCATTTAAGATCTACTTTTAAGTACTTCTCCATACCCCATGGATGTTTAGTGAGCCTGTACAGCGGGGCAATGGGAGAGAAGCGAATTGCAGTCAGATCATTTTGCCTAGCTGTGTCCCGCAAATGTTGGGATAAGAGCAACTTGTCCTTGCCAGTAAAAAAAGTATGCATCTCCCACAGATAATGACCTATCCCACTTGACCTAAGAGTATAAAAAACAAAACGTAACCATGGAGATTGGCAAGCAGGAACAAGACTAAGGTCTTCTAGTAAACGCATGTTTTGGCAAATGCAGGCGAGAGTAAGTTAAGACCCTAAACCAGAAATTTAAGACATGAATGGTACTGATGTTGGTTAAAGCATCCATTTCTGTTTCTAATCTTAAACATACAGCTGGAAACAAAGGAGACACTCCCAAAATGGAACGCAGGAACTTATTTTGTGGTACCTCAATGTCCTCCTTAACTGCCATACCCCAAATTTCAGCTCCATATAGAATCTGGGACCTATGGCGTCATAGACCTTTACTGGAGCCTGAACAGATCTTTTAACCATAGAGCTTTGGAAGCATCTAATAGCATATGCTGTTTGACATGCTTTGGTCTTAGCCGCTATCTGCTGCTGCTTTCACACGGAATCCATAGATAGGCACAAATCTAAATATTTGTAATTATTCACCCACTCAATTTTAGAATGGCCCATGAACCAAAAATTCTTCCTGACTCCAGGACCTCAAGCCATTACTTTAGTTTTTTTCATAATTTATCTTACGTTTATTGAGAGAACAAAGATCCTCAAATTTATTGAGGCCCCTTTGTAGACTAACCGGTGTTCTGGAGAGAATTACCAGCATCATTGGCATACATCAGAACTGGAAACAAGGTAGTCAGTAAGTTAGGTGGATGGAAATTCCTCTCGATCATTTACCCTATAATGCCATTTATATAAAGATTGAATAGGAGGGGAGCCAATAGGCACCCTTGTCTTATGCCCTCTCAAGTATAGAATCTAGGAGTCAGCTCTCCTGAAAGTCCCCAACAAATACACTTTTGGCTATGAAGTATTGTGTTGGGGTTTATTGTGTTTTTATAAGAGGTGTGGGAAGGGGAGCCTCCTTTTAATTTAGCATTCTCCCTGAATGTTAGAGTTCTGTGTAGAGGAGAACTTTAGTACTATCCGCCCGCTGTGACCTTTTTGCGGATTATTTTGCGGACAAAATTGCTCAGATCTGCCACGACCTCGATGCTGCATTTAGTGCAGTGAAGGAGGTAGGGGGATGTAGAAGCCCTGACTTGTCCATTTTTCTGGGATCATTTTCAGTCAGTGACACTTGCTGACGTGGTGGGGGTGCTTGGGTCTGTTCGAGTCACCTCTTGTGAATTAGATACATCCTGGCTGATTAAGAGCTGCCGGGAGACATTGGGGCCGTTGCTGGCTGGGGTGGTCAATGCCTCCCTGCGGGAGGGCAGAGTGCCGAACTGTCTCAAAGAGGCAGTGGTGTGGTTCTGCTCAAGAAACCATTGCTTGACTCTGACTCCCCTGCCAGCTATCGGCCTGTCCCTTTTTAGGGAAGGTTATTGAACGGGTAGTGGCTCAGCAGCTCCAGGAGCATCTTGACCACATAAGTTATCTTGATCCTTTGCAGTCTGGATTTCATCTGAGTCATGGCACTGAGACAGCACTTGTGACCTTGGTGGATGACCTTCACCAAGAAAAGGACCGGGGTCGATTGACCCTATTGGTCCTATTAGATCTATCAGCAGCATTTGATACTGTTGATCACGAGATGTTGGTGACGCGTCTGTGGGACCGTGTGGGGGTGGGTGGGATCATTTTTGAATGGCTCCGCTCATTCCTGACCGGAAGAACTCAGTGGGTGGTACTTGGTGATTCCTTTTCATCTTACAGACATCTCCCATGAGGGGTCCCACAGGGTTTGGTTTTGTCCCCTCTCCTGTTAAACGTGTATATGCAGCCGCTCAGTGAGGTGATCAGAGCATTTGGGGTGAGGTGTCATAAATATGCTGATGACACCCAACTCTACCTCTCATTTTCAACCGACCCAGGCCCGACTGTCTCGGTGCTTACCCAGTGTCTGGCAGCTGTAGGAGACTTGATGAGGGCTAACCAACTGTGACTGAATACTGACAAGACAGAGGTGATGTTAGTGGGTAGGTCAGCGGAGGTGATGGCCCCATTGATTGATGGGGTCTGCCGTCCACTGACGTCCCAGGCACGGAACCTGAGGGTGCTCCTCGATGTGCAACTCTACCTGGATCTCCAGGTGGAGGCTGTGGCGAGGAGTGCCTTCTACCAGTTACATATGGTGCGACGGCTTCAGACGCTGGTTTTGGTTCCGGACTTGGCCACGATCATCCATGCTTTTATTACCTCCAGGTTAGACTACTGTTACGCGCTCTACGTGGGGCTACCTATGGTGATGGCTTGGAATCTGCAGCTGGTGCAGAATGCAGCGGCCCAGCTCCTGGTGGGGTTGGGCCACCACATTACACCAGTGCTCCGATCTCTGCACTGGCTGCTAATAGCCTTCCGGGCCCAATTCAAAGTGTTGGTTTTAACCTATAAAGCCTTACACGGTCTGGACCCTGCTTATTTGTGAGACTGCCTCACCCCCCGGGTTCTAGATCGGCCCCTGTGGTCATCCGGGGCCACCTTGTTGGACATCCCCCGGGTTCTCCGGGGGGCTACGCAGAATAGGGTGTTCTCGGCGGCTGTGCCTTTGGAATTCCCTCCCGGTGGGGGCACGGTTGTCCCTGGCCTTCCGTAGGAACTGCAAAACCTAGCTGTTCCGTCAGGCATTTGGTGAGGGAGAAGGGTAGGGGGGGTTGGGATAGGGAAGGTGGTATGGGGTGTTTTATGGTTGTTTTATTTTATTTTATTGTTGAATTTCTTTTTGAATTGAATTGAAATGTTTATATTATATTATATGTACTGTTGTTAGTCACTTTGGGCCGCTTGTGATGGGAGAAAGCGGGATACAAATGTTGTAAATAAATAAATAAATAAATAAATAATTGCAATATATCAGGGGTAGGAGGTGGTATTAGTTGTGTTTTAAAGGGGTGTAGGTGGTATGGGGGTGTTTATTTTGAGGGGGCAAGGGGAGTGGGTTGGGGAGAATAGGATCACTCCCCTTGGTGAGAGGAAGGGGGGTGACCCTAGGGGATGGGGGGGGCCGAGCTTCCCCATGGGGGGCATATATTAGATAGGGGGAGGAGGGACTCCCATTGAGAGAGGGAGTTTCAGGATGGGGTGGGAGGGGAGATAGAAGGGGTCAACGGGAAGGGAGGAGCGGCAAAGAAAGGTTGAGACTGTGAGGTTGAGACTGTGAGGATGGCAAAGAAAGGGTTCTTTGCTGCCCTCATAGCGTCTGCAAAGTCGTGTCCAGAGGAGCTGTTTCGGGTGGTGAGGGGACTGGTCAGTCTGGCCTCCCTCCGCCTGGACAGGGACTTGTCCCAGGCCCACTGTGAGGAGTTCGCCATCTACTTTGCAGACAAGATTGCTTGGATCCAGAGCAACTTCGACAATGGATATGGGGCAGTAGAGGAGGAGTGCGAGGTGATGGAGGCCCCGTCTTGTCCATTTTGGGGGGGATGAGTTTCAGGAAGTGATGCCAGCCAATGCTGTGGATGTCCTGGGGTTTGTTAGAGCCACCAGTTGTGAATTAGACCCATGTCCATCCTGGTTGGTGAAAGTCTCCAGGGAGACACTGGGGACAGTGTTGGCAAGGGTAATCAACACATCACTTTTGCAGGGGAGGTTACCCCCCCAGTCTCAAGGAGGTTGTGGTGTGCCCCCTGCTGAAGACACCATCTTTGGATGTGGATGCACTCACCAGCTATCGACCTGTCTCTAACCTTCCCTTTTTAGGGAAGGTTATTGAATGGGCGGTGGCACTGCAGCTCCAGGTGCATCTTGACAGCATCAGTTTCCTTGACCCATTTCAATCAGGGTTCCACCCTGACTATGGCATAGAGACAGTGTTGGTGGCCTTGGTGGACGATCTCTGCTGGGAGATGGATGCAGGACATTCAACATTTCTGATCCTGCTTGATCTCTCGGCTGCTTTTGATACAGTTGACCATGGGCTGCTGTTGAGATGGTTGCGAGGGGGGGGGTTCAGATCCTGGGGGGTCTGGACGGGACTGTCCTTGGATGGTTCCACTCATTCCTCTCGGGAAGAAGCCAGTGAGTTGTCCTGGGGGGCTAAATCTTCCAGCCCCTGGACCCTGGAATGTGGCATTCTGCAAGGTTCCATTCTGTCTCCATTATTTTTTAATGTATATATGCAGCCCTAGGGGGAGATCGTTAGAGGGTTTGGTGTGTATTGCCATCAATATGATGATGACACCCAGATTTACCTCTCCTTTTCAATTGACCCAGGTCCTGCTGTCTCAGTACTGTCCCAATGTTTGGAAGCCATGGCAAATTGGTTACGGCAGAGCAGACTGAAGCTCAATCCTGACAAGATGGAGGTGATGGCGGTGGGTAGGGTTAAGGAGGTATCAGCTCCCCTCATAGAGGGTGTCTGCCCTCCTGTAGCCCAGCAGGTTCGGAGTCTGAGAGTATTGTTGGATTCAGATCGCCATCTGGATTGGCAGGTGGAGATGGTGGCCAATGCTGCCTTCCGCCAGCTGTATCTGGTGTGGAGGCTGTGTCCATATATTTCCAGACCCCACCTGGCCACCCTCATCCATGCCTTCATCACCTCAAGGCTGGAGTACTTCAACGCGCTCTATGTGGGGCTTCCCTTGACACTGGTTCGGAGGCTGCAGCTGGTGTAGAACGTGGCAGCTCGTCTCCTTACAGGGACGAGCCGACGGGAGCATATTACTCCTGTGCTCCGTGCGCTGCACTGGCTGCCTATAGCGTACCGAGCCAGATTTAAGGTGCTGGTCTTGGCCTATAAAGCCCTACACGATCTTGGCCCTTCATACCTCAGGGACCGCCTCACACTCCACGCCCCATAGTGACCCCTTTCGTCTGCCGGAGGCACCTTCTTGGCGATCCCCCATGTAAAATGGGGTGCCATAATGGAGAGGGCGTTCTCGGTGGCCGTGCTGTGACTATGGAACTCCCTCCTGGAGGAAGCCTGTCTGGCCCCAAGTTTGTTGACTTTCTGCCGGGCCTGCAAAACCTGGCTGTTCTCCCAGGTCTTTGGAGGAAGGGAGGGTGGGTTGCGATAATATTTGGGGTGGGTTGTTTTTAGAAGGAGTTTTAGATGTTTTAATACTTGTGTTCCATTGTTGTTTTAAACTATTGTTATTTTTTATGTTGTAAGCCGCCCCGAGATGCCATGGGCATAAGGGGGCGGCTAAGAATTATAAATAAATAAATAAATAAATAAATAAACAAACCTAAGCCCAAGTATGCAGATGATAGGCTTGGATCAATCTGAGAAAAGGGGGATCAATCCCCATTGAGCTCAGTTTTCCCCAAAGCTGTCTACAACCTTGTCTACAGAATCAAAGGCCACACTCAGATAAATAAATGCTACATAAAGTGAAGTTTTCTTTATCGTAACATATTTGTGCCTTAAAAATTGCAAGGTGAAAAGATGGTCTAATGTAGCATAATCTGGCTTGATATTCATATAAGATGTAATTTGCCTGAACCCAGGCCCATAAGTGGCTCAGCAGATGATGCCCAAACAGTTTGGCCATTATGTTAATTAGACTAATTGGCCTGTAGGACCCAGGGTTATCCCTGGACCCTCTTTTATAAATGAGGATGATTACATTTCCCTTCCATGAGTCTGGAACCATAAGGGTATCTAATCTATTATAGAACTGAACCAGACCTCTAGGATTGGAGTCCATCAATCACTGTTAAAGGGTGTACATCTCCACTGGAGCTCCATCAGGGCCTTGTTATTATTTTGCAGTTTGATAAATTCATAAATGGCATCTTTTGTTACATGATAGTATGACATATCACCAGCTACAGAATGTTCTGGCAGGGAATCATTTCTGGAATCTTTCTGATATAATTGAAATTGAAAGGAAAAGTAACTGATCCAGTCAGCAGATTAAATCTTTGCCTCAACATTTACTTATAATTCCTCATGGCTTTAGCAACCAATTGCCAAAAGCTGTGAGAGTCATTGGAAATAATAAAAGATCTTAATTGTATCCACTGTGACTCTGCACAGACCAATTTCTTATTGCAAATTAAGGTCTTATATTCTTTGCACAACTCTCTATAACGTATCAAATCATACTGAGTGGTCCCACTAAGAGCCTTTCATCTGGAATTCAGCATTTTTTCCCACCACACTCATGATCGAACCATGGCACACCTCTAGGGGGTTTACCTCATTAATTGCATTTTAAAAGGGGGACAAAAAAGAAAGGCCTGATGGACTCAAATATCTGTTGAATGAGCTTGAGAACATCTTGACATGAGCAAGAGTCCAAAACCTGGAGTCTAAGACCACATAATTCATTTCCCTGAAGAGCAGAATCCAAGGTGATGCCAACTGGGCATTCCATTTTAATTTCTTATAAGCAAAAACTGGGCTTACTCCACCTCTCAATTCTGGAGAATTCCAGTTCTTTTTAAAGGATGTTGCACTCATACATACGTATTCAGCACTAAGATATAATAATAAAAGGCAATGATCACTTTCCGGATGGATCTCAATTTGAAAATCCTCTATATTCCACCAAAATGACTGATCAATCAGAATATAGTCAATAGTTCTTGAGTCCAATTTAGATATATATGTGACTCCTTAGGCAGCTGCAGAGCAAGTATCAAAGCAGACACACTGGGCAGTCATGTAACAGGCTCTTGGCAACCATGGAGTATGCGTCAAAGTAGACGCATTGGTTTCGTCCCGGGGCAGATGCAAGGTAGGCTCAGAAGGACTGGGCTGGGGGGTTGGTCAGAAGAGCTGGCTTTCAGACAGTCTGGAGCATATGCAATGTCCAGGAGAGTGCAGAGCTGGTCCAAAGGTGCAAGGAGACAGAAGGGAAGACACACCCAGGCAGGGGAAACAGGAAGTTGACTGGACTGAGGCAGGAAGAAGACCAGGAATCAGGAAGTTGAGTGATCCATCCAGCTTCCTATGGCTTTCGGCTGACCTTAGATACAGACCAGCAGCCAACCAGGAAGCTAGGGGCATGGAGCAAGGCTGATGAGGGTATCTCGGTGGCATTGAAGCACTAGCCTCTGTGCTCAGGGGGACTAGTTCAAGTACAGTTCCTTACAGGCACTGCCTCTTTGGACCACTTCATCTGAAGAAATGGCTGTTAACCAAGGTTCCTGGTTTTCCGTTTAGTGCTGAAAACCTGAGAAAAACATGGAATTTCCATTTTATCAGAGAAAAACATGGAATTCCAGTTTTTTCAAGGAAATTTCTGCTGCAAAAACTCACTGGCGGCAGTGGAAATTTAAAGGAGACGGAAGTTCTATGAAGGTTCTGGTGTGCACCCGCATCCGAGAGAAAAGATTTGTCACAAGAAGAACACAGCTGCGTCTGGCTTTTGGGGAGTGAGGTATCAGGCGCGGTGGGTCTTCTAGGGAGGGAGGGGCAATGCCCCTCCTGGCCCCCGAGGGCTCCCCTGGCCGGCGGCAGCTGCCACTTTAAAAAAACAAACAAAACCCAGCCGAGGTTTTGTGCTGAATGTGCAGAGCCACCTCGAAGAACCTTGTTTAGCAAGGCAGAGACCTTCTGAAGGTTTCTGCCTTGCTAAACAAGGTTCTTTGAGGTGGCTCCACACATTCTCACTGGCTGTGTGCACGTGCGTGCACACAGCTGGTGATTCAAGAGTCACCCCCACCCCCCTGAAGTCTTCCGCCTGGGTCCCAGACTGTGCAGGGGGCTGGGAGCTGCTGACGCATGCACATCTCTTAGCCTCCCCGAGTCCCTGTCTCCCTCCCTGCTGGATTCCAGCAGGGAGGGAGGAAGGGACTCGGGGAGGCAAAGAGCTGGATGCAGTTCTTCAAGAACTGCATCCAGCTGCATCCAGCTCTTTGCCTCCCCGAGTCCCTTCCTCCCTTTTCCCTAGTCCTAGTCCTAGTCCCTCCCTGGACCCTGGATGCAGGCAGCGGCGCTGAGGACAATGAGGGGGGGGTAAGTAAATTGCGGGGCATGGGGTGGAGGTGGGGGGAG
>QEPC01010852.1:3599801-3618970 GCA_003113815.1 Sphenodon punctatus
TGCCAGTGTTTTGGGTGTTTCCCTGTGTTTTGGGTTTATAAATTATTTATTTTAAGCTTGATGCGCATGTAGACTGTGTTTTCTTCCATCCGATGTTAACCCTGGGAACTCCTTGCTGCTGGGTTATGCCATGTCACTGGCCTACCGTCCCCCTGGCTCCGTCTACCGTCCCCCTGTCTCCGCCGCTAGGCCCGCCGGCCTTACTGCCCCAGTGCCCCTCCAACATCAAAACCCACCAGCTGCCCCTGAGAGGTATGTTGGGGTCCATGCCGGGACTGATGAGTAGGAGGGGGAAGCAGAGGGAGAGGCTTGGGCTCCATGCTGGGGCTGGCTGGGTTGGGATATTGTTTTATTTTATTATTTGAGTGGCAGTGGCAACCAGTACATCAAATTGTCATAAAAATGAATAATTTGCAATAAACATTTTAATTTTAGTGGCTGAAAAACAGATTTGGGAGTTTTTAATCAGAGAATTTCCAATTTTTTGGCAGTGAAAACTAGGAACCCTGCTGCTAAATAAATGCAAAGGTGATGTTTTATTTCCAGAAAATGGTTGTATCAGCTGGTAACTGAATAGTAAGTCAATGGAAACCAAAGCGTAGTCATGAGAGAAAATTACCCATCCCATTTGCTGTGCTCTAGTTCTGAGACAGGATGAACATACTTAAAAAGTTCATTCTGGTTTTAGAGATAGTGCTGGTTCCATAATAAGTATAGAGAATATTGTTGAAATGAGGAATACTTCTAAAACCAGAATGAAGTTAAGTGGGCACACTGTAAGACATGTTTTACCCTGGTGACACTGGAAAATCCATCTCTTGCCCATCCGTCTCTTGCCCATAAACACAAATTTCACATTTATTTCAAATTTATACTTTTCTTTTAATGCCTGTGTGCCTTGTATTGACCTAAGTGACTCATGATTTGGAAAGATGCAAAGGAGGCCACATGATGCAATAGCATGTATATGCACGAGGCGCAAAAGAAATCACAGAGTTTTAAACGTAGGCTTCTGAGCATAGTTTTCACTCCTGCCCTTTTTTTCTGCATTAACGATTATGTGAAAAGAGATGCTTGAAGGAAAGATAATCCAAAGAAGCATAGAAGTCTTAGAGCACACCTGTCAAAATGGATTAAGAATTCTAGATGTGAAATGAGACAAAAGAACTTTTGCATGGAGGAAAGCCTCAGCTTGCTGTTTGCCAGTTTCTTTAGGCTCAAAACCACCATGGGAGGCTTACGTTCACTTCCATTACACTAAGAATTTAGATTTTTGTGTGGTGGCAGCTAATAAGACAGGGTGGCTGAGAGAGGAGGGATGATATCATTGGGTGAAAATAAATGAGACAATGGACTGCATTCGTTTGCATTTGTCTGGGAGTCATCTGCTCATTAGTTCAGGTGCCACCAGATGTTCGCCCATGTCCACCTCGTGGCTTGCGGCTGGCTGCTATGGTACGCTTGGGCTGGAGCAGGTCAGAGATGCAGCCCAGATGAAAGGCTGGCCACCAAGGCTAAACTGGGCTAACATCCACCCTCTTGTCTGTTAGGCCCCAGTCAGCTCTGCTGTGGGGTGAGGTCCACCAGGACCAGAGAGCTGTGGGTGAAAAACTCAGAATGGTCAAAAGAGTGACCACATCCCACCACCCTTCCACACAAGATGGCCTCGGCACCCTGAAGAGGAATAGGCAGCAAAGGCAAAACTGCTTTGGGCATCCCAGGTGTGCACAGAAGTTCATGCCCAATGTCAGTCCCACAATGGAACATGAGTCAGCCAAAGGGCAAATCAAGCGGGAGGACAGCCAGTCTAGCACAGTAAGTCAGCACACCTGGGTAGTGGAGTGGGGATGGCAAATCAGCTATCCCATGGTATGCATAATTTTATGTGATGCATGTCCATCACTATGTTCACAGGCATCCACCAGCACTACCACCCCAGGGGAACGCAGACCCCTACCATGCTGGGAGAAGGCCCCCAAACCACCCACCAGAAGGGAGTCCCTTGGACCCAGGAGGAGATAAGGGCATTCATCAGCCTGTGGCGGAGACACACAGGCCCAGTATGACCTGTGCAAAAGTCACATGAATGGCTGTTTTTACATGGACGGAAGTGGGAGGGGGGATGGATGTGCTGCCACAGTGGGTGGAGGTGGGTGGGTGTCCTTTCCCATGGACACACACCCATCTCCACCCACCTCCACCCATCTCCACCCATGGAGCCTCCTCTGTTTTTCCAGATGGCTCTATGGGTGGATGATGGGTGGAGATGGGTGGTGGTGGTGTCGGGAACATGCATGGACCTCCACCCACTGTCCGTGGTGTTCACGTGGATGAACACCCATCAAACACCCACCCTCCCACCCACTGCTGCGCCATTTCCACAGATGCCCCCATGCATCTAACACATTCCTGCACACCCAGCAGGGAGGGTGACGGTGGACATCTGTGTAAAAACGGCCAATGAGTCGGTGTTCAAGGGGATTGCCACCCGGTTGGCAGAGCTTAGCTATCACTGGAACATGAGCCAGTACTGGTAGTGGGCAAAGCATCTTAGAAGGGGCTACAAGGAGGTAAAGCACAATCGGCCACCAAACACAATGGTACATGGAGCTTCTGGACACCTTCCTCTGTATAGATGGGTCCATAGTTGCTCTGTGCCTCACCAGAACTGGCTGCACCAGGGTACATAATCATGTGGACACCTCTCCCCCACTGTCAGTCCATACTGCACCCGCTCCAGCTGCAACCATTCCCCCTCACTCCAAGGAGTCCGGGCCCTCCAGGCCCTCAGTCCACTGTGATATTTTCATTTTCTCTTTGTGGCTTCCTCATTTCCCATCCCTTCCTGGCAAAGAGACAGAGTCAAGAAAAAGACTGTATGGATTTAGGTGCACTGAGGAATTTTATGTGAATTGGACAGAATTCCTTTAGGCATGTAACTGACAAATCTTAGGGCTGCAAGGGAAACTCTCCAGTGAGGAGGGGGTTTACAAAGCAATCTTTCCTCTTCCCCCTCCTTCCTGTGAATTTGGGGAGGCTGCTCCCACATGGGGAAAAGACTTGGCTGGTGAAAGTGACACAGCTGAGGCTGAAAAGGAAACTCACTGGCTACCTGCTCTGGTTGCCAAATAAACTCCCCACAGGTGAAACTGACAAGCCTACTGCTCCCCTTTCCCAACCAAACCCTCTGGTGAAAGTGACAAAGCTTTTGGGGCTGCAGGGGAAACTCTCCAAAAGGAGGGATCTTCGAAGCAAACTCCCACTCCACCACCTTCCCCTCCCCCGGGTGAAACTGTCAAAGCTGGGGCTGAAAGGGAAACTCACTGGGAGAAGGGGTGGAATCAGGACAGAGATTGAATGTTGTTACATGCACTGAGAAATTGTATGTTAATTGCATAGAATTCCTTCAGGTTCGTTACTGAGAAAGCTCAGAGCTGCAAGGGAAACACTCTGGTGAGGAGGGATCTGCAAAGCAGTATCTCCCTCCTGCTCCTCCTCCCCCTGCTGATGAAATTGATGAGTTTGTCAGTTTCACCAGCAGAATTTTTTTTTTTTTTAACACCTGGGAGCAAATTTGAAAAGATAGACAATCAGATCCAGCCTTAGCTTTAGCAGATGGGGCTTCAGCCCTGGTGTGTGTGCGTGTGTGTGTGCGTGCGCGCGCACACACACACACTGTGCAGAAAGTCCTAGTAGCCACTTCTGACAGCTCCAGAGCAGGACCTAGGCTAGAGGGGTGGGACTGGGTGGAAAGGGTGAGGCCAGGGCTTCCAAGCCAAGGTGAGGCCCCACACAGTTAGCTGTGCTAGTACCAAAAGCAGATGGTAGGCACTGCAGAAGTATGGCCACCCCCTTCTCCTGCAACTCCCAGCCCTGTCAGGAGTCATAGGAGTCGTGTTGCCATACCTTCCCTTTAATCCAGGATACTTATGAAAAATACATGGTGCAGGGCTGCATTGGACTACACAGGGGTGGTGTGTGGTAGCAGAACTCTGCGCATTAGGAAGACGGTGCTGGCCCTGTACTGAAGTAAGGCTCCACAGGAAGCACCCGCTGAGGTTGGCAGGGCTGAAAGCCACCCCCAGAAGCAGGGACAGTGCTGCTCTCTTCCTCTGCATGGAGTCCTACCCCCATGCACTGCCCATATGGCTCTTGCTGCGGGTGGCACTTCTGGAATGAGGGGGTGCAGCACTGCTGCTACAGCACCTGCCAGCAGTTTTTGGTACCAGCACAGCTGCTTATACAGAGCCCTGCTTTGGCTGGGAAGTCATGACCCCACCATCCCTGGGGCTGGTACTGTAGACAATAGACCTTTACAAACAGGTGCTGAGGAGGACTAATATCACATGGAGGAATGACAAGTTAATAGTGCTAAAAAGGCAACACAAAAGCACCAGTTGTGGATGACAGAGCACACCTGCTTTTTATAACAGGATCAGATTTAAAAATGAAATATGACGTAGCCTTTGAATGCTCTGCACAATAGTAAGTTTGAGAACTTGCTATCATATTTCTGACCATTCTGGTTATTAAATCTAGTTTACTTATTCATATGCATTCATTTCACTTGCTAATAACAGTAACAACGTTATGGCTGTGCATCTCAGGTAATGTCACCTCTTGTATCATGTATAAACATGATACAAGATCTTTTTGTTTTCTTGTTGTGGATAAAATGCTCATAAGTGATGTAAAAGCTTATATATCCTTTTCTAAAATGAAAGTCATTGGTGCTTAGGCTCCCGTGTCACAGACACAAGTTTAACCATTTACCCTGTAGTCACACCAGCCAATGTGGATTTCCTTCTCTCAAAGAACAGTTCAGGTTTCAGAGAAATAGGAATCTATGAATTCATAGATGGATATACAGTTTAGGGCTAAAGGCAAAGTAAAAAAAATAAAAAATTGTTTGGACCAAAGGTCATTACAATATAAGGAGAAACAGGAAATACAATGATAACAAAAAGAGAAATAAAATGAAATGCAAACAAGACACATATTAACAATCACATTTACCATACTCCAAAACTTAAAATTAATAAATTTTAAATGGCCACTGTCAGGGATAAATCACAGTTTGGAATCATCCATGCATTTAGCAATATTGATAAACTTAAGAATTATGAGCTATGCAGTTGATTTTAACTGGCTTGTTACACCGGCATACCATAAGCGCATGAGCTGCATTTGCAATTTTCATTATAATCTCTCTTTGGGGATTAGTTAGGAGACACAATAACTTGGATTTAGCGTCCCAAGATAATCTCCCCATAAGTAGCAGCTTTAGAAACTTGTCTCTTACAATTAATGAGAAAGGACATTCAAAAAGATAACGCACTAGGTTTTTCAGCTTTTGATTCCCGCATCTACAAAACCGTAAGTCATAGGGACTGTTCTGGAACCTGCCCTCTAATATGGAAGTTGGCATCAGCTCTTCTGTAACTGGAAAGTAATGTTAAATAATACTCCAGCTGATGCTGCATTTTTATTGTAGCATACCATGGGGAGGTTTTGATTGACTTAATTGCTTCCATGTCTCTTTGTTTAGCTGTGGCCGTTTTTACATGGATGGCGCAGCAGCGCCAATGGGTGGAGATGGGTGTGGCTGGGTGGGTGAAAACACCCAGCGAACATCTGGCGGTGCTGAGCAGGGAGACTGTTACACAGACAGCACTGCGGGCGTAGTGGGATGGAAAGGGGAGGGGCCGGCAAACACCCAGTGGCCAAACACCCATCCCGGGAAGCACCCAGCAAACACATGTGGAAGTACACGGACAGCCAGGACCGGAAACACCAGAGAAGCCCTGCCCAGCACAGCGACAGCACAACATGGCCGACTGAGGGCAAACGAAGCTGTGCAACATGGCCCCGCCCCCGAGCCACCAGGACCCCCGTGGGTGGGGCAGGAGGGAGCAGGGATGACAGCTGCTACAGAGGAGCCGTAAGTTTTTATATGCAGGTCAGTGGAAGATATTAAATGGTGCCTCGCTTGGAGACAGCACTGGACGTTTTACGTATGTTGCGCGTAATGGCCACAGTGTGGTAGATTATATTTGTATCCAGGATCATCACCTAGATAAATGTAATGGGTTTCAGGTCCTTGTAGAGGGTGCCAGTGATCATCTCCCCCTGACAATATTTTTCGCTTTCCTCCTGAGCTCGCCCGTGGTTGCGGAAGTTTGCAGTCCTTTGCTAACCGAGGAGGTTGATGTAACTGACACAGTTATCCAATTGCTTTGGAATGATAAAACCAGTTCCCTTGCAGAGGCACTTTATGTGAAGGAGACATTCATCTCCATCAAATATGAGTTACTATCTATAAAGAGGGGCGAAACGGCTGCGTTCTTTGCTAAATTTGATGAGCTGCTGAATGCTATAAAAGAAATGCTCCCAGGAAGAGCCCCCAAGAAGCCACTTCGAGGTAATCCTCAGTGGTTTGACGAGGACTGTAGGAAGCTTAGGAGTCTATTTAGATCATCTGCAATGTCATTTAAGCACTCTGCTAGCACTATTGATGCAGCACAATATGTAAGTCTCAAGGCTGCTTAAAAAAAAACTTATAAGAGATAAGAAGTAAGCCTTCCGACTTTCAGCTTGGCAAAGGCTAGATGGAGCATCTAAAGAGAAAAATTTGAAAAATGTTTTGGGAAATAGTGAAGAGTGGTTTTTGTAACTCTTATACTTAACCACCTGTCACCTCCCGGCAGTGGCAGACATATTTTGGTGGCCTATTTAACCAGATCCCCAATGTTAAGATTGTTGAATTTGAAGGATTTGATCAGGCCCCTGCGTGGCTGCCAGTGGATCCTGAGGTTATCAGGGCCTTTATTTTAAAGGCGACGTTGTGGAAAGCTCCAGGTCTGGATGGTATCCCTGTGGACCTTTTCCGGCAAAATGTAACATGGTGGATCCCCATAATAACAAATTTATTTGATCATATAAATGGCAGTGGTAGCATCCCTGTCAGATGGAATATCAGTATTACAGTCCCAATATATAAGAAGGGAGCGAAAGATCATCTACAAAACTATCGCCCAATTAGTCTTATAAGTGTTATTGCCAAACTCTATGTGAGATTTTTATTGGCTAAATTGGAGGACTGGGCTAATGTCGCTAACTATTTTCTGGAAGAGCAAGCCAGCTTTAGGGCTGGCCATTTGACCTCGGACCATTGCTTAGTGCTTAACCATCTACTGGTGAAATATGTTAAAATAAGGAAGGCAAATTTATTTATCACCTTTCTCGATCTACGCTCTGCATTTGATCTTGTAGACAGGAACATTTTATGGGCTAAGTTAGATTCAACAAATATGGATAGAAGACTACTCTACCTTGTACAGGCACTATATAGACAGACTTATTTAAGAGTGCGTTTGGATTATAAAGCCAACCTGACCTCTTTAATCCCTGTTACAAATGGAGTCAAACAGGGATGTGTGTTGGCCCCTTCCTATTCAACTTCTTTATAAATGGAATAGTGGACAAATTGAAGGGGGATTATTTTGTCCCTGCAAGAATAGCCTTGAGACCCCTGGCGGTTTTATTATACACAGATGATATGGCTCTGGTGTCCCCTTCGGCCTTGGGAATGAGGAGGATGCTTGTGTCTATAGGTAAATTTTGTAGAGATATGCACTTAAAGATCAACTACTCGAAAACCAAGGTGTTGGTGGCCAGCCCACGGGTAAAGAGGCAGATTTGGACTCTTGATGGTGTCAGATTGGAACGGGTTACGGCATATTGATATTTGGGAGTCCTTTTCTCTGCATCATGCACCTGGCAGAGCCATGTTGGTGCCACTAGACTCAAGATGTCACAGTTGGTCGCTGGGATATTGAGATTTTGGAGGATTCATGGGGGGAAATTAATATCCCCCGCCCTAAAACTTTTTAAAGCTAAGGTCTCCCCTGCAATTACCTATGGGGCGGAGATCTTGAGATTTCTCCACTCTCAGAGATTTGAGCTTGCTCAAAACCTCTTTTTGCGCTCTATTCTAGTGGTCTCCAAAAGCACCCCAATTGCTTTATTAAGATTGGAAACTGGGATGTTCCCTTTTCAAGTCAATGTGTTATCAGCAATTTTTTCTTACTGGTCCAGGCTTCAAGAGATACCTATGGAAAGATTGCCCAGACTTGCCTACGAAGAAGCTCAGGCATGGTCCGGCCCCAGCCACTGGGTAGGGCGGGTTACATTATCTCTCCATAAGCTGGGCCTATCTTTAGACCTGTTGGGTGCCTTCCCCCCCTGCAAAAAGACGGCTTGTGATTGCCACCCAGTTGAGAGACCAGGCCATTCAAGCTGACCTTGAGGCAATTCAAAATTTAAAAGTAGTCCCCTTCTATAAATACTTTAAAACCACTTATGGTCTGGAGACTTATTTAAACCATATATTGGATGTTAAGCTGTGGAGAGCGCTTACTTATCTACGTTTGGATTTGCTCCCTACTGCAGTTTTGCTAGGAAGAAGGGTTGGTTGCCCTTATATTGAGAGGGTGTGCTCTTGTAATTGTCTACACATTGATGATCTCTTGCACCATCTTTTTGTATGCCCTCTCCAAGCCTATTTGAGGGAACACTATTTGGGTCATTGGCTTTCCCAAAGGCCGTTTTCCTCCCTNCCATCCGATGTTAACCCTGGGAACTCCTTGCTGCTGGGTTATGCCATGTCACTGGCCTACCGTCCCCCTGGCTCCGTCTACCGTCCCCCTGTCTCCGCCGCTAGGCCCGCCGGCCTTACTGCCCCAGTGCCCCTCCAACATCAAAACCCACCAGCTGCCCCTGAGAGGTATGTTGGGGTCCATGCCGGGACTGATGAGTAGGAGGGGGAAGCAGAGGGAGAGGCTTGGGCTCCATGCTGGGGCTGGCTGGGTTGGGATATTGTTTTATTTTATTATTTGAGTGGCAGTGGCAACCAGTACATCAAATTGTCATAAAAATGAATAATTTGCAATAAACATTTTAATTTTAGTGGCTGAAAAACAGATTTGGGAGTTTTTAATCAGAGAATTTCCAATTTTTTGGCAGTGAAAACTAGGAACCCTGCTGCTAAATAAATGCAAAGGTGATGTTTTATTTCCAGAAAATGGTTGTATCAGCTGGTAACTGAATAGTAAGTCAATGGAAACCAAAGCGTAGTCATGAGAGAAAATTACCCATCCCATTTGCTGTGCTCTAGTTCTGAGACAGGATGAACATACTTAAAAAGTTCATTCTGGTTTTAGAGATAGTGCTGGTTCCATAATAAGTATAGAGAATATTGTTGAAATGAGGAATACTTCTAAAACCAGAATGAAGTTAAGTGGGCACACTGTAAGACATGTTTTACCCTGGTGACACTGGAAAATCCATCTCTTGCCCATCCGTCTCTTGCCCATAAACACAAATTTCACATTTATTTCAAATTTATACTTTTCTTTTAATGCCTGTGTGCCTTGTATTGACCTAAGTGACTCATGATTTGGAAAGATGCAAAGGAGGCCACATGATGCAATAGCATGTATATGCACGAGGCGCAAAAGAAATCACAGAGTTTTAAACGTAGGCTTCTGAGCATAGTTTTCACTCCTGCCCTTTTTTTCTGCATTAACGATTATGTGAAAAGAGATGCTTGAAGGAAAGATAATCCAAAGAAGCATAGAAGTCTTAGAGCACACCTGTCAAAATGGATTAAGAATTCTAGATGTGAAATGAGACAAAAGAACTTTTGCATGGAGGAAAGCCTCAGCTTGCTGTTTGCCAGTTTCTTTAGGCTCAAAACCACCATGGGAGGCTTACGTTCACTTCCATTACACTAAGAATTTAGATTTTTGTGTGGTGGCAGCTAATAAGACAGGGTGGCTGAGAGAGGAGGGATGATATCATTGGGTGAAAATAAATGAGACAATGGACTGCATTCGTTTGCATTTGTCTGGGAGTCATCTGCTCATTAGTTCAGGTGCCACCAGATGTTCGCCCATGTCCACCTCGTGGCTTGCGGCTGGCTGCTATGGTACGCTTGGGCTGGAGCAGGTCAGAGATGCAGCCCAGATGAAAGGCTGGCCACCAAGGCTAAACTGGGCTAACATCCACCCTCTTGTCTGTTAGGCCCCAGTCAGCTCTGCTGTGGGGTGAGGTCCACCAGGACCAGAGAGCTGTGGGTGAAAAACTCAGAATGGTCAAAAGAGTGACCACATCCCACCACCCTTCCACACAAGATGGCCTCGGCACCCTGAAGAGGAATAGGCAGCAAAGGCAAAACTGCTTTGGGCATCCCAGGTGTGCACAGAAGTTCATGCCCAATGTCAGTCCCACAATGGAACATGAGTCAGCCAAAGGGCAAATCAAGCGGGAGGACAGCCAGTCTAGCACAGTAAGTCAGCACACCTGGGTAGTGGAGTGGGGATGGCAAATCAGCTATCCCATGGTATGCATAATTTTATGTGATGCATGTCCATCACTATGTTCACAGGCATCCACCAGCACTACCACCCCAGGGGAACGCAGACCCCTACCATGCTGGGAGAAGGCCCCCAAACCACCCACCAGAAGGGAGTCCCTTGGACCCAGGAGGAGATAAGGGCATTCATCAGCCTGTGGCGGAGACACACAGGCCCAGTATGACCTGTGCAAAAGTCACATGAATGGCTGTTTTTACATGGACGGAAGTGGGAGGGGGGATGGATGTGCTGCCACAGTGGGTGGAGGTGGGTGGGTGTCCTTTCCCATGGACACACACCCATCTCCACCCACCTCCACCCATCTCCACCCATGGAGCCTCCTCTGTTTTTCCAGATGGCTCTATGGGTGGATGATGGGTGGAGATGGGTGGGTGTCAGGAGCGCACACACACCCCTGTCTCTTATACACATCTAGATGTGTATAAGAGACAGCTCCGCAATCATGGCTTGCACTGTATGGGACAGAGGGAGAGGAGACAGACATCAGAGCCGGCCCCGGGCCCCAAAGAACAGCACCCTCCACGGAGCTGCACAGGGACAGGGTCTAGCAAACAGGCAGCACACTCACGGATGGCATCGAACAACCGGCCGCCTGCCCACAAGTCCCATGCCACCCGCTCCAGCTGCAGGACCATCCCGCCAAGGTGAACGATTGCCAGCAGCACAACAACTGTAGCTGCAGGAGAGAAGGGACAGGTGAAGGGGAATGGCTGCACCAATGGGCCATGGACCCCTGCACTAAGGGGGATTGGAGGGGCACAGGCCCGGGCCCGCACACTCCTACTCATTCTCAGCTGTCCAGCAGTCCTGTTGCTGCCGCCCATCCATCATCTCAACCGCATACGGACAGCACCAACAGGGGGCAACAGCAGAGGGGAGGGGAGGGGTAGGGCTGGGGCTGCACCAATGGACAGGGGAGCCCTGGGGGTGCCCTCTCAGCTGCCCACCACCAATACCACCATGAGCACATGGGCATGTGTAACCGCCCAGCGGGGAAGCCCCCAGGTGAATACACACCACACAACCGGGTGCCACCTCACAGCCCCAGTGCCCACAAGTACACACCAAGCACACCGCCATCCCACAACCACACATATGGGGGCAGGGGGGAAACCAAGGGGATGTGGCACCCATGTGGCAACGCCAGCAGAGAAGCAAGTCAGGACAGATAATCAAGGAACAGCATTTTCTTAGCGATGGGGGGACGGGGTGCCCCAAGCAAAGAAAGGCAGTTCATGGGGGTGCAAGTGGACCCACGGCTGAGCAAGAGTATCATAACAGCAGGGCACAGGTACACCCGCAGCCAGTGGGTGAGGGCACAATGGAAGCCCCAGCGGGATGGAGCCGCGGTCACCCAGAGGAGGTGATGAGGTCTAGTGGATGATGCAGCCGGCAGCAGGGATGCAGATGACAGCACAGAGGCTGCGCAGTGGCACATGGGGGGGCAGGCAATGCACAGTCACAGGCAGCATGGTGGCAGGGAGTGGGTGGTGATGCGGCACAGCTCAGGGACGGTCTGGTGGGTGCTCCCGGGATGGAGTCCCCTGCGCAAGACCCTCCCAGGAGAACAAGCCCCGTTGGAAGCCCTGGAAGTGCATATAAGCATCTACTAGGAAGCGGGGAAGGTGCTGATCAGCAGTGGCGGCTGCATCCCACACAGCTGGTAGGTCCCTCACTAGGGGTGGGACTACCGGATCATCTGGTATCCGATACTGCTGGTTTTTGGGTGTACCGGCAGTATCGGATTGTTCTGGTATTTTGGGTTCCGGTACCAGATCCCCCGTACCGGATTTTTTTTACATTGTGGCCATTCAAATGAATGACTGCAATGTAAAAAAAACAAAAAACAAACCCAAACACTTTCCCTCCCCCTCCCAGGCTGTGCGGGTGGAAGGGGGGACACCCCCCAACCACCCTGCCCAGCCTGGATTAAAAAAAAAAGTTTTCCCCTAAGTCCCTGGTGTGGGCTGCGGGCCACCGCCGGTGACCCAGAGCCTGCACCAGCCAGCAGCAGGTAAGTGTACCGGTAGTACTGATCCCTGGGGTGGGGAGTGGTTTCCCGGAAGGCCTAGAAACATCACTAGCATGCTTCAAGCCAGCAGCCACAGCAGAGTTGAAGCCGCCGGAGTCTGGACTGCCGCCGCCGAGCTGAACTACCGGTAGGGTGATGATGATCCCTGGGTGGGGGGGAGGTAGGGTGATCCCTGGGGTGGGGGGGTGTTAAACCACCCCCCACCCCAGGGATCAGTACTACTGGTACACTTACCTGCTGCTGGCTGGTGCGGGCTCTGGGTCACGGGCGGTGGCCCGGAGCCCGCACCAGGGTCTTAGGGGGAAACATTTTTTTTGTAAAATCCAGGCTGGGCAGGGTGGGTGGGGGGTGTCCCCCCTTCCACCCGCACAGTCTGGGAGGGGGAGGGGGAGGTGGTTGGGTTTTTTTCCCATTGATTTCAATGGGGACAGTTCCCCATTGAAATCAATGGAAAAAAACTGGTACCGGTATACCGGTATTAATCTGGTATGAAGGTATTTGGAAATCCGGGAACCAGTAAATCCGGTACCCGGTATTTCCCTGGATGTCCCACCCCTATCCCTCACTGATCGAAGGGTGGCGAGCTCCACAGCAGTAGGGGTCCCGATCTGAAGGGATCCACCAACATCGGGGGACAGCAAGCCCAAGTCCCACAGGAGGGCCCCTATGGGATGCCACGGGCATTCAGGAGGGTGCTGATATACAGGGTAGGAACTGGGGGACCCCTGGACTGCAAGGCATGGCTTTACCCAGGTCACGCCATCAGCAGGCGAGCGGCTATGACCTCCTCAGCGGTGCATGGCACGACAATGGTGGGTGGATGCCCCCAAGGTGGTTGCCACAGGAGGGTGAAGCCAAGCTCCAGGGCATGCCCCTGGCATGCTGGGGCCCCAACCTGATGTCCCATTGTCCACATGTACCATGACAGGAGCCAAAAGCCATCTGTCACCAACAGGGGGTCTCCCACCAACAGCTGCACATTGGGTCTCAGCCATAGGGTCCCCAACAGCATGTCCACACAGAGTAACCACCCATCCCCATCTCTATCCATGCCCGAGGGCCCTGCACCACAGCCAGCCATGACAGCAGCGAGGCCCGCTCCAGAGATGCAACAGGCATGAGACGGAGGGTTGCAGTGACTGGGACGAGCACGGGGAGAGCCGCTCCCTGCACCCACAAGTGACCTTGCATGCCTGAGATGGGCCAGCCTGCTGGGGCTGGGACTCCACAACCCACACACCGGACTGATGGGATCCAGCACAGGTGATGACAGATGAGCAAGGCCACAGCTGGGCAGAGCACCAGGCCAAGCAGCCAAGCTAGGCACCGTATCCCCACTGAGCACAGCTGCAGCATGCAAAGGCAGCCCATGGTGGGAATGGATGTCGAGTAGGTGCAGATGCAGCAGTACCCCGGGTGCATGTGGCCAGTCCACAGGCACTGGGTCCCCCGTGGTCCCATCCTCCCTGGCGGCTAGGAGGCCGGCGCACACTGGGGGATGATCAGCTGGGCCAGGGACCCGGATAGCACTCACCACACCCCTGGCCCAGCACCAATTGGTGACCAGCTAACACGGGGCTACATGGCACATAAGCGACTCGATGCAGGTGGTCGGGTGTGGTGTGTAGAGGCAGGTGCATGGAGTTGAGCAGCACACAGAGCACGGGAACACAGAGCAGGGAGGACACAGAGGTGGACCAGGGATACAGGGGGAGTGGGGACCGGGGGCACGGGCCACACAGTGGTGCGCTTAGAGGCCAGGGCACCTGCCATCGGGGGGTCCTGGGAGTGGGAGCCGCACAACCATGCTGCCGGTGGACGAGCCCCCACAGCCCAGGGATGTGCTGCTGAGAATCCTGGGCGCTTCCTTCACGCTGCTGCACATGGTGCTCCAGCATATGACCCTGCTCCTCCTGCCAGGGCGCAGCTCCATCCTCCAGGGGGCACGGCGTCGGAGGACAGCGAACCTGAGGAGGGTGACAACATTGCGATGGGCATGGCGGGCAGCTGCTCATTGCCATGCCATGTTGGGCATCGCAGTGTCCCAGCAAGCCCGGCTCATCCTGTCCCCATGGTTCCTCAACGTTTACAGCCGGCGACCCGTCTGACCCGGCGATGGCACTGGACGCGTTCCCGCACCAACGACTGGTAGGAGAACATGCTGGCCACCTGGACGGATGAGGAATGGACGGACCACTTCCGGATGACCTGCTCCCTCCTGACCCGGTTAGGGGAGCTCCTGAACCCCTAGGGGGAAGTGAGTGGTGATACAATTAGCTGCTGTGTCTGCTGACTCCTATTACCTTGTGGATTTTGCCACTTTTATTTGGGAGCAGTTTCTTTCCCTGCAGGGAGTTTCCCTACTGGGTTTGTGATTTCAGTGAGATATTAAGGTTTAACATTTGGAATAGCAAGTTCAAAGGGTATACCCTTTTAAAATAAAATACAATTTATTACAAATTATTTTGTTGCACAGTAGATCATCTGCAGGTTATTGGGGTGCATCCCGCCATTGAGAACTTGACTTACAGTATTTTGAGCTTGGAACTGCTGTATCAACTAGCAGAATCACCTTCTCTCACAGGGAGTGAGATCCCCTTTGATGATATTGTTATTTACGTATTTGTATTTGGATCTGTATGATGAGGTTAAATTTAATATGTTATATAGCCTATAGAAATATGGATTGCTGATGAGGACCTATATGTTGGGACTAGAAACATGGCTGTGTCCATCCCTTGTATTATTTATTGTATTTTGGCTTATTTATTTTGGCATCATTGTCTTTTGGGCTTTTTGGAACCTAATTATACTTCATTCCATTCCTTGTATTCTTTATTATATTTTGACTTATTCATTTTTGGTATTATTGTATTTTGGGCTCTTTTTAGCCTAGTTATATTTCATATTTGTTAATTTGGTAATACCCTTTTGTAGTACTTTGTGCTATGGTAATATATTTTTAAATTTCACTTGGTGTATGTTTGATTTCTCATACATTTATTCATTTTCTTTTTCCTTTTCCTTTTTTTCTCCTTCCTTTTGGTGTTTTTGTGTTATTACTTTGGGGAGAGAGTGATTTTTGTCTTGTGTGTTGTGAGCTGCTGAACCCCCATCTACGGAGGCAGGAGACCAACATGCACTTCCCGCTGCAGCCAGGGATGCGAGTGGCCATGGCGGTGTGGTGGCTGGCCACCCCTGATTCCTGCAGGAGCATGGGGGAGA
The DNA here is from genome assembly GCA_003113815.1 of Sphenodon punctatus. Classification (NCBI taxonomy): domain Eukaryota; kingdom Metazoa; phylum Chordata; class Lepidosauria; order Sphenodontia; family Sphenodontidae; genus Sphenodon; species Sphenodon punctatus. The sequence continues at coordinate 3,615,495 of QEPC01010852.1, forward strand.
AGTTCGGGGTGGGGACGGCCACTGTGAACAGGGCCCTCCATGATGTGTGTGACCTGATCGTGGGCGCCTCCTCGAGCAAGTCATCCAGCTCCGTGATCCCGAGGAGGTGATATGCGACTTTGAGGAGCTGGGGTTCCCCCATTGCATTGGAGCCATCGACAACACCCACATCCCCATCATAGAGCTTCTACATGCAAAGATCGACTACATGAACAGGAAGCAGGCCTTTTCCATCAATTTGCAGGCCGTCGTGGATCACAGGGGCCTGTTTATTGATGTATACATGGGTCAGTTGGGGTGGAGCCATGATGCACGTATACTGCATGCATCCCTGTTCTACGCTCACATGTTAGATGGGGAGATCGCCCCCAACCTGTACCGTGTGATAGAGGGTGTTCCCATGGCCCCTGTTGCAATAGGGGAACCCACCTACCTGCTCAGCCCTTGGCTCATGAGGGCCTATCCAGTGGCATGCACCCCTGCCCACCGCCTGTTCAACGACCACCTGTCGTCAGCATGCAGCGTGGTGGAGTGGACCTTCGGGCTCCTGAAGATGCACTGGCGCCTCTTGATGAACAGGAGTCAGTTTGACCTCGACGACACCCCCGTCCTTGTCCTGGCAGCATGCATCCTGAACAATGTATGCGAGACTGGAGGCGCAGCCCTGGACAACCCACCACATGTACAGAGGGCAGGCCCCGTGCCCCTGTACCAACATGCCCAGGGCGGGGCATTCTGGTGCAGGTCCCTGCGAGGATGAACAAGCATGGGATGAGCATTCCGCATGGGCACTTGGCTCCTTCCCACACCAGGGCCCGGCCCACAGGGTGTCCCGGGAGCACCCTGTGGGCCCCCGTAATTTCCACAAGGGCTAAACACTAGCCGTGGAGCAACCTCAATTGAACCAAGCACTTGTACAGACACAACAATGCTATTATAGACCATGTATGTTCTACTATTGAATTGTTGTGCTGTTACATGAGCTTTGTTCACTTGAGGTTGCTCCATATCTAGTGTATTGCGTGTGCTTGCTGTGGGTTGTTCCACTATGTCCCTTCCAGGATTTTGCCTTTTTCTGTTTCCCCTCTTCCCCGTGCACCACCCCCCCGGCGTTGTGCCCCCAACCCCCAGGGGCCAGAGGTGCTGCATCCTTACCGGAGGGAGTGGGGCAGTGGCCAGGGGCGGTTGGTTGTCCTGGGGCGGGGGCGTCGCTTTCTAGTGGAGGGGTCGGGGTTGCAGTGGGGGGGGGGGATTGGGAGGGAAGCGGGCTGCTGCTCATGTTGGAGGGCGGTAGCCTGGCACCTATCCCAGAGGTGCTTAGTGTGCGACCGGGCCATCATGGCCAACAAGGTCTCCCGGTCCCTTTCCCCCTCCCCTCTTAGGAGCTCCCTGGTGAGCGCGAGCTCCTGGGAGTGCACCTTGGCTAACTGCCTTGATTCCTCAAGCAGCTCCCTGCCATGATCCTCCCTCCACTGCCTGTTCCTGGTCCACATCTCCCAATTCCTCTCCACACTGCCGGCAGCTGCGCACCCCTCGAACAAGCAGGTCGCTGTTCTGTGAATGAGAGGTTGCATCCCGTGTTAGTATGGCTGGCCAGTGCACACCACTGCCCCCTACCGTGGTTCCCAGGGTGTCACGGGGGGTGGCCCCCGTGTTGTAGAGGCTCTGCCTTTTCCCTCCCCTGTGGGACCCCCCTGATCCTGGCTTCTTGTGGGATCACCCCCCGGCTGCGGCTCCCTGCTGGTGTGGCCCATGCCTGATGTGTTATGTGAAAGCTGCTGTGGGGCCAACCGCCCCACCCACTGCCCTCTCCACCCTGACCCCTGAAGGGCATGGGTGGTTGGGGTGTGTGTGGCCCCGGGGGCCTCCCTCCCCACCCTGTACCACCATCCACCTCTGTGCCGTGCCCCCCTGTGGCCCCTTGGACAGTGTCCGCTACCATGGCTGTGCACTTCACCAGGTAGTGGGGTGCAGCCGGTCCCGCCTCGTCCACCTCCTCCTCTACGACCTCCACTTCATGCACCTCCAGGCTACCTTGGGCTGCAATGGGAACGGGGAGCCGTTAGTGTTTACCGGCACCCAGGCCCCGATCGCTGCAACTCTGTCTGGGCCTCCCCCCCCCATGGCCCACTGGGCTGGTTGTACCTGGATCCTGTCCCTCTGCCTCCTGGGGGCCATCCCGGGTTTCTGCTTGCTCCACACGTGCCCTTCTTCCCCATGGCCAGTTGGCCTGTGGGTTGTGTGGGCACACGCAGAGGGTGATGGTACTGTGGTTGGATCCCCAGAGCGTCTCCTCCCTCTGTGAGATGGGGCTCTGCCCTTCTGCTTCCTGGATGGCCTCACTGGGGGAAGCATCCACCCCTGTTCTGTGGGGTCCAGAAGTGGGGGTTGTGTGTTGGCCCTCCGTCTGCCCCTGGAGAAGGTGCTGCCGTGTGTGCGGGAGGCCACAATGTCCCCGTCCATGCAGAGGAACTTGTCCAGCTCCTCCTGGAACTTGGCTGTGCGCATGGCACAGCCGGACTTGAGATTGTTGTCCTTGATATGTTTATATCAGAACCTCAAGTCCTTTGCCTGCTGCATGCAGTGGGTGGCATCCCTATTGTACCCCTGCCACTGCATCTCCTGGACAATGGCTTCATAGACCTGTCTGGTTTTGTAGCTGCTCACCAGGTCATGCTGGACCCTTTTGGACCCCCCCACGCGTATGAAGTCCCTGAAGTCCTGCCTGTACCAGGGCTCCCTCTTTTGGGACCCACATGTGGGGGGCCCTCTGGCTTGGCAGTATGGGGCCCGCCTGGTGACTGTGGTGGCTGTGGAGATGGTTGTCTCCTGTTGGGGGTATTGCATTGGGGTTACTCACGGTCCTGCTGCCCCTCTCTGTGCACCCATGGGGCCTCCCCTCTCCCCCCTGGGGTGCCCTTCTGCTCACCTGGCTGCCGGGGGGGGGGGCCCTCCACGGCCATCTCCATGGTGGTGTGGTGCTCCATTGTCTGGGTGCTGTCCTGGGGGGATGGGGACATGGGTTAGGTGGCTTCCGCCTGCCCTGTGTTCCCTCAGCCATGGGGCTGGGGCTGGGGTGTGGCCCTCCTGTCCCATGTTGGGGGGGGGTTCCCTCACTCTCACCTCACTGTTGCTGCTGCTCTTCTGGCCGTGCCCTGTGGATGTGCTGGGCTGGGTGTCCTCGGTCAGTGCCGCAGCTACTGTGTGCCCTTGGCCCTGTGCCGGGAGGCATGCATGGTGATTAGCCATGCTGTGTTCCCCCCCTCCACCTCCTGACCAGGACCCCCCTGCACTGCCTGGCTGGGACCCCCTCCTGTAATGCCTGGCTGGGACAATCCCTCCTGTACTGCCTGGCCAGGAGACCCCCCCATACCACCTGGCCAGGACCCCCCCACACCACCTGGCCAGGACCCCCCATACCACCTGACCAGGACCCCCCCCATACCACCTGACCAGGACCCCCCCCACACCACCTG
>QEPC01010852.1:3619043-3630222 GCA_003113815.1 Sphenodon punctatus
CACCACCTGGCCAGGACACCCCCCCCCCGCACTACCTGGTTGGGACACATGCCCCCGGGCACTCCTGGGTCCTGTTTTCATCTAAGGGTGAAAACAGATGCAACGTGGGCCCACTATGGCCTGCCTGGGCTGGGGACTCACCCTCATGTGAGTTTCTGGGCTGCCAGATGTGGGCCTGCTGCTGCCCCAGCCCGGGTAGGTGGCTGGCCCAGATGTGCTCCCTTGAAATATCCCAGGCCTACAATCTGGGCCAAGGGCTGCCCAGGTGGGACAATGCAGGCTACCTGGCCCGTGCATCTGTTCCTGCCACCATCCCCTGCCAGAGATTGGGGGCTGCCATGACCAGCAGTCATGGCTGTCTGTGATTGGCTGCCCATGCTGCCCATCATGTGTATGTGGGGGGAGCATGGTGCTGGGGCTGCTCACCAACATGTTTTTTCTCATCCCCCACTGGGTGTGGAGCAGGGAAGGGCTTGCTGGTCAGCCTGGTCAGGTGCACATCTTTTCAATGCCTCTACCTTACCTGGTCAGGGAGGCTCCCCCCCATCCCACGACTGTGTAGTCGGTGCACCACCTGTGCATCTATTTTCACCCTACATGTTCTTATAGTTAGAAAATTCTTCCTCTTAAAATTGTTCAAGTCATAGTTTTGCTCATCTCCATCATGTGGAACATAAGGAAAAGCCCCAAACACCAACCTCCCTACCTCCCACCAGACTTCAGAGGTTTAAATTGAATGCAGCTTGGATCAGCAGCCACCCTTTGTTTTGAGACAGTATTTGCAACACCAAAGCCCAGATATCTGAGCTTTGTTAATAAATAAATAAATAAATAAATAAATAATAATAATAATAATAATAATAATAATAATAATTAATATAATGAATAAATAATAAAATTCCCAATCATTTTTAATAATAAAAATCAAAAATTCCCACAGCTGAAATTCATTGCATGCCATATTTAGATAAGTTAAGTACTGGATAATATCACATCAGTTTCAGCAATATGGCTTTCCAAAACTCATACCATATTTACACTATGTTATTATTATGGGGAAAGAGTTCTTACTCCTCTTGGCAAGTGTCAAAATCATCTAAGATTTACCACAACTGCATAAAGTGCTGCATAACATTCTAATGGTTTATGTCATGGTACCATAATTAAATGTATCCATGATATATGATAAACACTCAGTGAGGAAACAGTGCACATGGTGATATAGTAACACTATATCTTTGTCCTTTTCTACAGACTGGAATTCCATTGTTAACTTCTTTTGCAGTGCACTGAAAGTTAATGTAAAGAGAGCTGCAATTCATTTAAACAAGCAGTCCAGCTGTGCTCTGAATGACTAGGCTAAAAAAATAAAGATACTACTAATCATTTCTGTAGCATTACTCAGCATACGCAGTACTTTACAGCCACAGATTTTCAGAGACAGGTCCCTGCCCAGCAGCTTACAATTTAAGATGAACAAGGATGAGGGGAAAATACAGGGAAACAGAAACACACATATTCTCATTTTACAGATGGGGAACTGAGGCTAAGAGGTTGTGAATTACCCACGGCCACCAAGTGCGTTCATTGGCTAGGATGAGATTTGAACCCTTGTTTCCCAACACCAGGCACAGGTCCAGCACCTTATCTACTACACCGCACTGACCTCTCATAATCAAACATCCTGTTCTTTTTTTAAAAAAATGTTGTTACAGAAAGTAAATTTAGAATTGGACTTGATTGTTCATTTGAGGAAATAGAAACTCTTCTGTTAAAAAATGTATGCATGTAACATTTGCAAAACTCTATCCTGCAAATTCCTTGAGTAGTACATTTCAGTACAAATAAGAACTGGAGCATTTGTAAAGGTTAGGTACTAGTCCTCTCCATTTAGCAGCAGAAAGTTTCAAGCACCTTGCATGCTCTTTTACCGTAGACATAGGGTATTTTCAGACATTACGAGATCACAGTCAACCACGCTCAATTCCAGGTGGTGGCTGTGATTTCGGCACGTCTGTTGAGGGAAACGGATGTTTCCCCCCAGATGTTACCACGGCGTGGAATTACATTCACCACGTGAGCGGCCGAAGCGGAGGGACCGGTGGCCGCTGCGTGTTGAATGTAATTCCACGCAGGGGTGAACCCCGGCATCTCGTCTGGTCGGGCGCCATGGCCCGGGATCACTGGTGGGATCCTGGGCCATGACGAATCCGGCCCAACACGGCGGCCTCATTGGCCCCACCGCCCGACCGTCTCCCCAGAGGGCGGGCAGCGGGGTGCGTGGAGGGGGCGGGGCCGTGCGGCAGCACGTTGCGCCGCACGGCCCTGCCCCCTCCTAGATTCCCCACCGAGATCCCCCCGGCACGTCTGATACGGCGTGAAGGAGTGATCCCGGTGGGGAATGAATTGGGTGATTTCGGTACGGGGCCAATGGGCCCCGTAATGTCTGAAATCATCCATAATTGCATAGGGGGACAGGGGCAGAAAGGAGGAGACCAGCTTGTCCTAACTTTTAAGTTGGAGGGTGTCTATTAAGCAGCCCCCAACAGCTTTTTGTGAGTAGTGTTCATTGTCTGTGTCTTTATCCATGTGTGGTGGAAACAGGAGATATTTTGTGTATGCAGTGGGGATGCATGTAGTAATGGGAATCCACCACCAGGCAGGTGTATATGACTTTTTATCTTTGGTTCTTGCTTCAGGTTTCTTTAAGCTTGAGTTGAAATGCATTTATTTTAAAAGGAACTGCTTTTGGAATATTAGCGTATGTAGTTAATTGATACAAATTACAATGTAAGTCTTCCTGTGGCATCTGAATGAATTGTAACTCCCTCCTTAGAGCTTTCTCCCAGTGAAAATGCATAGCCAAATATTTATAAAGTCATTAAAAAGATAGCTTATGGGGAGTTGATACGCTTCCTGTCTATTAAAGAGCCTTTCATTTCTGCAAGGTCCTCTTCACCCCTTCCAAATTAGTCTTCAGCTTTACACATAAGACCGTAATAATCTCAAGTGTGGAATTTTGTCAAGTGTTTTCTGAAAATTCAAGCATACAATGTTGTCAGCATTTCCCATATTTGTACTGGCAGGAGTGTGCTCACGTAATTCCAGCAAGTAAGTGAGGCATGACCTTCCCTTCCTGAAACCATGTTGCTTCTCCTTCATTCAAGTTGTGGTTTTCCAACTGTTCTCCCCATTTGATCTGCATCCAAGTTTTTCCCACAACCAATGCAAAACTCCAGTAATTGGTCCATAATTTTCTGGTGTACTGTATCTATAGGGCCTATAAATGTCCTTATGTTGGCAGCTAGCCACTCATGCATGAGATCCTCTTAGCTGCTGTCCTTTCTCAACTTTAAAGTTTCAGACCCTCCCAGGGATGAGAAAGAATGCTACTTGTGTCTTACCAACTGTAAGAACATCTAGGCAAAGAAGGATACCAGTGAAATGTCAAAGGGGAGGAGGATCTAGGGATTGATTACAAACAATATGATGTGGCTGCAAAAAAGGCTAATGCAATTTTAGGTTGCATCAACACAAGCATTGGCCCCAATCCAATGCCCCATGGATCCCTGTGCAGAGCTGTGTGTGCGTGTGCAGCCACACAGAACCCACACGGATCCACATTGCCAGCACATTGTACCATGTATAAACCATGCACACACAACACTGCATGGGGATCCATGGGGCATTGGATTGCGGCCTGTGTCCCCCAAGTCAGCAGAAGTAATAATTTCACTCTATTCAGCAGTGGTCAGATCTCACCTGGAGTACTGTGTTCAGTTTTGGGCACTGACAATTGGAGCAGGTTCAGAAGAGGATGAGAAAGGTAATAAAGGTTTGGAAAACCAGTCTTATGAGGAAAGGTTGAAGGAACCGGGTATGCTTAGCCTAGTGAAGAGATGACTATAGGTGTTTTCACATGTGATGGTGCTAAGCGCCACCATTCTTTAAACCTACCCAGAGTGAGAGCCCTCACTCCAGGCAGGATTTGGCTCAGCCACAGAACAAATGTGATGACGAATGAGACGAGGAGTGGATGGGGAGAGGGCAGGGCAATGTGCAGACGTGCATTTGCATGGTCCTGCCCCCACACTACTTAGTGCAGCCCTCCCTCTCCCTGATAGGTGGCTACGACGGCCTATGAGACTGCTATGGCTTCTCAGAAGCACCACACACCTGGATGGGGGTAAGTGTGAGTGGGTCACCAAACATGATGGCCTGCTTTACCCCAGTTCATTGCATGTGCTGTAGCTTTGCTTAGTCCAGGATGCTCCTTGGGGATGGTCCTGAGGAACAGTCTGGGCTAAGTGCCACCACAGCCCATGCTACAGCTGAGGCTAACATCCGGCGGCCGTTTCAGACATCACAGCAGCATGGATTTCCAGGCATGGCAAAGTGTGGAAATCCACACTAACGTCACGTCTGAAAACACCCTAAGGGGAGACATGGTAGCAGTCTTCAAATATCTAAAGGGCTGCCACTACGAAAATGGCATTAAGGAACTGTTCTTTATTGCTACAGAGGGCAGGACTAGAAGCAATGAGCTCAAGTTGAAGGGAGGTAGATTTCAGTTAGCTGTCAGGAAAAAATTCCTACAATAAGAGCTGTTCAGCAATGGAACAAGCTGCCTAGGGAAGTTGTAGGCTTTCCATTGCTGAAGGTTTTCAAATGGAGGCTGGACAACCATTTTGGGGAGATGTTATAGCTGTAGTCATCCTGCATCCATCGGGAGTTGGACTTGATGACCTTTGAGGTACCTTCTGACTTTGAGATTCTATGTGAGGCTGAAAAATGAGGCAGGAGTTTATGGATACCACATATTTGTCTCTTTACTAATCTATCAAACTATGTTCCTCTTTTCCAGTAAATTTTTTTTTAAATAAATTTTTCTCTAAGTCAGCATCTAAGGGTGATAATAGACACGACACTGGCCTGCTAGAGTCCACCCGGGCTGGGGATTCACTGGGACGTCTATTTCTGGGCCTCCAGATGCGGGCCTACTGCTGCCCCAGCCCAGGTCACCAACTAGCCTGGAACTGGTCCCCCAGAAGTTCCCAGGTGCACAGCCGGCCCAAGTACCACCCAGGCAGGCCAACGAGGGCCATAGCAGACGAGCAGATCTGGTTTTGGCCCAATCGCCACTGGGGATTGAGGGCTTCCATTGCCATTCATTTTTGAGTTTTCATAAAAAACTCAGGCCCAAAGAAAAACAAATACCTGCTTAGGTTTATAAATACCCCTATAAATACCCCTTCAGGTCTATAAAACCATGAGTGGTGTGGAACTAATAAACAAGGAGCAATTACTTACCCTCTCAACTAGTACTAGAACTAGGGGACACTCCATGAAACTCATGGGTGGCAAGTTTAAAACAATTAAAAGAAAATATTTTTTTCACTCAGCGTATAATTGGGTTGTGGAATCTACTGTCAGAAGCTGTGGTGAGGGCCAGTAGTATAGCTGAGTTTAAAAGAGGTTTGGACAAGTTTCTGCTAGGTCCATTAGCAGGTATTAGCCAGACAGGATCAGGGAACATGATGGGAGCTAGGAGAAAACAACAGGGAATGGATCCCCCATTGTGACCTGTTGGGTGCTTCTCTCAAGCCACCATGATTGGCCACTGTCAGAGACAGGATGCTGGGCTAGATGGACCATTGGTCTGACCCAATATGGCACTTCTTATTTTCTTATGTTATGTTCTTACCCCAAAAGACCGCCCCCCCCGCCACTACCCATCCCCCTCACCAAATGCCTGACAAAACAGCCACATTTTGCATTGTCTACAGAAGGAGGGGAGATCTGGAGAGAGGGGAATCTCTACTGGGAGGGAGTTCCACAGCTGCGGTATGGCCGCCGAAAATGCCCTTTCCAAGGAGGACCTCCAAGAGGGCATCCCTGGCCGACCGCAGGGGTTGATTCAAACCACGAGGGGTGAGGCAGTTCCACAGGTAAGTTGATCCCAAGCAGTATAGGGCTTTAAAGGTAATAAACAACACCTTAAATCAGGCCCGGAAGACTATAGGCAGCCAGTGAAGAGAACAGATCACAGGTCCGTTCTTATTTTAAAATAAAAAAGCAAATGATCTACAGATTGTTCTGCGCATTCACACCCTTTTGTGGAAAAAAATTGCTTGTATTCACCAAGCCCTCGATGCCGCACTTAATATAGTGGAGGAGGTAGAGGTGGTAGAAGCCCCGATTTGTATGATTTTGTGGGATCAGTTTCAGTCATTGACACCTGCTGATGTGGTGAAGGTACTGGGAGCTGTTTGAGCCACCTCTTGTGAATTAGATCCGTGCCTGTCCTGGCTGATTAAAACCTGCCAGAATACAAAGGGGCCATTGCTGGCCGGGGTGGTCAATGCCTCCCTGCGGCAGGACAGAGTGCCAGCCTGCCTCAAGGAGGCAGTGGTACGGCCTCTGCTCAAGAAGCCACTGCTTGATGCTGACTCCCCTGCCAGCTATTGGCCTGTCTCTAACCTTCCCTTTTTAGGAAAGGTTATTGAATGGGTAGTGGCTCAGCAGCTCCAAGGGCATCTCGACCGCACCGGTTATCTGGATCCCTCACAGTCTGGCTTCTGTCCGGGGCATGACACTGAGACAGCATTGGTGGCTTTGGTCGATGATCTGTGCAGTGAAAAGGATAAGGGTTGGCTAACCATTTTGGTCCTATTAGATCTGTTGGCTGCATTTGATACCGTCGACCACGAGATGTTGGTGACGCACCTGTGGGACAGTATGGGGGTGGGTGGGATCGTTCTTGAATGGTTCTGCTCATTCCTGACTGGAAGAACTCAGTGGGGGGTGCTCGTTGATCATTTTTCATCACACCGAGACCTCATGTGTCTTGCAGGGTTCTGTTTTGTCCCCTCTCCTGTTCAGTGTGTACATGCAGCTGCTCAGCGAGGTGATCAGGGGGTACGGGGTGAGGTGTCATCCGTATGCGGATGACACCCAACTGTACCTCTCATTTTCAACTGACCCACGCCCGGCTGTCTCGGTGCTTACTTGGTGTTTGGCATATGTAGGGGACTGGATGAGGCCTAATAGACTGAGACTGAATCTTGACAAGACAGAGGTGATGTTAGTGGGTAAGTCGATGGAGATGGTGATCCCCTTGGTTGAGGGGGTGTGCCCTCCACTGACTTCCCAGGTGTGGAACCTGGGGGTGCTCCTCGATGCGCAGCTCCACCTGGATCTCCAGGTGGAGGCTGTGGCGAGGAGTGCCTTCCACCAGTTACATCTGGTTTCAATTCCGGATCTGGCCATGATCATCCAAGCTTTTATCACCTCTCAGTTAGACTATTGTAATGCGCTCTACGTGGGGCTACCTCTGGTGACAGCTTGGAAGCTGCAACTGGTGCAGAATGTGGTGGTCCAGCTCCTGGTGGGGCTGGGCCACCGAGAGCACATTACACCAGTGCTCTGATCTCTACACTGGCTGCCAATAGTCTTCCGGGCCCTATTCAAAATGTTGGTTTTGACCTATAAAGCCTTACATGGTCTGGGCCCTACCTGTTTGCGAGATCACCTCACTCCCCAGGATCTGGACCGGCCCCTGTGGTCATCTGGGGGTGCCCTGTTGGAGGTCCCCCGGGTTTCCTGGGGGGGCCCCCGGGACAGGGCCTTCTCAGTGGCTGTGCCATGCCTTTGGAACTCCCTCCTGGTGGGGGCCCATCTGCCCCCAGAACTCTCAGGTTTCCACAGGCATTGTAAGACCTGGCTGTTCCGTCAGGCATTTGGTGGGGGAGAAGGGTGAGGGGGGGGGTTTGTGGGTTTTCTTCTCCCCATTTTATTGTTATATGTTATTTAATGCTTTTATATATTTTATTGTATTTTTATTTAATTGATTTTGTTAGCCGCCCCGGGTTGCCTGACAGGAGGGGCAGGGTATATTTTTTTAAAATAAATAAATAAATAAATAAATTTTCCAAAATGGCAGCAGAAGCATCGCTTCCATTTTGGAAAAGGGCAGTCAGTCTGCTTATGTATAGTGGCCATCTTGCTCATGCGCAGACCAGCTGCCCTTTTCCAAAATGGCGGCGACACTGCCATCACCATTTTGGAAAAGGGCCACGCATGTGTAGAACAGCCCCAGAGGCTGTTTTGCACATTCCGTTCTTTTTTTTCTAATTTTTAATCAAAACCGAATGAAAGCAAATGTATGTCAAAACGAAACAAACTGCACAACCCTAGTCCATATATAGACACCATGAAGAACTCCAAATGGATTACCTTATCTTACCTTCTCAGTGACAAATAATGCCATTGCAGCAATGCCTCTTGTGATGGAATTCACTTTACATCAAGGTAGACGATCCCAGTTCAGTGCTTCATTGCCTAAGTTACTTTCTACTTGGTTAGACAGTGACACTGCACAATTTTAGGCAACATAGTTCACCATCTTATAGGATATACACGTGAGGTGCAGAGAATAATTGCTCATTCATAGTTCTGTTCCATAGTCTTACTACTTTGGCTTCCAAAGGGTATTTTCTTATGTAGAAATATGTAGGATGCCCTTATTTTCTGGATAAATGCCAATAGTAAACAACCTAAAATATTCTCTCAGAAAGAATAACGTCTCCTGACCTGGCTGCAATTGGTTTATATATAATAAATGTGTTTTGAAAGCCTTGAGAAGGATGAGGGGAGGCCATGACCCACTGTGACCGATAAACAGCATGAGAATTTGGCTGAACTCTTCCTATATGACACATAATGTAAGTGTTGAAAACAACAGACATGATAAATTGCTTGGGCCAATTCCTGCTAGGGTTCTCTGTATACAAGCAGAACTCCAAAAAAAGAAAAGAAGACATGTAGGGCATTTTCCTGTGTAAGTACTGCAGAATTCACTTCCTTATGTGTGGTTGAGGGTTTCAGATGAATCTTATAACGGATAACACTCCCATTATTGTGCTACTAACTTTATGCTGGCGGTATGATGCGTTAGGAGAGAAAGCTAGCTAGAGGTCTGGCATATATTCTTCCCTGCCAACTACAAAAGAATCCACTGATTATGGAAACAGGAAGAGAAGAAAAAAGAAAGCAGATGGAGAAAAATATCTAGTGTTTTGGCAAAGTAAGAAATCTATCTTCTCTTTATTCTTGTGATGAAATAAATTAAACTGATCATATGATGTGCTCAACCTTCCCCTGGCCATTAGTAGTGCACATTACCATGTAGTCTGCCTCACTGATTTTAATAGTAATACAATACCATTTTTTTCTAACTGATTTAAGAGGTTATTGTCAATTCTCCTATAGAGACTCCTCACTGCTGATATTGCCTCGGTCCTGCGTTTACCTTTCTATGGTTTTGTCCTGCATGCATTTATATCCTGAGGTTCACTTTTTTCAATGTATTCTTCTAATTGATACAATCAGGTTTTCTCCTCAATGGTCGTGTAGCCTGAATGAGGATTGCCCAATAAGGTCTGAATTTTGTAAAGTCAGTTCATGGAAGTGTTCATATTGTACATTATGAATACATATTGTCAAATATTCCACCCTTTCTCTGTTACACAATTTCTTTTTTCCTGCTTTCTGATGGCATTGCATTAACATTTTATGTACACAAGCCCATAAAAGATAGGAAGTTAGAATAAAATGTGCCAATTTAGTTGTTACAATGACTTTTGGCATTTTAAAAAAGTCTTAGCATTTCGAATGTATAGACAAAGCTCATGGCACATTGCTGTACTGCCCTTAAAAAGTATGGAAAATGTTCCTGGTATGCTGTAACTTCCATAATAAGGTCATGAGATGTGGTCTATCTTTAAACGAAGAAGCAGAGAAGACTCTCTAAAAAGAGATGCACTTTGCAAACTCTCATGATTTTATTGTGACTGTCACAATTTTAGAATTCCCAAGATGCTTGAGAATAATAAAATCTTAGAATTATAGGAATGAAAGGTACTTTGAGGGTCATCTAGTCCAATCTACTTCTCCAAGGTGCATAGGGACAACACTTTCCTCCAAGTGGAAAAAGCTGAAAAGAAAGAGTAACAGGGAACTAAGCCATCTTCTTATCACCCAGCTCATGGAGGCTCTGCAGCCTCCGCATGCTGGCTTTGATGTCTGTTCCTCTCCTTCCCTGGTGGAAGGAGACGGTGGTCAGAACGAGATGGCTCTGGGTAAGTGTTGTCAGGATTATGGCCCAAACGGCAGTCACTCACTCTTTTGGGAATCAGCTCTTGTCCTTTAATCACAGTTTGCCATGAATTCCCTCCACACTTGTATCTAAAGTCGCTCGTCACAGCTCTGTCTAGTTCTCCACCATTTGTATATACATAGTTTGTCTCTCAAGTAGCCAGTTAGACAACTGGCCTATATTCACTATCTCAATGTCCAAGTGCAGACTTGTTGGCATGTAGGGCTGGCCAAAACATTCCCATTTTGGCTACCAGCAAGTCTTCATCCCAGGGTCCTGCTCCTAGCCCTACAATGTCTCAGTCCCCAAACAATCTCCACATAAGCCTCCTATCAGCCCAAAGTAACAGCTCTGCCCCATGGCAGTTAGGTCCTTGTTGCAAAGCTATTCTCTGCTCTTGACCCTTCCCAGTTTGAGCTCTGGCTCAGCTTTATGTTCTACCTTAGCTGGCTTGGCCACGCCCAGATCTCTGCTGCTTCCAGTCAGGTGCTGTCCTGACTTCTGGAAGCACATGCAACCTCATCAGCACCTTTGCTATGTTGATGTTACTCTCCTTTTAAAGGGCCAGCAGCTCATAAAGTCTCTGCCCTATTACAGAGACAAACGGGGATAAAAATGAGGGTCATCACAGCCAGGAAAACAGACAGCACACACACAGAGGTGACTGGTGGGTTTTGATGTTGGAGGGGTAAGGCCGGCGAGCCGGTGGGCGGAGCCAGGGTAATGGTAGGTGGAGCCAGGGCAATGGTAGGTGGAGCCAGGGCATAACCCAGCAGCAAGGAGTTCCCAGGGTTAACATAAGATGGAAGAAAACACAGTCTAAAATGCATTTCAAACATATAAACCCCAAGCACAGGGAAACAGTGGCAAAACCCAGCAGCAAGGAGTTCCCAGGGTTAACATCGGATGGAAGAAAACACAGTCTGTTGCAGGGTGCGGGGTGGGGGAACAGTCTAAAGGTGGGATGCAGGGTGGGGGTGGGTGCAAGGTGTGGGGGGAAGAGCCTAGGAGTGGGATGTAGGG
>QEPC01010852.1:3640430-3657604 GCA_003113815.1 Sphenodon punctatus
AGCTCGAGACCATCATGTGATCCCTACACTGAGCGCACACAAACCAGTTGAGTTGAGAGAATGGTGGGAGCCATCCCGAAGAACCTTCTTTCCAAAGTAGCAGCCTTCTGATCAGCACGTGGGGAGGAGAGGAGGAGCTGTGTTTGTAAACACAGCCTTATCTCCCAGCCCGATCGAGTCCCCACTGCTGCTGCAGCTCCAGCTGCAGCTTTGCTCTTGGAAGGGAAAGGCACTCAGGCAGGTGAGGCCTCCCCACACCCGGCCCCACAGGGGTCGGGACCAACAATTTTTAAAAAATAAATAAATAAATTTTTTTAAAAAGACAGCAGGACCGGCCCTCCAGCCCAGCCCGGCCCGGCCCACCGGGAATCCTCCCGGTGAGTTCAATGGCCAATCCGCCCCTGCGTACTGCCTTGGGGGCAGAGGATTTGGAGTCGGTGACAGACAAATTAAGATTGCGTCTTCATCATTTGAAGACAGATCAAAAGGGACAGGGCCAGATTGTGGTACTTTACCAATGTGGTCCCAATGCAATTTGCCCAGTTAGGCAGATGCGACAATATATAGCAATCCGCTCAAGCATTCCTGGCAAATTATTTGTGCACAGGAACTGCATAGTGGTCACGACAAATAATATCCATACTCCAAACTTCATTACGTAAGGTAGGATGCCCACCCAATGAGTTTGGGACTCACTCATTTAGGACTGGTGCAGCCATGACTGCAGCAGCAGCAGCAGGATTGCCGGAATCGGCAAGTAAAGCTGTTGGTAGATGGCGATCAGTGGCATATAAAAAATATGTTCGTCCATATCACTAATTGTTTTCTGTTTGTTTCTCAGGGGGCAGGGCCAACAGGGTGCCCCGAGCAGAGGTGTGGATCGTCGGCCACGGCCTTGTATGCTGGGCACATGTGGCTGCTGCAAAGTCCACATGGGGTGTTCACTTAGGTCTGGCAGAAAAAGCACATGTTACATGGATGGGTAGGAGCGGGCTACTGTGGAAGCAGCTCCTACCAATTAGGGGTGGGAAGTTCGGATCATCCGGTATCCGATACTGTCGGTATTTTGGTGTACCAGCAGTATCGGATTACTCCGGTATTTGGGGGTACCAGTACCGGATCTTTTTTACATTGCGGGCATTGAAATGAATGGCCGCAATGTAAAAAAAGAAACAACCCCCCCAAAACACTTTTCCTCCCCAGTCCAGGCTGCGCAGGTGGAAGGGGGGGACAGCCCCCACCCACCCTGTCCAGCCTGGATTTTTTTTTAAAAAAAATTTCCCCGAAGTCCCTGCTAGTGTGGGCTCCGGCTGCCGCCAGTGACCCAGATCCCACACCAGCAGGTAGGTACTGTGGTACTAGGATGATCCCTGGGGTGGGGGGTGGTTTAGCACACACCCCACCCCAGGGATCACCCTACCTCCCCACCCAGGGATCGCCTACCTTTGGCAATCCAGGCGGTGGCGGTGGCAGTGGCGGCAGTCCAGCGGCTTCAGCGCTGGCTGTGGTTGCCGGCTTCAGCGCTTTCTAGGCCTTCCGGGGAACTTCCGAGTTTCCCCGGAAGGCCTAGAAAGTGCTGAAGCCGGCAGCCACAGCCAGCGCTGAAGCCTCCAGACCACCGCTGCTGCTGCCGCCCGGAGCACCAAAGGTAGGTGATCCCTGGGTGGGGGAGGTAGGTTGATCCCTGGGGTGGGGTGTGTGTTAAACCAGCCCCCACCCCAGGGATCACCCTAGTACCTGCTGGTGCGGACTCCGAGTCACCGGCGGCGGCCCAGAGCCCACACTAGTAGGGACTTAGGGTAAAAAAATTTTTTTTTTAAATCCAGGCTGGGTGGGGGATGCCCTCCCTTCCACCCGCACAGCCTGGGAGAGGAAGGGAGGAGATTTTTTTTTTTCCCCATTTATTTCAATGGGGACATTTCCCCATTGAAATCAATGCAATAAATCCGGCACCTGTAATCCGGTTTTAATCCGGTTATCCGTTTTTTTGTAAACTGGTAACCGGTAAAACCGGTAGCCGGTATTTGGCCTGATGTCCCACCCCTGCTACCAATGTTGAAGGGGTTTGGGCACCTGCCTTCACCAAGCTTATTGGTTATACATGTGTGTGAGAATGATCTCCCCACGAGGAAGGGAGTTAATTTAATAACAAACATTAAGGAGGATTTGTTGAAAATAAGGGAATTATTTAATGGGGCCCACCTGGTGTGGACAGAATGGGTGCCCAGAATTAGATGGAAGAACGCAATAAAATCCGGAAGAGTGGACAAGACTAGGAAAATGTGAACCGGGAGGTAAGTAAATGGGTAAGAGGAATAGGTGGATCAAACGTCAAGCACTCGGGTACTGTTCACACCAGAGCAGAATTGTATAGGAAGGATGGGGTCCACCTCTCGGAACTAGGGAATGATATGTATTTAGCTGCATTGGCCTGTCAGTTGGAAAGTTTGTTGGATATTTAGGAGGTGGGGGTTGGGGTGGGTCAGGATTGACCACCCCTTAATGGCAGGGGTTCAGTATGCCATGATAGGTTTTAATAGGGAGGTTTATAAAGTAGTATGAGTCATCTCCTTAAGAGATGGGGAGATGATACACAGAGTAATGCAGGGCACGGCATGCACTGGGATCAGGTTCCCTGGGAGTGGTGTCTTAACAGGCCCTGAAGGGACATGCGCTGTCTTCAGACCTGGGGGACACTTCACTCCTTACTCGCGCCCGTAGTTGGACTGTTCCCCCCCTTTCGGCCTTGCCCTGTCGAAAGAGGGGATGTTAACGGTTTGGGATACTGCCACCGGAGGGCACATCCGGGCAGTACCACAGTTAATAGATTAGAGCAGTGAACATGGCATACTGTACCCAAAATTGCATGGTGCAATCCCCACCTGCCTTCTTTGTTGTGATTTGAATAAAGAGTGCGGCCAGTTTTACACCAATATGAAGTCTCAGTGTCTCTTTGGGGGTGCGCCAACAAGGGCACACACTCCAGGAGAGAGGATGGCATCATGGCATAAATCTCTGATCTTGACTCTCCCATTGATTTCCCATCCTAAGAATGCCCCTTAACACCTCCGATTTCTATCTGGCATGAGGAGTTTGTACTAATTTTCCAAGCAGTTTGCAGGAGGGACTGTGGTTGTGGAAAAAGAGTATACCTTGAGGAACAAAGTTCCATTCAATGGCCCCTGGGGGTGTCTGGGGATTCAGAGGGGCTACTGTCTACTCGGCAGTGGAGCCACTGCTTAGAGGCCCCTCCACTAGAACCTGCTGCAGCTGCCACTGATGTTCCAGCCTTTTCCAGGTGGTCCCCACCGGAGAAGGCACTGTGCACGTACCTGAGAGTGCTGGGCAGACAGTCACCATCTTGCTCCCCCCACCCCCCCATTAATTCTGTCACTGACATAAGTGCCACTTAAAAGCACAAAAACCAAATTACAATAAAGATCCCTATTTTAAAAATAAACAAATCATGATTTTAAAGCTGATCTCTTTAATTTGTGGTGTGTGACACATGATATTTGACCATTTGGGTGGTAATACATCAAACGATTAACCAGACATGAAAATATCTGATTCTACTCTTTTTTCTTTTTTTTTGAGATGTAAAATGTCTCAGTAGGTGTTAAAATACAGGCCAGGAGCCTGTCAGGTCCTGCCCCCCTGGGGTGACCCCATGCAGCTCCAACCCACATGGACAGCATGGTGGGCACAACAAATGGGCTTGCGTCAGTCACCAAAGAGAGTGATAACACACTCAGGGACAACACAATTGCTGCTACCTCCCCTCTCTCTATGCCCGCTGTCAGCTGCTGGGACATGCTAGTACTGGCTGGGATGGAACAGTGGGTCATGGCCAGGGAAAGCTTCTTCCCTGGCTGTGAACCGCCTTTCCATGGCCACTGCTCTCCTTTTCTACTAGGGCCGCTTTTAAACGAGTGAGTAGCAGTCGCGCGATCTGTTCACCTGACTTTTCAAAATCCAGCAGGCCGGGATTAGATGAGACGATTCATGCATTAAAGCTGGTCATCATGCATTCTTTTAAAACCGCCAACTAAGGACCTTGAACTAAATTCCCCAGGATCCAGTCGCCTGTATGGAGGGGGAATCACAGAAATTGAGCAGATCCTCTAGTGGGGCCACGTGCTGCCTTTGATTCCTGCTCCTCTCCTTTCCTACTAGGGCTGCTTTTAGAATCGCAAACTAAATTCCGTGAACTAAATTCCCCAGGATCCAGCCGCTGATATCGATATTGATATATTTAGTTCATGGTTTTAAAAGAACGCGTGACCAGCTTTAATGTGCAAAACATCTCATCTAATACTGGCCCACGGGATTTTCAGAATTCACGTGAGTGGATCACGCAAGCGCAACCTGCTCATCTAAAAGCTGCCCTAGAAGGAAAGGAGAGAAGCGAGAATCAAAGGCAGTGCGTGGCCCCACTGGAGGATCCACTCGACCCCCGCAATCCCCCTTCCATAGAGGTGGCTGGATCTTGGGGAATGGATCTCCTCCTTCCCCCACCTTCCCCCCCAAGGCAGATACAAGGCAGGAGGAAACGTGCGGATTTGATCCTCATTCTGCTCCTTTCCTGCCAGGAAAGGAAAGCAGAAGCCATCAAAAGAGGGGTCATGGCCAGGGAAGAACACTTCCCTGGCCATGACCCCCTTTTCCAGCTCAACTGACAGCTGACTGGGAGAGGGGAATGCATATTGCCTCTCCCCCCCCCCCCCCCCAGAGCATCCACACACTCCCCTCTCTTGGGTTAGCTGAGAGGGACAGACTAGCTGTGCCTCTAAGGTGCTGGTAGATCTGGGGCTGCATGGGAATCTAACAAATGAGACTTGGCCCTATGGGTGACCAATGACCATTGCCCCGGGTTTACATGCGTGCTTCATATTCCTGGAATTATTTTTGTGAGGAGTGGCCCTGAAGTGGCCTTGAGGCAAACATCTGGCAGGCACCGAGTAGACAAGCAGGAGTTATCTGGGGTTAAGGTGGGCAAATGTGAGGCAATATCTCATTTGTTAACATCCAGTGTCTCTTTCCTAAAAGTTTTACATACACTGATCAAAGGGGGTGAGCATGATAATGGTGACTTGGCTGAATCCTGCACATAATAAAGTTTTTTTTAAGGTGCAAGTACTCATAAGTCTAATTTCTACAAGAGAGAAAAAGGAGTCTACGGAAGAGATTTTTCCATCCATTTGTGGATTATTATTTTTTGTCCTTCCTGGTGCTGTACATGCTCCATACGTAAAACTATAACCCCAGGGTCTCCTTCTAGGATCCATTGCTGGTTCCCCATAATGTCTGTTGCCCTCCCCCATTTCCTTCTGTTTTTAAAATGTTTTTTTAAATACAAATCTGTATTTTAAGTGGATTTTCTATATTGTATTTTCCTCTTGTAAAGTGCTCCGAGTGTCATTTGGCAGTAGGGCACTCTAAGGCCGTTTTCAGACGAGCGCGGCGGCGCCCGCGCTTGTTTTCAAAAAAGCCGGCAGCCCGTTCCACACGTGACGCTGCCGCCGAATACGCGCATGTGCGGGCGATGCGCTTCCATTTCCGTCCGCGTATGGCCAGCCTCGATCGCCGACCCGGTCAGTTCGCACCTGGAAATGGATGCGGATCGCCTGCGCATGCGCGTATTCGGCGGCAGCGTCACATGTGGAATGGGCTGCCGGCTTTTTTGAGACACAAGCGCGGGCGCCGCCGCGCTCGTCTGAAAACGGCGTAAGGCCCTTTTCAAATGCCCCCCCCATGTATGCCGCCCTTTTCACATGGGCTGCGGTGGGTGGGGGGATGGGTGGAGCAGGTGTACGGTGCAGCAGGTGTGCAGTTCCCAGGGCTGTTAAGTATTGTGGAGGCTGTGGAGGTAAGACCAAGCAGCTCCTCGTGGGGCCAGTTTCCCAGAGGGCCATTGCGAGCCATCTATATAGATGTTTTTCAACATTGTTAAGTGCCTATTTGGATTTTATTGGCCAACAGGAATTATTTCCTAATTCTTGACTGCAAAATTCATCTCTACACCCCTGAAGAAGGGTTTTTTTGTACCCGAAACGCATTGGACTGTCGATTGTTTTTATGATTGTATTGCAGTTTTTATTATATTCATTAGCCTTTTCTTGGTTTATTATATAAATATTTTTTTTTATATTCATCCACGTTTCACACAGCATTTTTGTTTGCTTCAGCACCCCCACCCGTGGTGTTCCCATGGATGGCTCCCTCACCGCACACCCGCCCGCCGTGGTGTTCGCACAGGTGCCCCCCGATCTGCACACATGTCTATGTGAAAAGGGTCTAAAAATAAAATTTACTTATTTTTATTTATTGTTTTTGATGTTGTTGTTTTGTTTCTTTGTTAGATTTGTCAGAGCAGAAATGTAGTCCCATTCACAGGGTCATGCCAGGGTGGTGTAGAGAAGAGTTCGGCCAGTAGCGTCCAAATAAGGTTTATTTTAGCTCAACTTAATAATAGCTCTTAAAAGAAATGATTGTGATTCCCCCACAAACTACCACACATACACGATATATGTGATTATTGTTGGTTCCTTCTCCCTTTGCAAAAAGGCGACAAACTAAACAGGAAGTAGAGCAGAGGGTGGACATTATCATGCCATAAACTTCCAGGACTTAAGAGCAGGATTAGATAGTTAACCGTTAACTTGAACAGCACCCCAACATAAACAGGCAATGAACAGTGATGCATTGTCAAGAACATTTGTGCCAATTACATTATTAACTACGGAATTTCAGACACGTGTTTGGATTACCTACTCATTTCAGTCCTTTCCTGTTGTTGATCCTTTTGAGCAGCAATTTTTCCAATTACAGGAATCGTCGGGACTGTGCAGCAGACAGTGGGCCTTTGGTAAAGGTAGGAAAAGATTCTGTAAGATGGTTTACATAGCCATATCCTCAAAAGGGCCTTGCAACATAGCGTACCGTTTAAGGCTCAGTGGAGCACACACCACAGCTAGAGGATATAGACCATCTCAAGGGTCTCTGCGGCAGTTCATAACTCTTGAAAAAAATCTTGTTCCTTCCAGCCCTAGCTGAAAAAAAAAAATATGCACATGCCTGCCAAAGCTGTGTAAACACATTCATCCAAATAAAGCTAATCAATTATGTAAAAGACAAGACTTTGTAGAAGGGAAGGGTGGATGAAGGGAAAGCAGCCAGGTTTATTTCTTCTCTGATCATTTTTGCATAGCTGTACATGTGCAAAGGAAAAGCAGCTGCTGTGGCTAATACTCCCTTGCTTTGAGAAGAAGGACTTGCAATGTTGAAAAACAAATGAAGCATTTCCAGGAGCATGTTTTCTATATCTGGAGATGGAAATGGAGGCACAGCACAAAAGCTTTTAATAACTTTAGCAAGGACTCCCTCTGTGCCTCATTTCTTCTTAGAACTGCTAATAACTAGAAACAGTTTACCATTTGCACAGCATTTTATCCATTCAAAAATGCTGTTAACGCACTCATTAATTAAACATATATATAGTTCCACTGAAAAAATCTGTGGAAATTTGTGCTTTGTTACTGTAATCATGAGGAGTTGTGGGGAACCACTGTGGTCTAATATTTATTTATTCAGATTTATAAACTTGATCTATCCCAGGGACTCACAGCAGAACTTTACAATACTGTTATGTAGCTCATTCTCACAACAAACCTGTCATTCACATTTTACAGATGGGGGAATGGAAGCTGAGAGATAGTCACTTGCTCAAGACCACCTACTTAATTCAGGACTAAAAAAGAATTTTTGTACCCTGATTTGTCACATCCAAGTCCAACATCTGATCCCCATGGCTATTGGTGCTGGGCTTGCAGCTGGTTGTTCAAATCCTGGCCTCATTGGGTGGCCTTGCTGCTAAGTCACTGTCTCTCTGCCTCAATTTCCTCTCTGTAAAATGGAACTGTCTGCTGGTCTCAGGCCTGGCCAGCTGGTTGGTGTCAAGTTGTAATAGTCATATGTGGTCTGGGAGCTGCTGTGCTGTCCCTGACAGCTGGGATAAAGACAAGATGAAGTGCGTGAGTAAGTAAATGTGGCAGTTTGGAGGGAGCCTCTGGCAGAGCATTCTTTGGGGCTGCTGAAACATATTTGACTCATTTTAAGGATGATTCTGGGAACATCAGCAGCTCCCTCTGATGCAGAAATAGAACTCATCTGTTTGTGCAGAGTTGCTAATATTTAAACAACTAAAACAACAAAATATGGCAACAGGATAGTCTCCAAATAACCTGTGTGTATGTATGATCTGTGTGCATCTTTCAAATGATACGCTTTCATCTCCTGGAGGATTTTATATGACTTTGTAGGAACTTTAAACGTTTGTCTTTTTCTTCAGCAATTTAACTGCTGCAGAGATCCCAGAATAGTCGGCACAGCAATATTAAATGTAGTGTTAACTCTTAAAACAGTAGTACTCTCCTTTTTAACCCAAACACGGAATATTTCTCCCATCAGATTACTATGTGGTTAAAACTAAACGAAATGAAACAAAAACACAAAACTAGATTATATAAATTCACCTAAACTATCACTTCTCTCTATTACCTTTCTTCATTTCTACTCTCTGTGTATTGCTACTAGTGCTTATTCCTCAGGGGAAAATTCATTTTTATTCCCCAGTGTGGGGAAGTGCTGTGGGGAAGTGGCTGCAAGTGCAGGCCCACAGCGTGAAAATGCTGCACCACTTGCTCACTTGGACCATGAAATAAAGAGTTAACCTGGACCCCAGGGAGCATAGATCATGTCACTGGATGTGGGTGGGTCACATGATAGTATGGAGAACCCAAGGCAGTGGGTAGGGCTGGTTTAGAGCAACTATTCCATTTTCATGGACATTTCCACAAAAATGGAAAAGTTTCTGTCAGAACTCCAATGGAAAAAGATTCCGACTGGAATCCCAGTCAAAATAATAATAATAATAATAATAATTAATAATAAATAATGTAATTAATAAATAAAAAGGTCATTGTACATCCTAAGGCCCATGCAGATGACCTTTTTAAAAAAAACCAAAAAAAACCCCCAACATTTCATTCTGTCAGTTGTAAATTAGAAGAGATGATCAGACCAATCAGTCATTCCAATTTCAATTAGACCAAATGAAATGCTCAGTTGCAACTGAAAAAAACAACAGTTAGATCATATAAATTCACCTAAACTATCATTTCTCTCTCTCCCTTTGCTATTACCTTGCTTCATTTCCACTCTCTGTATATTGCTACTAGTGCAATTGCTACTTGTGAACTGAAATTGGAACTGGGCAAAAATCCAGATTCACCCCTACTAGTAGTTAGTATCAACTTGGAGACAGCAGGATGAGGTGCTCTTATGCTGATTTGGAGCTACCCTGCTGAGGAGGTTTGGAGGGAACCCTGATCCTGCCCAAGGAAGGGCAAGGGGTTCAGAAAGTCCTTGGAGGGCAGGGTCTTAGACAAGGGAAGGCTTTAGGAACCCCAGACGCTGCTAGGGAAAGCACTACCTGGAAGCCCCTAGTAAGGGTTTTGCAACCCCTTGTGCCTGGTCTAGGAGGGGGCCAAGGGGTGGCTCACCTGAGACTAGGGGGCCACAGTTACTAGCAGAGAAAAATAGGGCTCAGGGTGTGGGGTCTGAGGGAGCCCAATGATGAAGACAGTGAGTTCCATCTCCACTTGCATACTCTGAGGGCTTGCCCGAGACAGTGGGCCCAGAGTGGAGGGTAACCATGGAACAGACAACCCTGGAAGGGAGTAGGGGACAGTAGTCAACTCCCTCCACAGTGAAGGGGATTAAAGGGGGAAACCAAAACCACCCAGGGAGCTGGTTGTGTGGGCAAGGGGACCCGGCATAGGAGATTGTCCAGGGCAGTGGGGCTCTAGGGGTGGAGCTGGACTGAAAGGGTTTAGGTCAGGATCCCCAGTGAGATCAGGGGGTGTAGGACCTGAGAGTGGAAGGTTTGAAACAAGAGTAAGCCTTGGGACCCCCAAGTAAGATTTGATAAGGGCAGAGGGTGCCTGAGTGTCATAGGCCTCGAAACCCCCAAAGTGGAGAAGGGCTGGATTAGGGCAAGGAGGATGTCTGAATTCCCAGACCTAAAGTGGCAGGAGGCTAGCCGGGGTTGGTAGGTAGGAGAACTCTAGGAGGTTTGGAACCCTCAAGGCACCAGGGCTGGAGCCAAAGGTCTGAAATATGAGTAGGTCTTGGATTGGGGGATCTTGAGTGGAGAGACACCTCCACTGCCCAGGGCTCTGGACTGCTAAGAGCTGATTATTCGAGAAGGGGGAATATGAGCTATGTAAAGAACTATGCTCAGGCAGAGGCCCATGGAAGAACCTCAAATCCCTTGATATTATATCAAATGTAATGAAAATGTAAAAATCACAAGAAAAGAAGAGAGTTTCCTGTTAATATGTTATGAATATAACATGAAAATAAACATGCAGCCACCACAGCTGCTCCCCCACCCAGGGTGGCCACCACACTTAGGGCCAGGTAGGGGCACAAAACAAATGTGGGCCCAACCAGGCTGACAGGTGAGCCCTTCCCTGCCCCAACCCTGGTGGGGGAAGAAAACAAACACGTGGCTGGGAAGCCTTGCCCTTGGCACGCTCGACCCCCTGTCATGATGGGCAGTCATGGTGGCTGACCATGGTAGCCTCCAAACCCAGGCGGGAATGGGGCCAGAAGTAGACATGCTGGCCTGTTATGGCCTGTGCAGAACTGCCTGGGCGGCCCTTAGCTTGGGCCGTGTGCCCAGGATCTTCCAGGGGACCCATTCCAGGCCAGCTGATGACCTGGGCTGGGGCAGCAGTGGGTCCCCATCTGGCAGCTTGGAAACAGAAGTCTTGGTGAGTCTACAGCCCAGGCAGGCCCTTAGTGGGCCAGTTTTACATTTATTTTCACCCTAGAACATTAAACCTACTTAAAGTTAAAGTAGTGCTGCTATTGTCAGTGTTTGCCTTTGTCCTCAATGTGGTGAGAGCCATTATTACGTTGTTTCGTTCCACTGAGAGGGGCACCACTTTATCTCTTCAAATATATAAAGCCAGTAACGTAAGAGACTTTGTGTTAAAAAGTCTCCGCAAGGAACCCTGTAGTTTTCTGTCATGACCCATCCAAAGTTCCTTGGCTGTTGTCCAGTTTTGACATAGAACTGATGAAGGGTTTTTCTCTATAATTCCATGAATATTTGCCTAATCTACATCCAAGCAGACTCAAAATGATTGAAGTATATCCAAAATTTATTCAAATAATTAGTGAAAGTATCATGCAACTTATACATAATACATGGTAGAAAATGTTTTTAGACCACACCAAGAAAAAAGTCTTTGCATTTTATCTTTGAATAAAGGATGCAGCTATAAGTAGGGTCATGTGGTACACATCACATCACATCACATCACACATCACAATTTAATTTATATCCCGCACTTTCTCGGCATTACAGCTGACTCAAGGCGGCTCACAATGTAAATGCACAAAAACCCTCACAGGGGCAACAATAATCAATATTACAATATAAAAATAACAAAGTTTCAATTCCCCAGGCAGGGGAACTTATTATAGCTACATCACACACTACAAAACACCCGTCCCAACCCAACTGTTCTTATCCCACTGTATAAAATTAATTATCACTTCCGAAAAACCTCCCCCCTCCCCCTATCCCACCACTGACTGGCCCTGCTGCCACCAGGACCAGCACAGTGGTAATTCCCGACCCAATCTACCACTAGGGTTGGGTCAGGGCCCCCCACCTGCTGCCACCAGGTGGTCCTCCCCCTCCAGTCCCCCCCTGCTGCCACCAAGGGTCAAGTCGAAGAGAGACCTCCCCCCTTCCACTCCCCCCAAAAACCCCAACTACAGACCCTTACCCCAACAGTCTTACACAGTAACATACACCTCCCTTACATCCAAATTCCTCCCACCTCTCTCCCATTTCCCTTCAACAATTTTTTATACAGTATCTCCCCCTAGTCCCCTATAGTCCCCAAAGGTCCCCTAAGGGCCGCACCCTTTGGCTGAGGCCCTTCGACCTGCAGCCTGCGGCTCAGACACCCTCCCCCCCATTCCCAAGTCTCAGACACCCTCCCCCCCTTCCATGATCCCAGGTCCCCAGCCTGGGAGACACTGGGGAAGGGGAGGGTGAGCAGCAGGGGGGACTCAGGGAGTGGAGGGTAAGCAGCAGGGGGGACTCAGGTCCCCAGCCTCTACTCTCTGAGTCCCCCACCACCACTGTCATCCCCCCTTCCCCAGTGTCTCCCAGGCTGGGGGCCTGGGATCAGGAATGGGGGGGAGGGTGGGTGCCTCTGCTCCCCAACCCCCCCCCTGCAAGTTTACTTACAGTTGTTTTGGCGGGGTCCCGGGGACTGGCTGCTGACACCACTGTCTGCAGTTCACTGTTCAATGGAGGCGCTTGGGAGCGAGATGTGCTGTGGAGTGCATGCTCAATTCAGTAAAGCATGCACGCTTTCAGCACCTCCCGCCGCCGGGTGCCTCCACCGAACGCCCAGGTGAGGCTTTACATTGAGCCCATAGGGCCCAATGCAAAGCTGCCACCAGGGAAATTTCATTTCCCTAGCGGCGCACTTGGTCTGAACGCTGAGCCGCCCGGCCCGCGTTCAGACTAAGTTTGTCCCTTCTGGGACTCCAGACTCTGGAGTCCCAGAAGGAATCCAGGGCAGGCAGAGGCTAGCGCTCACTGACTAAGCACTCTCTGCCTCTGTCTCTGCAAGCAGTCAGAGCAGTGCAGCGCTCCGATGTCAGTTTCAGCCGCTGCACCAGCAGAGAGGCAGAGAGTGCTCAGTTACAGCGCGCAACGTGCCCTGCCCCTGCTCTCCCCTGTCCCCGGTGCCACTGACAGTAGCGCTTGAGCGCTACTGTCAATGGCACCGGGGACGGGGGAAAGCGGGGGCAGGGCACTGCCCCAGGTGCCCTCATTGTAGGGCCACCACTGACTTGCAGTGCAGGTGTGTGAGGGGGCATTTCTATTTCCTCCCCAAAAGTTGATCAGCAAGGAGCAGTAGTTCCTGGGGCAGTGGGCACTCAGTCTGGCTTTCCTTGCACTGAGGAGTCGTCTGACCCTTCAGTGCTACCTACAGAAAAACATTACCCTGACGAATGGATAGGGGAGATTTATCATCACCAGTTCAAAAGCAGACTTACAAAGCATAGCTTTTATGGCAATAGACAGTTGAGCTACATGGGGGCCCAAAAAACCTGAGGCCCCACATTCCCTGGTGCATCTGTGTCCCCTACCACAAGGAGTGTAGGCAGGTCAGAGACCCGTTACATCTTCTGCATCAGGACCATTCCAACATAATTGTGTCTCTGTATACTCACCAGAGTAGATCTGGCATATAGATTTTCACTGCTGTGGGCATCAGTAACATTCTGTGATGAAGGTTACCCACACAGATGACACACAAACCTCTCAAGCGTGAGGTATGAGACTTACTTTGTAAAGTCTTTGCCAATTTTTGTGAAAGCGACAAGTGATTTTCTGCTTTCAGGGCCCACTACAAATGCCCTTCTCTTCCCTTTCCCACAGTAGGATCTTGTAGAGTCACATCCAGTGTGTGTGCATTGTCCATTGAGGGAGGCACTTACCCTCAGGTCTACAGCTGAAGTCACATTCTACAAGTCTACATGGTTGACAATATCATTGCTGTGCTTGCAACATACCAAAAATGCTAAGCAGCTAAGTATTAGGAAAATGTGATGGTTACTAGAGTCAAGAACCTTTCACTGTTTACTGTGTTCCTACCCTGTCTTCATTTCGTCTGAAATTAAAATTGTCATCACTTGAGACATCAAAACCTCCCTGTAAGAGAACTGTGAGAAGACTTTGTGCTGTTTTTCTGTAATGCTGCCACTAGGGAAATATGTATTTGCCATGAAAACAATAACGCATACAAGGATAAATATTTAGGAAGAAATTAATTTAAAATATCATGCTTTAAAATGGAATATATTTATCTCTGTAATGAACTCTGAATATTATTGATGATACATAAATTAGGCAGTTGGGTTATATTTTGCCTCAGCAAATTTACCAAAATAGAGAGATGATGATGATTGATGATGATGATGATTGATTATTATTAATTTATACAGTACTTTTAGAGAAATGGCTGTTTGTTACACTTTATCTGGCTGGATAATCAATGTGGAAAATTTTGTTGTACAATATG
The DNA here is from genome assembly GCA_003113815.1 of Sphenodon punctatus. NCBI lineage: Eukaryota > Metazoa > Chordata > Lepidosauria > Sphenodontia > Sphenodontidae > Sphenodon > Sphenodon punctatus. The sequence continues at coordinate 3,654,614 of QEPC01010852.1, forward strand.
CAGTAGACAGGCCAGACATCTAGGCTCTACAAATACTTTCATGCATAATTCAAAACAGGGGTGTAGGCAGATTGGAATGGGCCCTGTTGCAGAAGATGGAACAGTGCCCACAGAGCCCTCCTTATAGCAGCAGAGTTATCACGTGACTCTACTTATAATACATCCTTGATTCAAAGATAAAATGCAAGAACTTTTTTCTTGGTGTGGTCTAAAAACATTTTCTACCATGTATTATGAGTTGCATGATACTTTCACTAATCTTTTCAATAATCTTTGGATATACTTCAATCATTTTGAGTCAATTTGGACTCAGGTTAGGCAAATATTCATGGAATTATGGAGAAAAATCCTTCGTCAGTCCAATGTCAAAACTGGACAACAGCCAAGGAACTTTGGATGGGTCATGGCAAAAAACTACAGGGTTCCTTGCAGAGACCTTTTAACACAAAGTCTCTTACGTTACTGGCTTTATATATCTGAAGAGATAAAAAACAACACAATAATGATTCTCACCACATTGAATACAAAGGTAAATTTCTTTAACTTTAACTTAACTTACACTGCTTTACGTTAACTTAAGAAGTTTAATGTTCTAGAGTGAAAATAAAGGTAATGCAGGGTTGCAGATCGAGCTGGTGCTATAGGAAAGAGACAACACTGAGTCAAGCAGGATTAATATTGTAAAGGAAGCAAACAGTTCTCTGGAATCTCTGTGGATAGAAATTCCATGTATAATTAATTTATTTAACTTATTACCCCACCCCTCCTGCCACAGGCAGCTCGGGGACGTATATAGCGATCAGCCTATACTATCGTCCTCCTGACCAGGACAGTGAGACTGACTGTGAAATGCTAGATTAGACAGGCTACTAAAGTCAGAAACACAGTAATAATGAGCGATTTCAATTACCCTCATATTGACTGGGTGAATGTCTCCTTGGGGAGGGATGCAGAGATAAAATTTCTAGATGTCATAAATGACTGCTTCCTGGAGCAGCTCGTCCTGGAACCAACAAGAGAAGGGACCACTCGGGATCTAGTCCTAAGTGGAGTGCAGGATATAGTGCAAGAGGTAATGGTGCTGGAGCTGCTGGACAATAGTGATCATAATATAATCAAATTTGACATACTCACAAGAGGGAAAATGACAAATAAAACCACTGTGGTAATATATAATTTTATAAAGGGGAACTATGTAAAAATAAGGAAACTAGTTAGAGGGAAGCTTAAAGGAGCAGTTGCAAGAATTAAATGTCTACAGGCGGCATGGAGACTATTTAAAAACACCACGAGCTGTTTTTACAGGAGGGGCGGGGTATAAATTGATAAAAATAAATAAAATAAATCTTGAAAGCTCAAAGTTCAGATTATAAATTTATTCCACAAATTAAAAAAGGTAGGAAGAGGACCAAACGTCTGCCTGTGTGGCTAAATGGTGAGGTGAAGGAGGCTATTGGAGCCAAAAGGGCATCCTTTACAAAATGGAAAGAGAATCCCAATGAAGTAAATTGGGAAGAGCATAAGCATTGCCAAAGTAGATGTAAAAAGTTAATAAGGCAAGCCAAAAAGGAATTTGAGGAGCAACTTGCTAAAGATGCTAAAACTAATAATAAAAACTTTTTCAAGTACATCAGAAGCAAGAATCCTGCTAGAGAGTCAATTGGGCCATTAGATGACCAAGGGCTGAAAGGGGTGCTTAGGGAGGAAAAGGACATTGCAGAGAAGCTGAATGAGTTCTTTGCTTCGGTCTTCACTGCAGAGGATGTTGGGGAGATACCCATGCCTGGACCTTACTTTGTAAGCGATGAATTGGAAGAGCTGTCACAAATCAACGTGACTCTGGAGGAGGTCCTAGACCAAATTGACAATCTAAATACTAACAAATTACCAGGACCAGATGGTATTCACCCCAGAATTCTGAAGGAACTCAAAAATGAAATTGCAGACCTACTGTTAGCTAAAATCTGCCACTGTACCTGAGGACTGGAGGGTGGCAAATAATATAGCCCCAATATTTAAAAAGGGATCCAGAAGTGATCCTGGAAACTACAGACCAGTAAGCTTGACGTCTGTGCTGGGCAAAATGGTGGAAACTATCATTAAGAACAGACTCACTGGGCATGTTGATAAACATGGCTTAATGGGGAAGAGTCATGCCACACTAATCTGCTGGAATTCTTTGAGGGTGTAAATAAGCATGTGGACAAGGGAGACCCAGTAGATATAGTGTACCTGGTTTTCCAGAAAACGTTTGATAAAGTCCCACATAAAAGACTCTTGAGAAAATTAAAAAGTCATGGTATAGGAGGTAGTGTCTTACAATGGATTGGTAACTGGTTAAAGGATAGGAAGCAAAGAGTAGGACTGAATGGTCAGTTTTCACAATGGAGAGATGTACAAAGTGGTGTGCTCCAGGTATCTGTATTGGGACCAGTGCTGTTTAATGTACCTTTGGACTTTAAAAAAATTGCAATCGCCAGGTCTTGCGGTACATTTGGACCCCATGGGAAAACCCATTATAGGTGGCTCTATTTTATTCCCAGAACATAGTCTGTGTCCCAAAACCTTCAAACTAAGCCCTAGGAGCACACACATACACAGACACACATGAAAGAGTCTGTTTTATGGGGATTGTTTTCACTCCCCAAATTCGCCCCAAATGCAAATTCTCTCCTGCAAATGACTGGCTGTGCCTTATAGTCTAGCTTTACTAGGGACAGTGGAGTACACTTAGCACCTTTATAGCCTGCTATTTGCATTTCTTTTGTTGTTGCCTAGGATGCTTCAGGGCTTGTTTGCATTTCTTTGTTTGCCTAGGATTCTTGTCTCCACAAACTGACCCCAGAAGGGAAACTTAAACCTAGGCTGAAGAAATGGAATCTAACATTCCCTGACTTCTTGTCTCCACAAACTGACCCCAGAAGGGAAACTTAAACCTAGGCTGAAGAAATGAAACCTAACATTACCTGAACAGCTGAGAAATGACACAGA
>QEPC01010852.1:3659017-3686410 GCA_003113815.1 Sphenodon punctatus
ATTCTTGTCTCCACAAACTGACCCCAGAAGGGAAACTTAAACCTAGGCTGAAGAAATGGAATCTAACATTCCCTGACTTCTTGTCTCCACAAACTGACCCCAGAAGGGAAACTTAAACCTAGGCTGAAGAAATGAAACCTAACATTACCTGAACAGCTGAGAAATGACACAGAGAAGGTCTGTGTAAAACCAAAGAGGAAAACTCCATTGACACCTTGTGTGCGTTTGGACTCTGGCACCTTTTTGGTCATTGGAGACAAACGATAAAAGATATCTGGCTGAAATTTGAGTATGTTCTGGCCAGAGGTACCAGTGACAATGTGCTGAAAGCTCAAAATTGTAGACCCAATACTTAGCATATTTTCATGATTTTGTCAACCATGATACAAAGGCACAAAATAAGAGCAATGAAGGGATTAATTTTCATTGCTGCTGCCAGTCTGAAGTGGCCTTCTTGCTATCTGAATGGTCCTTGAAAACTGTTTATTTTGGTTTATTTTAAGCTGGGGTTGATTTGACCCCAATTGAAATGCAGTGGCTTGGGGTCCATCTGACCCCAATAGGAAAACTCTATGGAAACCTGGGGTTCGTTTGAAAAATACCACTTTTTTGTATATAGGAGACAAATGGTAAGAGGTATCAGGCTGAAATTTTAGTATGATATGTCCAGAGGTGCCAGTGACAATGTCCTAAAAGCTCAAACTTGAAGAGCTACTAATTAACATATTTTAATTTTTTTGTGCTCGGTGGGGTTGATCTGACCCCAAGATCATAAGTTAGGTTAATGATCTGGAAAAGGGCGTTAAGAGTGAGGTGATCAATTTTTCAGATGACACCAAGTTATTCAAGGTAGTTAAAACATGAGCAGACTGTGAAGAACCGCAACAGGATCTTACGAGACTGGGTGCCTGGGCATCTAAATGTCAGATGAGATTTAATGTGGACAAGTGCAAAGTGATGCACATAGGGAAAAATAACCCAGACTATGAAATGTCATATACACAATGCTGAGTACTAAGGTAGGAGTTACCACTCAAGAAAAGGATCTGGGAGTGATTGTGGACAATATACTGAAATCTTCAGCCCAATGTGCAGCAGCAGTCAAAAAAACAAACCGAATGTTAGGAGTTATTCGCAAAGGGATAGAGAATAAAACTGAGGATGCCATAATGCCTCTATACAAATCAATGGTGCGACTGCACCTGGAATATTGTGTGCAGTTCTGGTCATCCCATCTCAAAAAAGACATAGCAAACTAGAAAAGGTACAGAGAAGGGCAACAAGAATGATAAAGGATATGGAACGGCTTCTGTACAAAGAGGCTTGACAAACTGGGTCTCTTCAGCTTAGACAAGAGAAGACGGAGGGAGGACATGATAGAGGTTTACAAAATCTTGAGTGGTGTGGAACAAGTAAATAGGGAACAGTTATTTACCCTCTGAAATAGTACTAGAACTAGGGGACACTCCATTTAACTAGCTGCCAGCAGATTTAAAACAGATAAAAGGAAGTACTTTTTCACTCAACGCATAATTAACTTATGGAATTTGTTGCCAGAGGACGTTGTCAAGGCCAGTAGTATAGCTGGGTTTAAAANAAGTACTTTTTCACTCAACGCATAATTAACTTATGGAATTTGTTGCCAGAGGACGTTGTCAAGGCCAGTAGTATAGCTGGGTTTAAAAAAGGACTGGATATGTTCTTAAAAAATAGGTCCATTAATGGCTATTAACCAAATAGTTTATGGGATGAACTTCTTACTGTCGGGAGCTGGGAGTGAACAATGGGGAATGGGTTGCCATTGTGACTGTTGGTTCTTCTCCCATGCAATCGAGATCGGCCACTGTCAGAGGACAGGAGGATGCTGGGCTTGATGGACCATTGGTCTGACTCAGTATGGCACTACTTATGTTCTTATGTTCTACTTATGTTTCTGGGCCACCAGATGTGGGTCTATTGTTTCCCCAGCGCAGGTTGCTGGCTGATGCAGAATTGGTCCCCTGGAAGATCCCAGCCACACAGCCTAAACCAAAAGCTGTCTAGGCAGGCCAACGTGGGCCATAGTGTCTGTTTCCAGCCCCATCCCTGCCAGGGATCAGGGGCTTCCATGGCCAGCCACCATTTCTCCGTGCGATTGGCTACCATGGCTGCCCATCATGGCAGGGTGAGGGGTACTGGAGGTATGCCTGGGGAAGGGCCCCTTGGCCGCATGTTTGTTCTGTTACCCCAGAGGTGGGGCGGGGAGGAGCATGGGATGGGGGAGGGCTTGCCGGCCAGCCCATTCAGTTTCACATTTGTTGTGTGCCCCGACCCATTTCTAAGTGTGGCAGCCACCATCTTCCACAGTCCCCACCCCCCCAGGTGGAAGAGCAGCTGTCATGACCGCACATTTATTTCCACCCCTAGAATATTCCTAACACGTTGACAGGAAGCTCATGCCTTTTCTTGTGATTTTTACATTTTAATTATATTTGCTCTTCCTTGACTCTTCAGAGCACAGCCAGAGTGCATGCACAAGGACCCACAAGCGTAATACATTGTCATCTTCTGCCTTCAAGAGGAGGTGGGAAATGTCTATGTTGCAGGTCAAACTTGCTAAATCAAGCAGAGTAATAAAGACTGGAACTTCCAGAAGGAATTTTGGGTTTAATTATTTACTGAGGTATAAATATTTCATGTAGCTCTGTGCAGGCATTGGGTGAAAAAACCCAACCCAAGACAATAGCCCACTGAAGTCCATGAGTCACCTTCTAGTCATTTTAGTGGCTGCCAGAACTGGTCATTTTAGTGGCTGCCAGATGTTCACCCACTTCTGCCTCAGAGTGGGGGGTCAGCTGCTACTGGACACATCATCCGGAGAAGGTCTGTGTCACGGGCTAAGATGTGCCCAACTGGGCGAATCTGGGCTAATGTGCACTTTCATGTCTGTTAGGCTCTGATCATCCCCGACACAAGGTGAAGTCTGAGGTTCGGGCCCAGAGGAGCACGCTTAACCAGGATGCCATGGGGTGGGGGGGCTAGAGGTGCATGCTCACTTGGCCTGTCAAACAGCTGATCAGAGAGACGGAGAAGCAGCTCATCCGGGTTGTACTCATGTCCCAAACAGATGATCGGTGCCCTTGGAGAAGGGAGCTCACCTGGCCTGGGTGCATGCACCAAACAGCTGAGTGGGGGCCCCGAAGGAGTGCACTCACCTGGCCTGGATGTGTGTGCCAAACAGTTGATTGGGGGGTGGGGGAGAAGTGCATGTGCCAAACAGGTGATGGGGGGGCTGGGGGAGTGTGCTCACCTGGTCCGGGTGCATGTTCCGAACAGCTGATCGGGGGCTTGGGCTGGGTGAACACATGCCTTCAGGCCCCCATGATCAGATGTTTGGTGGTCCAGGTGATCATGCGCCTCCCCCCCATCAGCTGCTTGGCAGCAGCTCCTCCCACTGGGCAGGAGGATCTGATCCTGCTGGGCAGGGGCCGAGGAGTCCTGTCTCATGTGGATGGCCCCCCCATCATTCAAGGTACATGGAGGGACTTGTGACAGCAGCCCCACCACCCTGCTTCCTTCATGTGGGCTGCTTGATTGAACTGCCCTCCTTGCTGACCAGAGAAGTGGCAGCAACAGTGGCCCTCTCTGGAGTGACCAGGGGACCCAGTTTACTTCTCTCTTATTTGTTTTCACCCATTGTTAGATGCCCCATGGCGTTTACAGGTTACTATTGTTGAATAACCTTAAAGATAGTCATGTTTGCTTTGTTTCTTCATAGAAGGTGAGATAGACTGTTGATTTTAGTCCTGTAGCATCAGCCACTGCTTCCACTGACTGGTTCACTATAGCTAAGTATATTTATATGGAGCCCATCAAGACTGGAGGTCTCAGGGAAGAAGCAAATTCTTTCCAGCCACAGAAAGATAGTGGAGAATCATATCCAAACACCTCTGAAAATGGACTGAGAGGTGATGCCTAAAGCTGTGTGTGTTCTCATATCCTGAGCATGTCACTACAGTTGATTGAAGTGGAACATCTACAAACAAATCATAGTATAACTCTGTTTAGTGTACCCACCCTTGGGGCCTCTGTCCATGAGGACAGGAAACACTAATACTGCTGAGTATGCTCACACAAATTTCGATGTGGTTGGCTCCTCATATTCTTTGCGGGTCCTGGAGAGGAAAAACCTTTGGACTGGCTACAAATTCTGTGGACTAAGATCTATCGAACCACATACTCCTCTTTTGTGAACTTCCCTTGAGATGGAATCATATGGGTAGCAAGCTGACACTTCTCCCTCTTTTTTAAAAACAATAATTGAGGTTGTAAACTTCTATTTTTTTTCTTTAAAAAACTTGGCTCTCAGCATTGAATGATTTTGGTGTTGGAGGAGCCATGCACTCCAATGTTGTTTTTATCTGCTGGTTTGTTTTCCTTGTGATGCCCTGGATGAAAAGTGCTATAGAAGCAGTCTGTGGTAGGTGGCAATAAATTAAGAGTCATACAAAGTAGACCATTGTTTGGGGGTGAAATGAAGGGATCTGAACTCCAAGATTGCCGTCTCTAATGAAGGATAGTTAAGAGATATGTTTAGGATTATGACATTATGCACAATTTCCACTTGGTTCAGTCCTGTTTCCATGGTAATGAATGTTATTAATTACTAGGGTGTTACCATGGTTACTGAATTTCCAGCATTTATTTTTCATGTAATTAATGTCATGAAGTATAAAGAATCATTGAAAGACTTGATTTTTCAAACAACTTTCACTGGCTGTTAGCAAATACGGTAATAAAAATTGCATATTTGATCCAATGACGGTTGATTCTTAAAATGATCTATTAACCTGAATAGAAAATAGATTTTCCAGACCATTAAATGTTAGTTCCAAATCCTGGATGAGAACTTTGCTGGAATAAAGATGGGACAATAATAATAGCTAGAATTTGGCTAGATTTGGCTGGTTTTGGCTGTTGGATGCATTACATTGTAGGACTGGTCAAACTGTTGGGTGGAATGGAAATCCAAACCTGTCCAAATTGGCTGCTTTTGAGCAGCTGAGCATAATTCTAATCCTCTGTCTTTGCTTCCACAGATATTTGATTTACAGGACAACATGGTGGTGGTGTGAATAAGACAGAGAGTTTAGTCGAGGTTGTGGATCTGCAAGCCGACATTGTCAGTAATCAACCCACATTGACAACAACTAAGCTGAGCTTATATAAGATATTTTGCTGAAATATCTTGTGACTGTCTTGATAATCAGCTGAGGGAAAAGGTTTGGCTGTTCCATTTTGGGCAAAGATCATGGGATAAGCAGGTGGAGTTTATATTCTTCTTCTTGAAACAACAAATGGCAGCTGAGTCTGTCAAAAACAGGTCATTTGCATGACACAGAAACTCATTGCCTTTTCCGCTGTTTTCACCATTTGTTGTTATTTTCTGTAAGATGAACAGAGATGCTACAGGGCTGATCTCAAGCCCTGTGTGTGACCCGCACACATCCCTGGGGGCCGTGGAGAGGCAGAAGTGCTGGAAATTGCAATAAAAGTGCCATACAACTGTTGAAGTCCCAGAAAGTGACAAAAAGTGATGGAAAATGATGAAAAATCACAGGCACTGATATTAACAATGACAAAAGCATGGAATCACCAGAAACTGATGAAGTACCAAGAAACACGTGCAAGTGCTCTAGAGAGGTAGGCTTGTTAAATATATTCATTAATGATCTGGAGAAGGGAGTATAGAGTGAAGTGATCAAATTTGCAGATGACACAAAGTTATTCAAAGTAGTTAAAACCCAAGCAGACTGTGAAGAATTGCAGAAGGCTCTTCCAAGACTGGGTGACTGGACATCCGAATGGCAGATGAAATTTAATGTGGACAAGTGCAATGTGATCCACATATGGAAAAATAACCGAACCCATATGTATATAATGCTGGATTCTAAATTAGGGGTTGCCACTCAGGAAAAAGATCTTGGCGTCACAGTTGACAATACATTGAAATCCTCAGCTCAGTGTACGGCAACGGTCAAAAAAGCAATCAGAATGTTAGGAATAATTCAAGAAGGTGTAGAGAATAAGAATGAAAATAGTGTAATGTCTCTATAGATCCATGGTATGACTGCACTTAGAGTATTGTGTTCCGTTCTAGTTGCCCAATCTCAAAAAAGTCATAGTAGAACTAGAAAAGGTACAGAGAAGGGCAACAAAAATGATCAAGGGTATGGAACAGTTCCTGTATGAAGAAAGGCTTGATAGGTTGGGGCTCTTTAGCTTGAAAAAGAGATGACTGAAAGAGGATATAATATAAGTTTATAAAATCATGAGTGGTGTGGAATGCGTAAATAGGGAGTGGTTATTTATCATCTCTAAGAGTACTAGAACAAGGCGACACTCCAGAAATTAACTTTTCAGCAGATTTAAAAGAAATAAGAGAAAGTATTTTTTCACTGAGTGCACAATTAACTTGTGCGATTTACTGCCAGAGGAAGTGGTCAAGACTGGTAGTGTAGCTAGTTTTAAAAAGGAATTGGATACATTCTTGGAGGATAGGTCGATTAATGGCTATTAGCCAAGTAGGTTATAACCTCTTGTAACCTCTTACTGTTGGGGGGCTGGAACAACAGGGAATGGATTGCCCATTGTGACCTGTTGGGTACTTCTCCCAAGAGAAATAGATTGGCCACTGTCAAAGACACTGGTGGTTGGGCTTGATGCACGATTAGTCTGACTCAGTACCTCACTACTTATGTTCTTATGTTAGCCCTAAAAATGAGTCATGCCTCTTGAGATCAGTGTACATCATTGACTGTTACTCACCATTTCTTCCTTGACTGGTGTTCAAAGAGGTGAAGGATTTGCATTTCCATTTCTGCCTTTTCGTTGATGTTTATTAGCTGTTTCCCTCTACCCCAGAGAAACACTTACCACAAGCATTCCTGAAAATACAAAAACACCAACAAACTCTTTACAGTTTAGGAACAGAAAGCAGAACATCCAGTGACAAAACTAAGGGCTCATTGTACACCAGGGATTAAATGAATATGATAAAAATGATGCAGGGTACTGCATTTTTAGTCAGTTAATCTGTTAAAGTAATATTAGGAAAACCAGAAAACACCATATTGTCTAAACAAATTTAAATCCCTATGGGTGATTCCGTTGTGCCTAATTGTTTCTCCTTCGATCCCACCCAGCCACTTCCTAATCTCCCTATTAATTGTCTTCCTTGTTTTGTCAATTTTTCTAGCCGGTACCCCTTCCCCCCAACTAACCCTTTCAACTAACTCCGTCCAAATTAACCTAACACCTGGGAATAACAGGTTGACCTCCCATAAATCCCCTTTTTTGTTTTTTGCTAATTGCACCCCTTTTAACTGTGGCAAATTGTTTTCCCCGAGGTATATAACCAAAATGTCAGGTTTGCTGGCCCGTGCCTGTCGTGTGAGCTCCGGGAGCAACTGGTGCCACCTCATCCCACATCTTCTTAGTCAGCAAACTGCAGCCGTATCTGCTAGTCCCCCCAGCTGGGTTCCCCACTTAGTATTCTTCGCTGCTCTGGCGGCCCACCGGACCAAGCTATGGCCGCAGATCCATATCTTCACCCTCCTCTATCTGACGTACTCTGCCAATGGAACATAAACAAAAATAGTTAACATGTGTTCGGCCTAAGGTCCAGTCGCACATACGTGTGATAGGCATGTGACCGCCAACGGCCAATGTCTTGAATGTCTCTGCGAGGCATACCCATTTGAGCAGCAAATGTGACTGCCCCTATCCTAAAAGAATGGGAACCATATTCCATATGTGGGAGCTGAAGTCTTGACAGTGCAGCACGTAACACTGCTGTGAACTGGCGCCTAGTGGCTGGTACCCTGTTCAAATGACAAAAGAATGTTCCCCCTATAGGCGGGCGTCCCTTTAAATATTCTTGCACCACCAAAACTGGGCATAAACTGGCATCCCCGGACCTAGCTAACTTAACTGTATGCCCCCATTCCCGCTGATCCATTTTTGATTTTCTTATGCGTAGGACAAGCTCCCGCCTATCTCCACATCCTCGACTGCTAATGCTCCACCTGACGTATCTCGCGCTGACTCGAGTACTAGCTCACTTACTCTAAAGGCTCCAAAAATGCAAGCTTGAACATCGTCCCAAACATATTTACTTCAAAACCATTGTAACATACCTGGGGCAGCGCACCAACAATTCTGACTAACAAGGGGGGGGTAATGGGTAGCCTGCCATTGGGAGTAGTTGGTTGCTCCCTCGGCCATGACTCTAATAGTCTACGGGCAAAGAAGCCCCTGTCGAGTGCCAGGTGACCAGCCAGTTGGCTCATGAAGCTCAATGCGGATAGTTTGCCAGCAATGGTCCTTGGCGCTAACCCTTCCCTTCTCAAGGACATAGTGAACTGCAACACCTGAGCCTTGTGGATCGGAAAACCCAGGGTCCATCCCTGCTGCGCCCGGAAATGTTGGAATACTTGAAACGCGCTGGCGTAAGCCGCTCGGGTCCGTACCACCAAGGAGCCCTGTACCACGGAGCAGAGTTCTACAATCCAAGGTTCCACATGGCCAAAGGCATAGGCTCCAGGATCTGTTTGGCCTGGGGTGCAAGTAAATGGAAACGCTCCATCTGGAATTGAGAAAGAGCATCCGCAATCTCATTCTCGATTCCTGGAACGTGCTTGGCGTGAAATAAGATGTCGTGTTGGAAACAGGTCATTACCAAAACTCGTACCAGCCCCATGACCCTTTGGGAACGTGATGAGAGTGTGTTGACTATGTGTACCACTGCCTGGTTATCACACCAGAACAGGACCGCTTTATTTGCCAATAGAGGGTGCCACAACTGCCCCGCCACAACAATGGGGAACAACTCCAGGAATGTAAGATCCCTTGTGATCCCTGCAGCGATCCATTCGTAGGGCCACTTGGCTGAACACCACTGATGCCTGAAATATACCCCGAACCCCAGGGAGCCAGCTGCATCTGAATGAACTTGCAGCTCAGTTTTGAGCAAGAACTGGTCTCTCCACATGCTAATTCCTTTAAATTCTCCTAAAAACTTAAGCCATACCCCCAGGTCATCCCTCATTTCTTTGGTCACCCTTATGTGGTAATGGGGCAAGGACTCCCCAGCGAGTTTACTGTACAATCAGGACATGAATGCCCAGCCAGGAGCTATGACCCTGCACGCAAAGTTCAGACTCCCTATCAGTGATTGGAGCTGGTGGACCGTGATCTTAACCGAGGTGATACACTCCTTTAACTTACTGATCAATGACTCAACCGTATCCATTGGCAACCGTGACACCCCTGCTACAGTATCCAGCTCTATGCCAAGGTATGTCAGAACTGTGCTGGGCCCTTCGGTCTTCATTAGTGCTGGCCTGACCCACAAAGAGGAAGTCATCCAAATATTTTGTGATGCCTCCCTCTCCGGCTGCTTGCCGCACCACCCATTCAATTAGGGTGCTAAAGCGCTTGAATGCAGAGCATGAAATAGAGCATCCCATAGGCATGGCCTTGTCGTAGTAATATTCACCCTGAAAATGAAAGTCCAAAAGGGGGAAACTATCCGGGTGTACTGGAAAAAGGCGGAAAGCTGACTTCACATCACATTTTGCCAACCATGCCCCGTTTCCAAATTTCCTCACCAAGGCCACTGCTGCATTGATTGATGCATAGTGTACAGATGTCAATTCCTTGGGAATGCTATCATTAACAGAGTGACCCCGCGGGAAGGACAGATGGTGGATCAATCGATACTGCCCAGGGGTCTTTTGGGGAACCACGCCCAAAGGAGAGAAGACCATGTCCAGGAGCGATGGAGTGGCAAATGGACCCACAAATCTACCCTCCACTACCTCTTTTCGTATTTTCTGTGCTACCACTTGTTCCATACCCTTGACTGACTTCAGGTTGGGCGCAATTCTACCCTATCGTACCTCTTCTGCTGGAATATGAAAACCTCCCTTGAAACCTGTTACAACATATTCAACCTCTTGCCTGCTGGGATGCGTGTGGAGGGCTGTTGCCAACCTGTTCACTTTAATTGGAGTTGGGGCTCTTTCCAGTCCCCACTTCCTTGGTTTCCTTTACCACCCCCACCGGTTCCGCTCTTCATCTTGAAGCCCGGCTTAGGCCTGGGGCAAGCAGATGTAGCATGGAATCCCCCACAGGAGGAGCAGGTATGCCGAAACCTGCACGATGAGCGGGGGCAACGGACCGTGCAGGAAAATGCCCAGCATTGCCCAGCAGTTCCTTCTGTACTCTGCTTCCCACATGCCCTACTCGGGTTGTTAACCGTGGCCACACCCCCTTTTACCAAAATGTGTGCACTGTCTGCCCTGGGAGCTCCTGTGGCGTTACTCATACAATTTAGCCACAGGTCTTGGGCGTGTATGTCCCACCTAAGACCTGGGGTGAATGAAGCCCAATGCCTAAAAGCCTCATAATATTTGAGCCATGCCACCGGGGGGGGGGGGCATTCTCATAGGCCCTGCGGATTATCTCCCCGTATTTCAGAAGAACCACCCCTCTATCGGGAAACATTTCCAACTGGACCCCATGGTATATTGCATAAGCAGCCATCCAGTTGACCCAATTCCTGTCTGCTCTAGGTCTCTTGTATTTTTCTTTTTCCTTCCTCTCATCGTCCTCCCCTGGATCTGCTATGGGATCACTAAAAAGGAGGGCAAACAAATCCACATACTCTCCACGCCAAATCTTTTCTCTAGTGGCGGGCAACAAGTGCTTGCCTATTGGCGCGGATAGATCGGCATATGTGCCTCCTAACAGGGTTGGCTGGTGAGGTACCACACCCAAATGCCCTACCTGGCCAGGGGGAGCCTGTGTCCAGACCTGTAATTCCTGCTGGGATTCCGACATGCCCTGCGTTGCGCTGCCATTTTCTGGGACTGCTCCCATATGCCCCAGGGTGTGTGTTGTGCCCAGTACTGGTACTGCCGGGGGAGCCACCTGTACCCACTTCCCGTTCCACCAAAGGTACTGTGGCGGCTTTTTTGACAATGGGGGTCTGAGGCCTGATCCAAAGGCGTTGCCTGCCTGTGTGCCGACCCCCAAGTCACCCTGCCATGCCTCAGGGGAGGGTATACTTCCACCACTAACTGTGGCTTGCTGGGAATAAAGGGGTATATTCCCCCCTTCCCCCCATGCTCCCTGTCCTATCCCGTAGCTGGGCAGGGTCCCATCTGCTCTTGTCCACCTACCTGCCTCTGCCATGGGGTTCTGCATTGCTGGCACGCTGCTTCTGCTCCTGGCTGCCAAGGCCTGCTCGACTGCTGCAATCCTCGCCAGGATATGCGGGTCTTCCATCCTTACTTCCTCTGCTTCCTCACTCATGGGTGACCTGTAATCGTACTGAGGTGGGGGGGTGCCCCCCTGCTGTATTTGAGCACCCTGGCTCTCTCCCCTGCTACCCGCCTGCTCCGCATCCCCCCCATGCTGCGGGTTGGTGGTGGATGGAGCCCACAGGCACCAGGGGGTGGGGCTCCCCCCCTCACCTCTCCGTCTGCGTGCCGGGGGCTCTGCAAAGTGCACTGGAGTGACAACGGGCCTTGTTCCCCTTCTAAGTGGGGCTGGTCCTCCCTCCTGGGCCCCTCTGGCCAACGGCCCTCCCACGTCAATTCCTGGGTCTGGTGTAGCAAAGGCCATGCCCAAGGCCTGGACTACTGTGGCGGGGGTGGGCAACCCCGCCCCAACCCCGCCTGATTCCCAGTCCTGGGTCCCCCTGTCGGGCCATTCCCAAGATACCAGTCCCCCTCCTCTGCTCCCTGTTTCCCCTGGTGGGGGGAGGGCATCCCTTGTAGCACTGGGCCCAGTGCTAAATAGCAAGACCTCACATGCCGCCAGGTGTTCCAGCGCAGTCCCTGCTGCTGTGGGGGTGCTGGGGTTGCCCATCTTTTGCCCTCTTTCTTTGCCTGTGGCCTTTGGCCTGGGGTTTGTGGTTCCCCACTAGACGGAGCCTTGGTGGCCTTCCCCCCCTCCTGGCTGGGCCTCTCTCCCAGCCTGACTTGCCTATTCAGCTTTGGGGGCTTTGGGGGCATGCTTTCTGGTTCACCCCATGGTGCTCCTCCCTTCCCTCTGGGTGCCTCGTCGTCCTCCCTGGGCTCGCTGTGGGGGCGCGAGGCTGCTGCTCTGTTCCCCACTCATCCTGGACTGAGTGGGGAATGCTAACAATGCTGCTGGCCACCTCACATGGCTCCAGCAGCCAATCAGGGCTGGATGTTTCACACGGTTGGGAGGCTTGCCAGGGCAACCCACGCTGACCACACCAGCAGCTTTGTTGTTTTGGTGCTGCAATTCTTCACCGCCTGCTGTTCACCCTGCCCCGCTCATTTTTTAGAGTGGGGGGGCAGCAAACGCCCCCGCTGCCGCTTATACGGCGGAGGGCACTTTGATTGAGCTGTAACTGCAGAATGACAGCAGCAATGGCAGCTACAAAATGGGCAGGGCACTCTGAGTCAGGGGGCCCTCATGGCCATGGGCCCCATGGATCTGTTAATGAATCTGGCTGTTACAGGGTTGGCCTCACTGGTTGTAAGTTTTTTTGGGATCAGGTCCAAAGTGGACTGATACTCAAGGGTTGAGTCACCAACACAGTTTATTCACACCATAGTTCTCAGGCCAGGCACCAAATCTCTGGCTAGTCTTCACACAAACATGTAATTCAAATACATATGGCTTAGCACAGTCACACAACAGTTCATTGGCTGGCTACCATCAACCAACTTCCAACTGTCAGGCTTCTCACTCAAGTCCAAGGTCTCCTTCCTGCAGGATCCTTTCAGGCAGCCTCTCTAGAGATGTGCTCTCTTCAAGGGTCAGGAGCAGACTGCCCTGCTTCCTGGGACTGGCCCCCTTTTATACCTGTAGCCCCACTTCAAACACTCTTACTTCCTGTCTCTAGCCACCTTGTGACGCTTCCAGGCTCATGCGTCATCTTGTGGCTCAACTCTGCCACACTGGCCATGCCCTTTATGGCTATATTTCTTTATTTTTGCCAAGGATGGCTGGATCCTTTGGAACTTGGGTTTGTTTTTTTTACTGCTATAGACTTGTCAGTAATGCTGACCAGTCAACTAGAAGTACAGCAAATAGGCCAAATATGAAAATATAATGTGGCACAACTAGTTGCTGCAAAACTTTTACAAGGGAATAGGGGCCAACCAGACCGCCATAAATTCATTTTTTTAAGAGGTACTCAGTGACTCACTTGATCATTTACAGCCCTGATTGGGTTTTTTTCTTTGTTTTTGCATAAGCAGTGTAAAAAATTTTTTTAAAAAATTAACATAATGTCCTAAAATTTCAAACAGTCAGTTATAACAGCAAATCATGCTATTGGAGTCTGTTGAAGATGATACAAAGTATGTTGTGTTTGCTCCATGATGCTGGTACCTTAGACCCGAACAGCTCATCATTACACTCAACAGCCTTGCATCATGTTGAACAGGAGAGAGAGAGAGAGAAAGAGAGAGAGAGAGCATAGAGCTTTGTGGTACCCTGTATGAGTGGGCGGTGATGCTCAGTTCCAAAGAAAGCCCCATTCACTCATCCATGTTGAAAAGCAGGTCCATGCAAATATAGGCAATTGAGGAACAGAAGGAAGAAACTGGATGCCAGAGATACAGTTTGCCTACGTTTAGTAGAGGCACTGCAAAAACAAAATAGAATTTTTATGCTTGCAGGCAGAACAAAATGTCATCTAGTCTATCTTACTGCACTGAACCAGGACCAGCTACACCTAAACTATCCTTGGCAGATGTTTACTTTTGCTCTGATCCTCAAACTCCTTACTCCTAAATAGTCCCATTGATAGAGGTGTGCACCAGCGGCCCATGTCATTTTCATTTTCATTTTTTTTTTTGTTATTTAAATCTGTCATTTTCATTTTCATAAATATCCAATTGTCATTTTCGTTTTTACTTCCTTTTTTATTTTCCATTGGTTTTAACGCAAAACACATTTTTGGCTGTAAAGTTTTTATTTTTCATTATATTTGGCTGACACTTGGAGGAATTGTACCTTCAATGAAGGATTTAGGTGTACCATATTCCAAAATGATTGGATAAAGGAATCCAATGTTATAAGCAGTTGAATTATATTATTTTGCAAATATCTTCATATACATTCTTAGCTGTAACTTTTTTGTATCACATTTAATGTAGATGAAACTTGGCAGTTGTAGACCCTTTCCTATATTTACTATCTCTGCCAACTTTCAGAAGGATTGAATAAAGGGTCCTGGTGATATAAGCAATTAACTTATGTACATGAAATTTGGCAGGACTATATACCATACTTTCAAGATCATCTCTGAAAAATATCAGAAATATGTGATAAGGGGTCCAAATTTTATATGCCTGCACAGCATATGCAGAGAAGGAGCCTATGCCAGGGATTCTCTTACGTGTCACTGTGATATAAGATCGGTTTGTGATGCAAATTGGCAAGCAGAAATGTCAACCAAATATCCTCATTCTGTGCTGTGACCATCCCAACATCTCTCCCACACTTGTTACTGGGAAGTCAGAAGCATCTGTTTAGGAAAGAGGCAATAGAGATTCTCTTATGTACTCTGCCACAGTGCTGCAGGATGTGATTGTGATGATAATTGGCAGTCTGGATGTGTAAACTATGAGCAAATTCCCACATACAGCAAATCAGCACTTGTTTCTTTCCCCCGCATAATTTAATGCTGTGGAAAAGTCTCCATGCGCTTAATTTGCTGTATTTGCGTTTGTTAAACAAATGCACGAGAGGGCAGCAAAAACCTACCTTTATAGAAGCGGATGTCCAGAGACCCGCATGGCTTCTGCTGTGAGCCATGCGGGTCTCTAGACACACATTCCCTTGCGCATGGCTGGAAGTCCTCTCTTCACTTCCGGGTTCCCCTGCCGCCGCTTATGGAGCCACCGCCGCTGCCTCCTTCCCTGCATGAATCAGGTAAGTTCAGAATGTCACTAGTGCATTCTGTAAAGTAGTTTTAATGTGCTAGTGACATTCTGGTGTGAATGAATGTAGACACATTTTTAAATTGCCTGCATTCACAAACACCAGTGTGTTTCAGTATGTGGGAATGCACTCTATGTCTCCTGATTGCTGGGATGCAATCCCCAAAGTCCCAGTTATGTCCCTTCTATGCCTGCCTGAGGGCCACCCCCTATGCCTGCCTTGAAGCTACTACTGACTGGTCCTGTAAAGCTGGGGTATTTTCAGACGTGACGGGGCCAATTGACCCCGTCACGAAACCAATCTGTTGATCCCCCGCCAGGGCCACTGCGTCACGGCCCAACAGACGTGCCGGGGGCTCCCGGTGGGGAATCGGGGAGGGGCGGGGCTGCACGGCACAATGTGCGGCCGCACAGCCCCACCCCCCCACGCTCCCCTGCTGCCCGCCCTCGGGGAGACAGGCGGGTGCCACGGCCAATGCTGCCACAGCGCCTGCCCGAATTGACCACAGGCCGGAATCCCTGCGGGGATTCTGGGCCGTGGCCGCTGTCCTGACGTGACGGCTCGGTTCATTGCGGTGAGGAATCGCCTTTACCACGCGATCACCGCCTTCACCACGCGATCACCGCCTGCCCCACCGGTTTGGCCGATCGTGTGGTGAATATGATTCCCTGCTGCGATTAACCGTGGTGAACATCTGGAGGGGAACATCCGTTCCCCCCATCAGACGTTACACGGTCACTGCCACCATAGGGAATTGACTGTGGTTGACTGTGATCTCCTAATGTCTGAAAATACCCACTGGAAGCATTCAGTAATTGGCCAGTGAATGTGTCTGTCAGTCTTTTGGGTTGCTCCACATCCTCCCTCCCTCCCTCCCCCTGCCATGCCAGGTGCCTGCCTCTGACTGGCACTGCATGTGCTTCTATTTATCTGAATAATGTTCTTCAAGGGGACAACTTAAATTGCTTAAAAAATTGGGGTCGTTTATCAAATTGTCCTGTAGTTTGGCAGAGACTACAGGGAAGGTATTTGATACATTCCTGCCAAACATCCTGTAAACAGAATGGAATATAAACATGTTACAGCTGGAAATGTATTTTCAAGTTAATGTCTATTACATCAGGACCCTTTATCCAATCTTTCTGACAATTGGCAGGAGTGTTAAGCTTGTGGAGGGACATAATATTCTCAGGTTTTATGCAAAGTGGATGTCAGGTAAAGAAGTTGTAGCCATGAAAGTGTATGGAGCTTTTCTTAAAATCACAGCATTAAATTGCTTCTAAAATTGGTTTCTTTCATCTAAATGTTTTGGAAATTGGTACACTTAATGCCCTCTCTTGGGGCTACAACCTCCCCAAGTCTAATCAGAATTGAATAAGTAACATAAAAGGTATAGCTGGAAATATGTTTTTCAGTGTGTTTCCTTTATTTCAAAAATGAAATGTTATTTTTGTTTCTATTGTCATTATTATTATTTGTCATTTTCTTTGTTGCAATAACAATAATGAAAATGACAATTTTCATTATCTTTATTGTAATAATGAAAATGACATGCACACTTCTATTGAAGCCTTGTGATTATCAATGGGACTACTCTGAAGTAAGGGGTTTGTATGCTGTGGTGGTTTTTGTTTTGTTTTGTTTGTAAAGGTCCTATGCTGGGGATTCCACAACCTCCCTTGGTAGCTTGATCCCCCGCTTGACTATTCTTATGGTTATAAGTTTCTTCCTGATATTTTACCTAAGTCTTTCCTCCTTCAATTTAAGCCAGGGGTGAGGAAGCTCTTCTCTCCCAGGGACAACTTTGACAATTAGTACAAGCTCTGAGGACCAAATTCAAGTTGGTGTTTGGGGGTACTTAAGGAGTGTGATTAAGAAGAGGAAGGTCCAGATCATGGATCATACCTGGGATGGGCAAATTTCCCAACCCCAAGAGTCACACATCAAAATCTTGTGGGCCAAGAGCCACAAGAAACTCGCACATGTGCTTGCACAAACAAACGTGTATGTAAATCTTTCATATTTTGTGACTGGCTGGTTAAGCCAGCACTCTGCAGTTCTGGCTTCTGAGTGAGGAGCAGCTGTGATTCTGCTGCTTGAGACTCAGACTGTTTTCAGACAAATGCACTAATGCTGGCATAATTTAGAAAACCGGCATTATAGTCATGTGGTTTTAATAAGAATGAAGTGTTTAAACAATCGTGGTCATTCCGATATATATAATTAAACTGATATGACCATCTGGACGCTTATGCCAGATAGGGGTTGCAAGGAGGACTCCGTCAATCCCATGGTGCACTGCAGCTGAATTTCAGTTCCCCTCCTGTTCATCCACCCCTCAGCTATGCCATGGAGCTGTTTCCTATCCTTGTGTGCATGCCCTCCTCTCTCTGCTGCTCACTTCCTTGAGCTCAGTCTTTCAGTGCTTGCAAGTAGGTTCTGGATTCTGGGGACCAGATCCAGGCACTGGAGACGGGCCAAATGAAAAACGAAACATGGGCTGCATTTGGCTCCTGGGTCAGAGGTTCTCTACCCTGATTTAAACCCATTAGCTTTTATTTTACCTTCATTTGCTGTGGGGAACAATTTGTCAACAACCTGCCTGTGAAATGCAGGCCTTTCCCAATGCCTGCTAGTCTTTCCCCGTACACTTACTGTCAGCCCTCCTCTGCAGACTGCTGCCACCAACCTCCTTTTAACCAAGCCAAGCATACGCACCTGAGACTTCGCATCCACTTGAATGTTTGTTTGTCTTCTCCCTTGTCTCTCCCACTGTCCCCTCTCCTTGTCTTTTAGATTGTAAGCCACAGGCAGGGGCCGCATCTAATTCTATGTTCTGTACAGCACCAGGTCACACGACTGGCGCTATAATATAAATGTTTATAATAATAATAATAATAATAATAATAATAACTTTTACACATTTGAATATTTTGTTTTGTCCCTCCTCAGCTTTCTCTCCTTGAGGCTAAACATGCCTATTAACCTCAAATTTTCTCAGAGGGCTTACAGTCCAAAACATATATATCATGCATGTATATGACATATATCATATATCAACCCCTGTATCATCCACCTGCACAGATTATTAATCTTGTACATGTTATTTGCAAAACAATGAAGATTAATTTGCATTAAGATGCGGGATTGTTTGAGAGGGTGTTCTTGGTGGCCGCACTGCGGCTATGGAATTCCCTCCTGGCGAAGATTCGCCTCTCTCCGGATCTCCTCTCCTTCCGTACATAATGTAAAACCTGGTTGTTTCATCAGGAATTTGGTGAGGGGGATGGGTAGGGGTTCTATTGGTGTAAGGAGTACTTATTTTTCTGGGTCATTGTTGTTTAATGGTTTTAATTGATATTTTACTGTATGTTTATATATTTTTGTATTATGTTTTATACACTGTGCACTGCCCTGAGCTGCCATTGGGCAGGTGGGGGTGGTATAAAAATTATGAAAATAAATAAATAAATAAATAAATATGAAGGAATACAGCAGAAATGAAGAATTAAAGTTTGATCACTCAGGCCCCAGTCCAAGGTCATCAAGCATGTGATGAGCAGACCAATGAGGCACCGTGTGCATACATGGTGCTTCTACTGGGGCCCAGTTGTGCAGCCACTGAAGTTTCCTGACACATTCCTGCCTCTGGGCCACTTTCCTCTCCCCAGAGAGAGGCAGGGTTGTGGTGGTGGACTTGCATGGCAGCATGGTTAGACCCCAATGGATGCATAGACCTCTAGGCACAGTCCTTCCAGCTTATAATGTGGATCCATGCATTGTTGTTGGGTTCCTTGAGGCCCACTATCTGCAGCTCCAACTCGTGCCCGACTTCGCTGCTGAAGGCAAGTGCCGGGGTTCTGGTACCTTTATTGGTGAGTATTGTTAACACCTCCTTAATGGAGGGAAGGGTGCTGGCCTGCAGCAGCATTCAATATGATAGACCATGGGTTGCTGCTTTGGCAGCTGAGGGATGTTGCTGCCTGGTGTGACAGGAGCTACGTGGTTTCAGGGTGTTTTTAAACAACCAAGGTCTGGGGAGTGGGGGTTCGTGGCTGCTGTGGGGCATGGCTGCAGAGCACCCACGCATGTGGAATGAGTGGGGAAGGATTCTAATGGGCGACTCCAGGGTGGCCATGCAGGCAGCCTACATCCCTTCCTACCACCATGGACTGACCCTGCAAACAACTCACATGGGCAGCTGCTTCCCCTCCCGCCTGCCTGGCAATACCCCCACCCAAGCCACGCCCAACTGCTCACCCTCTACCATGACACACAGCCATGGACACCATGGAAACAGGAAGCTGCAGTAGCCAGTAACCCCTTCCTGACTGGGAGCTGGTGCATCCGCTGCAGCTGGGAAATAATGGAGGCACATACCGGGGGGCGGGGGGGGAGGACATGCAGGAATCTGCTGTCCTCCATGGCCTTGGCTCTTCTCTCATGCATCGTGAGGAGGGTTCGGTGTGCTTTGAACCACCATGGTAATGTATTTCATGTGCATGTCTTTTAAGAGCTCCCCAGAGTGCTCCCGGCAGGACTTTGGGCGGGACTGGGGAGGCAGTCAACCACGGACGTATCTGCTGGTGTGGGTGGGTGCCCTGGTTTATACAGGCAGGGTTCATACAGACATGGGTACCTGTCCCCATGCATGCATTTGGCTTGCCCCACCTGACCACTCCAGATTTTTTGGCAGTGTTCTATTTGTGGACGTGAGTGGTTGCTGTGTGGCTCTCAGGAGTGTGCATCCCCACACACCACCTTCAAACAGGCAGTTCAATGTGTGGTTATTGGGTGGTCATGTACGGTAGTGTCTTGTTTAAAAGCACCCCTAACCTAAAAGAGTGGAATCAATTGGTGGTGACAGATGAATGATTATGTGTCATCCCCCAAAGACTGGAAATGCAGCATTCTTCAAGGTTCTATTCTCGCACCCATGTTTTTAAAATTTTATTTAATTTGTATTTATAGCAGAATTTATATGCTGCCTCCTCCTGCCTCAGGCATCCTGGGGTGGCTCACAACATCTTTAAAACATTTTAAACATTAAACTAAACAGTGATAATAACAATTAAAATAATATAAAACCCCATCCCCACCTACCCTAATCCAACCCACCCACCCCATCTCCCTTGGGAAAGGCCTGGCAGAACAGCCAGGTCTTATATTGTCTACGGAAAGAGGGGAGTCTGGCAGCCAAGGGGCTCTCCAGGGGGAGAAAGTTCCACAGCCACGGCATAACCACAGAGAATGCCCTCCTCATAGAAGACACCCAGGAAACCTGGGGGATCCCAAGGAGGGCGCCCCCAGCCTGAGGAGGGCTGATCCAGGACCCGGAGGGTGAGGCGGTCCTGCATTAGGTGGGGCCCAAGCCATTTAGGGCTTTAAAGGTCAACACCAACACCTTGAATTGGGCCCGGAAACCTATCGGCAGCCAGTGCAGAGAGCGAAGCACCGGTGTAATATGCTCATGCCGGGTCGTCCCAGTCAAGAGACGGTCCGCCGCATTCTGCACCAGCTGCAGCTTCCGAACCAGTACCAAGGTTAGCCCCACATAGAGCGCATTGCAGTAATCCAGTCTCGAGGTAATAATGTTGTTCAACATATACATGCAACACTTCAGGGATGTTATTAGGGGTGAAACGGCAAGCGGTAGCGGTAGCGGCAGCTCTTTTTGTCGGACATGTCCAATCTGACACTGCCACTGCCTTCATGTTCATGGAAAACCCCACTGAAGCAGAGGCACTTAGCGATATTTTCTGCCACTTTCCACTCCAGCATATCGCTGTTCTCATCCTTTGTGAAAGTTTCAGAGACTCTCGTGGACTTCTGTGAACTGTCGTAAACTTCCGGGAACTTCTGTATAATTTCGTAAAATTGCATAAATTGCAGTGAACTGTCGTAAATTTCCGTGAACTGTCGGAATGTGCTGTGCATACTGTTTTGTGATTGGTGGATCAGATGCGAGCCTTGATTTTAGTGGCTTTCCTTTCTGCTTGAGCTAGCACATGAGTATAAAGGTAACTTGCCCTTTAGTCCTTCTCTTTCTGTTTGACTTCTGCTGCAGTGCCTGACTCACTCATTCAGCCCCTGCATGCTAGAGCTACCCCGTCTAACATAAGAAAACAGAACGTTTGGATCCATACATGGTAAGTTGCTTTGGTATTCAATTGTATAAGATAGCAGAAAAGTGACTTGCTCATATTATACATGCCATTGACTGCAGGCACAGTAGCCAGCAAGCACAGCACCCACGCACTGCTTAGCATATTTTTGACCAAGGAAATTCTGCTAGCATGGGGCAATTTGGGCTTAAATTAGAGATGAAGGAATAAATGCAGTTTTCTTCTTCTGCTAAAGAAGGCTCCTTGTTCCCTCCCCATTAACAACTTAATCCTCAAAGTGCTCTACCACGACAAGCCCCATTCATGTGAATGGGGCTTGTTTTGTGTGTCCAACAATTTGAGGACTGAGTTGTGTAAATTGTTATAGTGGAAAACAAGCCACAGTTGAATTCCTCCCTCGCACGTTCAGTTTGCAGATTGCAGCTATGTGTTTCAGTTTGCAGGTTCAGTTTGCAAACTACGTGTGCAAACAGTTTGTAGCTATCCTAGTAACTATTCTATGATGCACAGTTTTGTTCCCTACCTACTTCTAATGCAAACTGCAAAGAGGGAGCCTAAACATCTATTCATATATGGAAGGTGCTGAAAACCATGGCACAACTGCCCTAAAGTGTTGTAAATGTCACTGAAACGTCCGCGAACTTCTGTGAACTACCGTAAATGCTGTGAACTTTCATAAACTAACGTACATTTTTGAAAGCTGCCGTAAAGTTTTGTAAAGTGTCATAAACTTCTGTTTGTTGCCATCAGTCCAACAGGAGACAAGCCTAAAAAGCGGAAGCCCAAAGCAGAATGACAAACAATGCTGCCGCTTCAGGCCTAGATGTTATGCCCAACAAGCATGGGGTTGTGTATCATCAGTATGCTTATGATATAAACTGTATATCTCTTGCCCCATGAGCCCTGTCACCTTGGCCTCTGACTTGGAGGAAAACCTGAACAATATAGCTAGCTGGATGCATCAGAGCCAACTGAATGAATCTGAGCTCAGTGCTAAGTCCAGGGAAGACCAAGGGGATGCTGGTGGGGAGGGGCAGCAGATATGAGGAAACCCTCATGTCCCTTGGTCCCCTGCATATTGAGGGGGTGTGGGTGGAGGTCTTGGGCCAGGTAAAGAACTTTGGCATCATTTCCAACCACAGGCAGTCCTTGAAAATTCATGCATTAGATGTTATTGTCATGGTGGGGGGTTACGGAGGGGAAAAGCCCACACACCCTGCACACACACACTGCTCTGCATGTTACGCAAGGCCCCCAGTTGCCCGTCAGGATAGAATGTGGGCCGCTCAGTATGCTTTCGCACCAAGAGCATAGGCCCCTATCATCATAGGGCTCAGAGCATCTAATGAGGAGGGGATCCACCCAGACACACTTCCACGTCACGGGGGGGGTGGGGAAGGGAAGATAGCAGTGGGGGAAGGAGTGATGGGAGCCAGGGAAGGGGCCCCGGTCGGGCTGACAATAGGACTCAAAGGCTTTCACACTGGGGTTCGAGGAAGGGTACCCCAGGAGGGGGAGGGGCTTGCACTCTGGCCCGAAGGCCCTTTCACCCAGCTTGCTCACCAGGAACAGGGGAGAGACTACACACACACACGTGGGCACTATAATTCCACACAAACAGGCTAGAGATATTAGGCAGGAGGGGTGGGGGAAAACGAGGAAGCAGTCCAAGGGGAATCAACAAGTAAGCAGGGAACACTAGTCAAACACTTAGCTTCAGTTAGGGGCCAGTCTCTCCACAGGCATCCGCTCTGATCACCGGCCCAGAGCTCTCTGCCTTCCTGACTGATAAGGAGCCAGCTCCACCCCCTGCGTGTGTGTGCAGGCGTTCAGAGTGGCGCAGGGGGGGGCGTGGCTCAGTTACACTCTGTTCCACTGTTGGTGCTGCGTCCGTTGCTGGCGCCCCCGCCCATCCCTGTAAGCGCTCGGAGTGGCGTGGCGGGGGACGTGGTCCCACCGTGCTCTCTATCCTCCCAGCTGTCTGTGTCAGGCTGGGACCGGGTGGCCTTGCTGCGTTGAGGGGTCTGGGGCCCCTCTCCCTCTGAAGCCACTGCTGCAGGGGCGGCCGGCTGCGGCGGCTGACAGTATCCCCCCCTCGATGCCCCCCCCATCGCAGGCCATTACCAGGTCCTGGTTTTTCAGGGTGGCGGCGGTGATAGAGGCGGAGCAGCCGAGGGGCAGAGATGTAGGTCGCCGGCTCCCAGGAGCGTTCTTCTGGGCTGAACCCTTGCCAGTCAATCAGATAGTGCAGTCGGCCTCGTAGAAACTTCGAGTCCAAGATCGCACGGACTTCGTAGACAGGCTCTGAGTCAAGGGTGGTGGAGTCCGGGGTAGGGGTAGCGGCCCCCGCCCCCTCTGTTATGGTGGCAGGTTTGAGCAGGGACACATGGAATGTAGGGTGAATACGGAAACGTGATGGGAGTTGCAGTGTATAGGTTACTTCATTAACCTGTCTTAAAACAGGAAAGGGTCCCAGGAACTTATGGTCTAGCTTTGAAGAGGGTCTTTTGGAAGGATAATGGTGCCGATCTAGCCATACGAAATCTCCTGGTTGAAAGTGAGGCGTGGGCTGTCTGTGGAGGTCAGCGTAGTGTTTGTATTGTTGTATTGTTGGCGAGGGAGTGTACTTGCTGTAGCTGCTGCGCCAGGGCCCCGGCAGCAGGGACGGTGGTCGAGAGGAGTTCGGGCGTGGTCATTTGAGGGTGATACCCATAGGTGATATAGAAGGGGGAGTTTCCAAGGGAGGCGTTCGGTGCATTATTATATGCGAACTCCGCCAGAGGAAGCCAGGAGTACCAATCATCTTGTAAATAATCAATGTAACATCGGAGATACTGTTCAAGATTCTGGTTTACTCGCTCCACCTGTCCATTAGCTTGGGGATGGTAAGCCATCGTGGGTTTGAGTCGCACTCGAAGTGCCTTAAACAGGGCGGTCCAGAAATGAGAAACAAATTGCGTTCCTCTATCACTCACGATTTCAGTTGGCTACCCATGTAGTTTCATTATGTGTCGTACAAACAGGAGAGCTGTACGTTGTGCTGTGGGGAGGCCCTTACAGGCGATGAAGTGTGCCAACTTTGAAAAGTGGTCCACGGCAACGAGAACCGTGGTATACCCCCGAGAGGGTGGTAGTTCGACGATAAAGTCAAGGCCAATCCTTTGCCATGGCCCAGTGGGCAAGGGAGATAGTTGAAGGTTTACCGCAGGGTTCCTTCGGGGTGTTTTAGTGCGGGCGCATGTCGAGCAGGCCTTAACATAGTGTTGCACATCCGTGGATACGGAGGGCCACCAAAATTGCCGCTGCACGAGGCTTAATGTGCGTCCTGTTCCTGGGTGCCCTGCTAAGGGGGCATCGTGATGTGCCCATAATACTTGTTGTTGACAGGAGGGTGGTACTACGATCTGTTGGCCCTTTTTATAGATACCGGCTTGAAAGGAAAAGGCAGAGTTTTCCGCATGCGATAGTTCGCGTGCTGACGCCTGACGGAGATGTTCGAGGGAAGGGAGAGTGGCCGCGAAGACTCGTTGTTCCAGAATAGGGCCCTTGGGCCGCTGATCTGCTTCTTTTCCCTCATAATATCATGAAAGAGCGTCCGCCAAGAGATTCATTTTCCCGGGGCGGTATTGGATGGTGAATGTGAACCGAGCAAAAAAGAGTGCTGAATGAGCATGCCGTGGATTTGTAATGTGAGCCGTTTGCAGAAAGGTGAGGTTTTTATGGTCAGTGGTTACAGTGATGGGATATTGTGCTCCTTCCAGGTAATGCCGCCAGGTCTCAAACGCTGCCTTGATAGCTAGAAGTTCTCGATCCAGCACGGTATAATTTTTCTCCACTGAGGAGAGTTGATGAGAGTAATAGGCACATGGGAGGCACATGTCGTTTGCATTTTGTTGAAGTAGTACGGCCCCAATCGCAATACTAGAGGCGTCGGCTTCTACAAAGAAAGGCTCATGGAAGTCGGGGTGTTGGAGTAGCGGGGCTTGCATAAATGCTTCCTTGAGAAATTGGAAGCTGTATTCCTGCTCAGTGGTCCATAGGTACGGGCGGTTCTTTAGGAGCTGGGTTAGTGGACTAGTGACTTCGGCGTAGTGGGGCACGTATTGACGGTAGTAATTTATGCTGCCGAGAAATCGCTGAAGAGCCTTAACGGACTTGGGTGCGGGCCACTGTTGGATCGCAACCACCTTCCCTTGGTCCATCTGAATTCCGTCTGGGCTGATAACAAACCCCAGGAATTCAACGGTAGTAATGTGGAAAGCACACTTCTCCTGTTTGCAATCGAGGTTGTGGGTTTGCAAGCGTCGAAGGACTTGGCGCACATGTTGGATGTGTTGCGCTAAGGATCTGGAGTAGATGAGTATGTCATCCAGGTAGGCGATGACAAAAGTGTCAAGGATGTCCCGCAAGATGTCATTGATGAGGTGTTGGAAGGCCGCAGGTGCGTTGGCTAGTCCAAAGGGCATGACCAAGTATTCAAAATGCCCGTACCGGGTTCGAAAGGCTGTCTTCCACTCATCCCCTTCACGTACTCATAAGAGATTATAGGCTCCTCGGAGATCAAGCTTGGTGAAGATATTAGCACCTTGCAGTCGATTTAGGAGTTCCGGGATAAGGGGCAGGGGGTAATGGTTTTTAATGGTCACTCGGTTTAGACCTCGATAATCAATGCAGGGTCTCAGGCCCCCATCTTTCTTCGGGACAAAGAAGATGGGGGCTCCGGCTGGGGTGGTGGAGTGGCGTATAAAGCCATTTCTGAGAGCTTCGTCCAGATATTTACGCAATTCCATTAACTCCGGAGAGGAAAGGGCGTAAATGCGTCCAAAAGGGGGCTCAGTGCCCGGGATTAGTTCAATAGGACAATCATATGGGCAATGAGGGGGTAGTTGGGCTGCCCGCGTCTTGCTGAAGACCTCGATCAAGTCCATATAGTCTGGAGGGAGGGTGGTTTTTATGGGAGGGGTTACCACATGTGTTGCTACTGAGGTTCCCAGAGCAGGGGCTGGTCAGATACACTGTTGTTTGCAGTGCGCGGAGTCTAATTGCAGTTGTCCTGTGCTCCAGCAAATGCGAGGTTCATGACGTGCGAGCCAGGGTAACCCTAAGACCACCCGGAACAGGGGTGTACATACCACATTGAACATTATTGCTTCCTCGTGTGGACCGATGGCACAAGGGAGCAGGATGGTCTGTTGTGTGACTGGCCCTGAGACCAGGGGGGAGCCATCGATAGTTTGGACTGTCTCAGGGTTTTCTTTAGTTTGCATCGGTATCTTAGCTTCCCGGGCTAGGGTGACATCACAAAAGTTGGCCGATGCTCCCGAGTCCACCAAGGCCCATACTACCAATGACCGCTGGGGAGCGATGGCGAGTGTCACAGGGATTCGCAGATGAAGGGGGGCGCTGGCATGACAGAGAAAGCCGTGCTCTAGGGTCGAGAGACCCCCCGTCCCTCTCGACCCTTGGCGTTTCCCATCTGACAGCAGGCAGGAGGCAAGAGGGGGCACTCCCGTATGAAATGCCCTGGTTCCCCACAATAGAAACAATCTCGTGCTTGGCGTCGCCGATCTCGCTCTTCGGTCGTAAGGGGCCCCCGGGAGGCCCCCAGCTGCATGGGCTCAGGGTCCGGTGGCGCGGATCGGGCTGTTTCAGGCCCAGCTGGGCTAAACGATAAGGGGTGAGGCGGTGCGCTCCAGCTGTCTTGCCGCCTCTCCTTGCGTCGTTCAGTAAGGCGAGCGTCTATCTGTAGAGCCAGCGTTGCTACCTTGGCCCAAGTGTCTGGAAGGGGAACATACGCCAGTTGGTCCTTAAGCTCATCTGTTAATCCCTTCCGGAAATGTGCTCGCAGGGCGTCTTTGGACCATTGCAATTCTAATGCGAGTTGCTGGAATTGCGTAACATATTCCATGAGGGGCTGCCGTCCTTGATGCAGGGAAAGGATGGCAGCCTCCGCGTCTTGTTTTCAGTGGGGGTGGTCAAACAGAAAACAAAATTCTCGTAGGAATTCATTCATTCATTTCATTTATTGGATTTCTATACCGCCCCATCCTGCACAGCAGCTCGGGGCGGTTTACAACAATAAAAACATTTAAAACATTTAAAATACAACCATAAAACAAATCAATAAAGCTGGTGGTATATAAAATAAGTAAACAGGTGGGGGATTAAAAATCACCCCCCCCCTCCCTCCCAAAGGCCTGGGCAAACAGCCAGGTCTTACAGTTCCGCCGAAAGGTCAAAAGGCTTGGGGCCAGGCGAGCTTCCTCCGGAAGGGAGTTCCACAGCCGCGGCCCTA
>QEPC01010852.1:3689692-3701536 GCA_003113815.1 Sphenodon punctatus
GGGGAAAACGAGGGAGCAGTCCAAGGGAATCAACAAGTAAGCAGGGAACACTAGTCAAACACTTAGCTTCAGTTAGGGGCCAGTCTCTCCACAGGCATCCGCTCTGATCACCGGCCCAGAGCTCTCTGCCTTCCTGACTGATAAGGAGCCAGCTCCACCCCCTGCGTGCGTGTGCAGGCGTTCAGAGCGGCGCAGGGGGGGGCGTGGCTCCGTTACACTCTGTTCCACTGTTGGTGCTGCGTCCGTTGCTGGCGCCCCCGCCTGTCCCTGTAAGCGCTCGGAGTGGCGCGGCGGGGGGCGTGGTCCCAACGCACTCTCTATCCTCCCAGCTGTCTGTGTCAGGCTGGGACCGGGCGGCCTTGCTGCGTTGAGGGGTCTGGGGCCCCTCTCCCTCTGAAGCCGCTGCTGCAGGGGTGGGCGGCCGGCCGCGGCGGCTGAGTTATTTGGAGCTGAGGTTTTTTCCCCAGGTACACAATTTGTGTAAGCTATGCCCTTATTTATCCCAGGCTGACCTTGTTAAGTGACCCATGCACTGGTGACCACGAGCTCAATTATTGTATTTCCCTCTTCTATGGGCTATGGGCTTTCAACATGCTCCTCTGTCGCTTGCACAGTAGCATGGCTGTTTACTGGTGCTATATTTGAGACCTGCTCCTTGAGCCTTGAGTTATCCGCACTCAGAAACCACCAAGGTTGGGGATCCCACCATCGCGCCTTAAGTCAGTGGGCCATTGGGCCTCTGCAGCGGCAGGCCTCTCAGTGTGGAACTTGCTCTTTCCAGATGTTCATCTCAGCTCCTGCCTCATTACCTTTAAAAAACACCTGAAGATCCAGTGCTGGTTCCCATTGATGTGTTTTCCCTTCCTCATTACCTTATCCATCTTAGGCCGCTTTTAGACGTGCAGCTGGGATCAGGCGCGGGAGTGGCGAAGCAGCCGTGGCGCTGTTTTAGACGAACCGGAAGTTGTGTGCGTGATCCGGCGCCGCGCATTCTTTGCCGACCGTGAGCGAACCGGCCTGATTCCTCTGGGGTGACATACGTGGCCGGCAAAGACTGTGCGGCGCCGGATCACACACACAACTTCCGCTTTCGGTTCGTCTAAAACAGCGTCGTGGCTGTTTCGCCGCTCCTGCGCCTGATCCAAGTGCACGTCTAAAAGCGGCCTAAATGATTTTATATAGACTTATCTTTTAAAGGAATTTTATAATATGAATTTATGTTTTGAAGTGCTCCAAATACCACCTCATGTTGGGGCACTATAAAAATAAAATTATTATGACTATGTAGGAACACGGAGCATTAATTCTGTTCTAATCTATACTGGGGGACTAGACTAGAGCTCACCTTGCCTAGGATCATACAAAGGTAACTTAATCGTTCCTTATGGCTTCGACTGTGCACCTCTTGCCTTGGGCAGGGCCTCAGATGTGAATTTATTTGTAGATTTCGGTGAGACGGGAAAATGAGCCACATTTTGCAAGAAACCATTTCAGTGGGTTCAAAATCAAAGATGCTTAGAATCAGCAAGTTTCAGTTGAATGTTAAGATAGTTTTCCCTAGAGGGGAAATTACATTCTGTTTTGACTCTAGTAGTTCATATTTCTCTTATAATGAAAGCCTCAATGGTACTGGCTAGCATGGGGATGCTAATAGGCTTTTACTGTTCAGTGTCTTTGTTTAGAACTGGAAAGATAAACTTTTCCCTTTCACTGTTTGGTTAGTGTCTTGGCAGCTTCCCCCATAAGCTTCAGGCGTATATTTCGCTAACACTGACTTACTGAATCTAACTGTGTGACGCATAGTAGTAGCAATTATCATTGAGTCTCACAGGAGAAACACAGCTGCAATGCATTCTGTTAAGTTTCAATTTCTGAGTAACAGATGGGAAACAGCAGTTAAGTTTTTAGATTGTCCATCTTCCTGAGGCATGGGGCTATGTATTCTTGTGATACTATCTAGCTATTCGAGAGCATTTGTTCGTGTTAATTCTGGTGGGTTTTTTAATGCTGTAGATATTCAGTATGGAGGAGAGGAAGGAAGCTGTCATTTCAGATAAGTAATATCTAGGTCATAGAGTACAATATATAAAATGCCATACAGCCATAAAGTGGTGTGACTTACATCTAGGTTTTAACAAATTTAACATTGCTTTAACACTTGCTTTTCTTCTGCTGGGCAATGAGGAAGGCTGCTTCTCACCAGGGAGAGGGGAGGTAAGGGAAATGAAGAGGATGCAGTAGGACTCACGTTGAAGAGCTCTTGGTTCTGCACTAGTTGTTTTTAATGAGCAGTGTCTGCTTCTCTATCAGTATGCTGCTCACTACTTGGAAAAAGTCTCGTCTTTCCCATCCTTGTCCCAGTTACCTGCTGAGTAGTCTTCTACAGCTGCTTCCTCTTGGCTGGTCTACATTCAGAATGCACATCACTTCAGCTCAGTGATTCCACTAGATCACAGAAGATCAACACAGTCATTGAACCATATGAGTCACTAAACAGTGAGAGACCACTGAGTCTGTAGTTGTTGGAACTTGCCTTTTGACAGTTATTTCTTTTTCCCATTTGCTGTTTTCCCACCATGCTTGAAATATCCAGCCAAAGTACCTGACTCAGCCTCATTCATTTAAACATGCCTGAGGCTGGGTGAGGTTTTCCACTGAAGGCAGCCCCAGGATGCAAAGGATTACACTTAAGCTGTTTCTCTCTTACTAATTTAAATTTGGTGGAGACATGCAATGTTGAGTGCCATCCCAGTTTTGTGCTTGCTGATTCTTAAGTGCCAGTGTGAAATTGGTACCCTATGATAATTTCAACTCAATTTTGCCACAGGGAGAGGTTTTGTTAGGTTTCTTCTCTGGCTGTATTTGTATCACAAACATGAGTATTCAACCACTTTCTTCTGAAATTCAAACTAGGATTTTACCTACAAATAATTGACTGTAGATCATAAGCACAGGAAGGTATGGAGAGACCATGTCCTCCTTCCTTCTACTGAGGTTAGGAAAGAGGGACAGTCCCTACACTTCAGAAGGAGAAAGACAGAAAATTCATCCACAGATCTCCAGGTGACCAAGCCTGGGGTATGGGAAAGTGTGTATTTCAATCTCACTTCACTGACATGACTGTGTTTCCTGTACACCTTATATGTTTTCTTTTCAACCAACACCCTGATTTGCAAGGAAAGGAAACAGGATTTGTTAGGACATTTTATAAGTAAGTTACTAGAGAGGTGACAGAGCATAGCGAAGAACAGAACCTGGAACAATTTACCATGGCTGCTCCAAAGCTTAGGTACCCACTCATACTGCTAATGTTGCAGCTGCAGCCTAGCCATTGCCAACAGCTATTTAATTTACTGGGCAATATGCTAGGACAAGGTAGCAGGTGGGAAGGGGGTAAAGAGAGGGAGAAAGAGAAAGAGAAAGAAGGGCCAGACATTTAGAAACAGCTGTAAAATTATATAATGATGCAGGAGACAAAGAAACAATAGGTAGTGGTAAACACATAGAGTGGGCAAACATACGGGTTGGGGTTATAGTGGGAAATAGCTTATCAAGTGAAGGGAATGTTCCCTTCACCAAATTGTTTCCCACTATAACCCCAACCCATATGTTTGCCCTCTCTGTGTTTTGGGTTTTTTTTGTAAACGTCCCTACCGTTTTCTCATTTATTTTATTAAAACTTAATAATAAAAATCACTGCACATGCACAATTGTCCTTTCGCTGGACCATTCTCTGCACATGCAGCCCTTTTCCAAGATGACGCCGGCAGCTTGATTTTAAAATTATTTTAAAACTTAAACATAAAAAAAAATCACTGTGCATGTGCAAAATGGCCGCTGGGCCTGTTCTGCACATGCGTGGCCTTTCCCAAAATGGCACCAGCAGCATCATCACCATTTTTTAAAAGAGCATGCATGCCCAGAACAGGCATGGTGGCCATTTTGCACATGCACAGTTTTTAATTTTTAATTTTTAAAACAAATAATGATGAAAGCAAATGATAATGGCTTGCTTATTCATCCGTTTTCAAATGTTAATTATGAAAACAAATGAGGCTTCATTCATTCATTTAGTAATTAAAAAACAAAAACAAATTACACATCTCTAGTAAAGATAGGAGGTAGGTGGATTTTTTGGCTCCCAGTTGTGCTGCTTTTTAGATTGGAGATATTAACATCATAGTGAATGTGGACTTTATGGTTAACCTTTTAAATGTTAAAATATGCTGTTAATCTGAACAATATTATTCATTAAGACTAGGAGTGAAATGAGCAGCTAAATTGATGCTCGTGAGAAATTTTGTCATATCAGGAACTGGGATCAATTTCCTGACCATTTCCTGATACCAATGGGATTTCTCGATTCAAGCAGTATCACAAGATACCGTCACCAAATTTACCAAATTTTTGCTTACTGCTTACTGTGTACTGATCATTTACCTCTTACCACTATGGCTGAACCTCGCCCTCACAAATCTCAGCGAGAACTGAGTTTTGACTGAGATTTGCGAGAATGAGAACGGGTCAAGAATCGACTGACTCTTGACCTGTTCTCTCGTGGAACTTGCACAGCAAAAAAATCAGCAGTGCGCATGCGCAAAATGGTTTACTGCGGCCATTCTGCACATGTGACTGTGGCAGTCATTTTGTGCACACGCAGAGCATTTTTAGGATTTTGATAATCTCATGAGATCCTTGAGAACCCCAGAAAACGTCATGTGCATGCAAAAATGGTCACAGTATGGCCATGGTGGCCATTGTGCACATGCACAGAGCACATCTGAGATTTCCAAGTATCTTGAGAGATTTTCAAAAATCTCTGCAAGATCCCATGTGATCTTGCCATTGGTTGCAAGAATGTCACACACCCTTATGAGAACACACACAATTTTTGTTTCAGCCCTACATTATTGCATTGCCGAGGGTACTGTTTTACTTTGGGGTTTCTGTTTGTTCACTGTACAACATTTCTGAGCCAATCACTGTGCAAATAGCTCCCCCCTTAACCTCCCCCCAGTGCCCCTTGACCTCCATTCCAGTGCCTCCAGTCAGAATTGTTGTTCTATGTTGTTCCCTTTGCTTTGATCAATCTGCAACTGGATTTCAGATTAGTAAAGGAATCTGCATACCAGCCAATGAGTGACAAAGAAGCACAGGGGAAATGGAGTGCAGAGAAGAGAGAAGAAATGTGGTATTGCGTTGGTATTACCTCTCGGGATTTGAAATGGATGGCAAAACAGTAAGAAGAAAAGTGGTAAATGGGATCCTGGTAAGTGGAAAGTTGGTACATCGAGAAACAAAATGTCAGTTCAGACATTGCTGAGTACTGAGAGGTTCTCAATTCGAGTGAGATGGTATTGGGAACTGGGATTTTGGCAGAAATGCTCATTTTGATGAAATCTCATTTGAGCCCTAATTAAGACAGCTTCACAACAAATGGCGGCATTGGTGGTAGATAGCATATCCCACAAGGACTGAGTAACAAAACTTTATATAAGAAGAATGGAGAGGAAGTGAAAACTATTACTCCCCACCTAGGACAGTCGTGCAAGGCATTGGGATTGTTGGATGTGTATTAAAAAATGGATCCTGAAGCCCTCTTTCACCTTGTCGGTCATGATCATCCATGTTCTTAACTGATCAGAAAATGAATGAAAGCGTTCCTGTGGTGTACAGGAAGTTTGTTTCAGTTCCCTTGACAAGCACTCCATTGATGGTCCTCTCCAACACCATTCCTCAACTTGGAGGGTTAAGTCTTGTATAGAAACTTGTACTGGTCCTCTTCATCACAGAAAAATTCTCCCAGAGAATAACTTTAAATTACTGGAAAGAGAGTAGCACAATGGGGCCAACAGGCATGTGTGCCACTTGGTGTGAGAGTGTGGGGGTATATCCAGGATGTAGGTGGACACTGGGGTTAAAGACAGAGTCAGGACTGAGGCCAGGACTGAGAGTCAGGAGCCAAGGGTCCGAAGCCTCTGGGAGAACTGGAGTTAGGGATGGAGCCAAAGTCAGGGAATCAATCCTAGGAAGGGAAGGTCTAGGGGAGATAGGAACACCAGCGAGGCTGAAATGGGGAGCAGAAAAGGTAAGAAGGGGAGCAAAGCTGGGAAATGGGGCAGAGAAAATTGAAAGAATAGAAGGGAAGAAGAAGGTCAGACTGGAGTGAGGGCATAGCTGGTGTGGGGAATAAGGAGGCAAGAAAGTGGAGCAAGGCTGGAGTTAGAACCAGAAAGTGGGGACAAAGGAACTGGAGAAGAAATGTTGTTCCACTCAGCTTCGAAGCTGGGAGGCGTGGAAAGACTGGAGATAATGGCTGGAGGGGTGTGATTTGGTTCATACAGGGAATCCCTCATAAAGGAGTGGCCAGGCTGGAAGCAGGGTAGAGCAATGGCAGGCCTGGCCACTGTTCCAGTAACTCTGGGGCATGGGTTTGAGGCCAGGGTCCTGCTAGGGCTGAAACGAGAATCGTTCCAATTCTTGCGAGATTCTCACAAGAATTGAGAAACATTGACAAGATGTTGGTAACGTTCTGAGATCTTGTGAGATTTTTAAAAAAAAACCAACAACACCCCACTCTGTGCATGTGCAGAATGGCTGCTGTGGCTGCTCTGTGCATGCGCTGCCCTTTTCCAAAATGGAGCCACAGCATCGGTGCCATTTTGGAAAAGGGCAGCTGTTCTGAGTATGTGCAGCACCATTCATGCATGCACAGAATGGCTGCCCTTTTCCAAAATGGTGCCAATGCTGCCTGTGCCATTTTGGAAAAGGGCCGTGCATGCGAGGAATGGCCACAGTGGTCATTTTGTGCATGCACAGTGTTGGGTTCTTTGTTCCCTGTGAGGCCGCCACAGCGAACATGCCTCCTTGCCTGCCACCTGTCAGTGGGAGGGGGGTAGGAAGGGGAGAAGCACCACCCGTTCACACCTCTTACACACAAGGGAGCTCTGATTGCGAAGTGCGGAGAAAGGAGGCCCGTCAGGATAGTGTTTGGGTCTGTTCGTGTGCTTACGCACTCTGAACGTCGACCCCTATCATCATAGGGCACAGAGCTGGGGAAGGGAAAGGGGTCCAAACTCACTACTTGCACTTGCCAGGGAAATGGTAGGGCAGATAAGTGAGGGAGGTGCCAGGTCCACAGGGGAGGGGTCCCAGGGTTCACAATAGGGTTCACGGGCTCACACACTCCAGGGGGAAAGGGAAGGGATGGTCCCAGGACGGAAGGGAAGCCCAACCGGACGAGCCCGCAGGCTCTCAAGCACTCACTCAGTAATCCAGGTCAGAGGGAAAAAGGAGGTCACACATACACAATTATAACAGGGAAGACAGAGACACACTCTAATACAACAGCAGGAAGGGAGCAGGGTAAGGGAGGAACACACAGCAATCCAAAAACAAGAGGGTAGTCAATTTCACCACTTAGCTCAGGGGGGGGTCCAGTCTCTCCAGGGTTTGTAGCTCTGTTCACCGGCACTGCTACTCTTGCAGTGCCGGCCTTTGTAGTGCTGGCTTCGCGGCGTCTCGGGGCTCCTCGGCGTCTCGCACCATCCCGGAGCCATTTTCCTCGCCGCTTTTGCCTTTGGCGCCTCCGGCTGGGGACGCCTGTAACTGAGGCGGCGTTACAATGCTGGTGAGTGGCGCGGGGTTCACGTGCCTTCGGGGGGGCCGCCGTGCCGGGCAGTGGCTGCGGCGGCTGACACCACCACAGAGAAGTGGAGAGGGCAGAGAGGAGTCCCAGAGCAGCTTTGGACTCGGAGAGAGACAGTCAGGTGAGTAAAAGGGATTTTTAAAAAACAAGTTCAGGGGACAGCAAGATTCTTGCTTTTCTTGGTGAGACCCTGGGCAATTCTTGGCTCGTTCCTGTTTGAAAGAAAGAGCTGAGAATCCTGATTCTCATCAAGAAAAGCGAGAATCCAAGAAGCAGCTGTCAGCCCTAGTCTTGATACTTGGTCTACTACTGGTATCCTGCTGCCTTGTGTCCACCTGCACCTCTTTTCAATATTTCTTGCTTATTGGGCTCATCTACATTAGGCACTTCTACAGGCTCAAGCCACGCACACAATTTTCTTTTTTAACAGTGACTGTGATCCCAATCTCCCCAGTACATGCTGAGTGTGGGATATTCACATGGTTTGCACGTGGTAAAATGTCCCTGTAATGGGGAGATATGTGGTCTGTGCGTGCTGCACACAGGGTTTGGGATTGACCCTAGTGTAAATCTCCCTCTTAAACCAGTTTAAGAGGGGAGATACAAATTTATACAAACAACTTTCAGTTCAACCAGTACTGCTTAAGCAGGTTTAACGTGTGGAGCTGCTGGATTTCTTATACTAGGAGAAGAGGATATGGGAGTACCTGTCTGCAAATCACTGCACCTATATACAATGAACAGCAGTGTGGTTGATAAGTAGCATTTTTAGACATGCCTTTAATTTTCGCAGACTTCAAAGTCTGCGTTCAGAAACCTCACACAGTGGAAATTTAGATGTGTCTTTCCTCCACCGGAAGTCACCAGGCTGCCATTAGAAACAGTGGCACTGGTTGGCTCATGCGTTCTTTTCAAACCCAGATTTGTCAAACCTCGATATTGAGGTTTGACAAATTCACATTCCAAAAGAATGTGTGAGCCGGCCGGTGCTGCTGTTTCTAATGGTGGCCTGGTGACTTCCGGTGGAGGAAAGACACATCCACTCTCTTCCTGCGTGAGGTTTCTGAACACAGATTTTGAAGTCCGTGAAAATTAAAGGCACGTCTAAAAGCGACCTGAGAGATACAAATATCATTTGTGGACACAGGTGTGTTGTTTCTTTAAACTGGTTTACCTTTATTCATAGATAATGTTTACTAGCATAAATTGTTGTGTAGCCCCTATTATTATGTCCTAGTCACTTGTCTCCCTTTCTGTCATTCCACACAACAAGTGCATCTGGATATCTTTGCTGAGCTGGCAAGCTGGCAGCCTCATATATGTATCATGAAAAAGGAACACCACTGGTAATGACAGATTTGGTATGAACACCCTTTTTTAAAGGAAAAGGAGGAACAATATTTCAGCTTGAAGAAACCATATATGCAATTATCATTCCAGATGTAAATAAATATATCCTGGGAATGGTTAGGAGAGGGTGTCTCATTGTACAGCCTTCATGTCTTCACTTCAAAATAGACAATAATAATGCTGGACATTCTTCCCACCAACTGTCACCTCTCCAGAAGACCATAATAAAACATACCAACATGTGCCTACCATACAAAACATGGCCATAAAATGCAATAATAGCTTGTGTGCTTGACATCATTATTTTCTCTCAATGACTTACAGATCCTTTGTTCAGTTTACCAGTCTAAAGCTGACTTCTCTGACAACTCTGCAAACTCTGCTAAAGTCTGAAAATCAAGTGTATTTTTTCTGTTTCTTACTACATTGTCAATGGGTAATTTCAGATTTCATGCGCTCCTGGGTCACCACAGTGAATTCCCAACCGTGGCAAACCAACAACCCCTCTCCCGTGGTCCAGGACAGCCCCAAACAGACGTGCTGGGAGCGGGACCATGGCAAGGAAATGGATGCCCGGACCATGACCTGGGGCAGCGCAACAGATGTACCGCCAATCCCGGACCATGGTCAGAACACCCAGAAGTCACTGGGGCAGGGTGGGCGGCAACCATGGCCAACTGAGGACAAATGAAGCCAAAAGCACCAAAAGGCAATGCCCACACAAGGGAAACAGGAAGGGAGGGGGAGGAGGGAGAAGAGCTGAACAAGGGGCACATGCAACAGGGACAGGGAAGTCAAGGACACAGCAGAACACAAAGCACACACACATGCCCGGGCTCAAACAACCAGAACGGGAACAGAGGGAAGGAGGGAGCACACTGGGGCACACAGGGAAACAACAACACAGGACAGAGAACGGACAGACACCCAGGAAGGGACATGCACACCGGGCACTGCACACAGTCAGGAGCAGCAGCACGGAGAGGGAGGAAGGGGGACAGCATCCCAGGAAGCCCAACACACACTGCACCATGGACACAGGGTGGTGGTAGGAGGCACGGGCCATGGGAGGGGACTGGCCCGGGAACAGGTTGGGACATGGGGAACGGCACCCTGAACCCCACGGACAGCACAGGTGGCATGGGTCAACCAACAGCAACACAGGAAGCCCATGTCACGGGGGTCCCCATGGGGACAGAGCAGGGGCACGGGGGGAGGGCAACCAAACAGAAGCAGGCACCAGAGCGGTCCCAGGTAGGTCCATATGGCAAGGATCCCCCTCATTGATGCAAAAGCATGGGCAGGAACTGCTGCGAGCTGGATCCCGCGGTCAGCACATACCACCCCCTCCCGGAGGAAGCCGGGAGGCACTATCCAGGGGCCCCAAGACCCGCACAGTCACAGAGGCACCCAGGGGGTGGGAGGTGGGCATGGCATGGACACAGGTGACCGGGCAGCCATGCAAGGGAGGACCACACCACGGGAAGAGCTGGGAGAGGTCACAGGAACCAGCCAGATGGGGGGGCCAGGCATGGAGAGGAACACCACAGGCAGCGAGGGACAGGGGGTGCCCATGGAGGAGGCACAGCAACACAGGCAAGTGGAACGGAGGCAACAGACCCAGACAGAACAGCTGAAAAGCCAGAATGGCAAGGAGTGAGCGGCTAGAGCCCCAAGATGGCAGGGAGGTGCAGGGAGCTCACGGTAGGGCTGCCATCCATGACTCCAAAGACACAGAGGGCCTCACATCCAGCTGCACAGGGTCACGAAGGGGGCTGGGGCAGATTGGCCAGCCAGATGTGTGTAGTGGGGCCACTGAAGCATGCCCCGGTGGCAGGCCAACCATGCCATCTGGTGGGCAATGAGGTAGTAGACCTCAAATGGATCCAGGGTGGTCAGCCCCACCTGGACATCAGCATGGGTCCACACAGCTGCCAGCGCCACAAGCTCTGGTCTAGTGGGCTCCGACACGGAATAGTCAGCAGTAGGGGCCATGGCAGGTGCCCGAGCTCGAACAGGTGGTAATACACTGCCGCACGCAACCGCTGGTAGCCACGGGCCCCGTGGACGCAGCAGAAAAAGGAAACAGCCAGGGCAGCCCCCCCCCCTCCAGACAGGTAGTGAACCTGGCCAGGCCACAGACTGAGAGGCCGGACACGGTCTCCACCACAGACCACGCCACATGTGAGCACCTCATCTCTGGAATGCGCCCATCAGGAAAGGGACGGAGGCCAAGCACCTCCGCATGCAGCCGGCACGCGCTACTGCTCACCTCATAGCTCGATCTCCGTCTGGAGCTGGACCAGTGTTGTCAGACCTTACTGGTCCTGGTACACCTTTCGGCTGCATTTGACACAGTCGATCATGAGTGTCAGGGTGCACGCCGCCGCAGTTCGGGTCTCGTTGCCTAGCAGCGACCCGACATGCGGAAGTTCTGGGAAGGTCGGAGGAGCTACTGTGGGAGGGGTGGAGCTCCCCTGCACTTCGGGGATGCTCCAGACCCTGCCCACAGCATGTGGAGGGCGGTGCAGGACTCAGCGGCAGCTTGGGGCCCCACCCTGAGCGCACCTGTTCTCAATCAGGGTTTTTCTATAAGACTGACTGGCGGGGGTTGAAGCCTCCGCCGGTAATCATTCATGAGAGACTGGCCCCCATTGCTTCCTTGAGAACCTTCCTTGCCTAGCCTTGACTGAGAGCTTGGTGTTGAGTGCCTGATCCTGTGTTTCCCTTCCCCCCCTGCGAGAGTGATAGTTGGTGAGTGTGTGTTACTGTGTTTGTTTGTATCCCTCCTTAGCGAAAGAGAACGGTGGTGTTGTGGGCAGTAGGTTACCTGTTCCCCCCTCTCC
>QEPC01010852.1:3704303-3727473 GCA_003113815.1 Sphenodon punctatus
CAGCCGGCTGACACAACTGGTGCAGGTGGCCATGTGGAGCATTGTAATGCTCACCATGCCCACACAAAGGCAGCTCTGGGTCTTGGACTGGGTACAGGAATGGTGGGCCAGGGCCCTGGCATGGTGGGATGATGCAGCATGGTTGGCACACTTCCGCATGGACAGGCGGTCCCTCCTGTGGCTCGCTGAGCTGTTGATGCCCTGTTTGGAGTGGCAGCACACTCCCATGTGCTCCCCCATACCCGTGGTCCAGTGCATGGCTATAGCGGTCTGGGCACTGGCAACACCGGATTCCTGCCGGTCTGTGGCGCAGCACTTCAGTGTGGGACTGAGCACCATCACAGGCATCCTCTGGGACTTCTGCAAGACTGTGGAGGGGGTGCTACTGGACCGAGTGATCCAGCTGGTGGACCACGAGGCTGTGGTGGCTGGCTTCGAGGCTGTCAGGTTCCCAAACTGTCTGGCCGCTGTGAATGGTACCCATATCGAGATCCTCCAGCTCCACAATGGGGATGCTGGTGAGTACATCAACAGGCATGGGTACCATTCCTTGCAGCTCCAGGCAGTTGTGGACCACCGGGGCCAGTTCACAGACATCTTCACAGGCCACTCCAGTCGCAGCCACAATGCCCGAATCCTCATCATCTCTCCCCTCTATGCCCGGATGTACCGGGGGGACTTTGCCAACATGGAGATGACCAGGATCGAGGGAGTGTTGATGCCCCCCTGCATCCTGGGGGAGTCGGCCTACCCACTCCTCTGTTGGCTCATGAAGGCATACCCAGTCTCCAGGAACCCTGTGGAGATGCAGTTCAGCTCCCGGCTATGCGCCTTGAGGACCGTGGTTGAGAGGGCCTTTGGTGCCCTCAAGCAGTGCTGGAGGTGCCTTGCTGTAGTCTGGACTATGCTGTGGAGACCTCAGCCCTCATGATCAGTGCCTGCTGTGTCCTGCACAACATATGTGAGACCGATGGGGCCGCCTTGGCATTCCCCATGCCCCAGAGGCCACCAGGACCCGTGCAACTCTATGTGAATGCTGAGAACCCACGGAAATACCGCTATGCCAAGCGGATCCATGCTGCCCTGGCAAGACATATAGCCAGAGAGCCCAGGGCTTGAGTGCGTTGGGTCGGGGCCCCCCGGTGGCTGCCACAGGACACCTCCAGTCCCCAGGTCCCCACCACATCCGCACAGGTGTGTCCCAGCACCAGCCCTCCCAGCACCTGTGCTGACTCATAGCCATGTGGGGGCCACCCCATGGCAGGTCCCACATAGCCTCGTGCCCCAGCCGAGCTGATCCCCCGCCCCCTTCCCGGTACCATGAAGCTGACACTAAGGTTGTTGTTGTTGCTCACTCATGTGTTTATTGTGCATACAGTGCCCCCTGTCCCCCTTCCCCTTCCTGCTCCCTAGCCCACCTTACCTCCCCCTCCCCCATGCCCTGCCCCTTGACCCTGATGCTTCCTGGGCCACTCCCTCGGCCACCTAGTGGGCACTGTGGAGCTCTGCGAGCTCTCCTCACCCCCACTGTCCATCTCCCTGATCATGTCCTGGGTCTCCTCCAGGTCCTGGCTGCCCTGTGGAGTGGGAATGGGGAGCGGGGGCAGTGCCAACAGTGCCAGAGGGGCTTCCCTGGGCTGCTGCTGTCTACGGAGGCCCAGTGGGATCAGGAGGCAGATGCATGGGCCCTGAGACTGTACCAGTGGCAGAGGCGGTGGTGGTGGTGATGGGAATTCCGCGGGAGGCTGCTGAGGTGCTGGAGCTGGTATGGTGCCAGGCAGAGCAGCTGCCATGCACTCATGGTCCCTGCATGCAGGAGCAGTGAGGTGCCAATGTCCAGGGACCTGTCCATCATCTGGGTGTGCTCTTTGCCCAGCTGCTCGATGGTCTTGTTCAACCACTCCAATGCCTCCATCTGCCTCGTGTGCTCCCTCTGCTCTCACCTCTGTTCCTGGTGCAGTTCCTCTGCCAGCTGCCGGTCTTTGGCCTCTGCATGCTGCAGGGCCCTGTCCGTGGCCGCCTCCATGTGGTCGATGGTGGCTATTATCTGTTCTACCTGATCCATGCTGGACCGGACTACCTCTTCCACCAGGCCCTCCCTCTGATGCTGTGCCCATGCCCTGTGCACCTGCAGCCACTGTGCTGGGGGCAAGGACTTGTCTGGTCGGGGCGCTGCCTGCTGGCATGTTGGGGAAATGCTTGGTGACAGTTACTCGGGCTTGGGCACCTACCACCGGTCCCAGAGCTGTGCTGGGGTGGCTATGGTGCCCCCCTGGTGCGTGGGCAGACTCGGTCCGCCCCCTGGGGCCCCCTTATCACCCACCCATCCCTGCCCTCGGTGAACCTCCATTTGGTGACCCCCCTGCCCTAGTATCTCACCTTGTGCCTCCTGAGGCTGCTCCTGTGACTGTTCCCCGCATTCCTCCTCACCTGGCTGACCCGCCTGCTGGGGCAGGTGTACACCTGTTGGGGAATGGAGGGGGGGTTACCCTTACACGGTCTTGGTCCCCTTCCTACCATGGCCCCCACTCTCTGGCACCAGGGGCCGGTGCCCCCAGTCAGCTGTGCCTGTCCCCCCTGTTGTGTGCCCAGGTGGGTCTCCCTGCACCCCGACCCCCTTCCTGCATTTCCCTGTTCCTGGGGGTTGGGGGGATGGG
Source organism: Sphenodon punctatus (assembly GCA_003113815.1). Classification (NCBI taxonomy): domain Eukaryota; kingdom Metazoa; phylum Chordata; class Lepidosauria; order Sphenodontia; family Sphenodontidae; genus Sphenodon; species Sphenodon punctatus. The sequence continues at coordinate 3,706,961 of QEPC01010852.1, forward strand.
ACCACGGCCCATGTGCCCCCCCAGCCATTTGCCTACCCTCTATGTATGTCTTGGAGTCCTCCAAGGCCAGCTCCTCCATGGGGCTGTGCTCCCCCTGGGTCCACTGGCTCAGAGTGACCAGCATGCCAGCCTCGGATCTGCCTGAGTCAGACTGTGGCCGTGGGCTCCCGGTGCTGTTTCGCGAGGAGGGGACTGCTGCTCCCCAAGGTCACGGGGTGTTCCTTGGGAGGGGCTGGGTCCCCGGGGTCGGTGCCTGTGTGTGGGACTGCCAGGGGTGGGGGTACATTGGCCTGTTCCCTGCTCTGGACCACGGTGCTCCCCACGAGCCATGGGGTGACTATGGAGCCCTTCATGTGCAGTATGCGGTCCAGGGCATCATAGTAGGGGGCGGCCCTTGCTCCATGTTCGGACCGCTGATTATTGTCTTTAATGGTCTTGTACGCCTGCTTGAGCTCCTTGGCCTTGGAGTGGCATTGGGCCATGGTCCTGTGGTGCCCCACTGCCTCCATGTCCTGCATGATCTCCATGAACATGTGCTCATTCCTCTTGTTCATGGTGAGCTCCACCTGGCACTCCAGAGACCCCCAGATCCTTATGAAGTCCTGGTTCTCCTTGTGCCCCCATAGTCCCCCTTGCCTGTACCGGCATCTCTCATGTGTGCCCTCCTCCTGCAGTTCCTCCTCCATCTCCTCTGCCTCCTCCACTTCCCCTCTGCCGGTCTCTCCTCCGGGGGCTCCAGCTCCCAGGTGCATTTCCAAGTCTGTGGGTCATAGTGGGGGGTTAGTGTCTTTGGTCCTTCCAACCCGTGGCCCACCTCCTGCCCCCTTCCAGCCGGGGGACACCCCTTCCTGCCCCTCTGGTGCTGTGCAGGCCCCCCTTGCTCTACTTACCCATTTCTGGGGTGCCTCCGTCCCCTGGCCGCTTGTCCCCTCAGGGGCAACCTGCTCCACCTGCTGCTGCTGCTGCGGCTATTGCTACTCCTCCGCCCCCGACACCTGCTCCCCCACCTCCTCCTCTCCCCCTCCCCCTCCTCCTGCCTGCCTCGCTCACCCTCTGCTCTCCTCTCCCTTCCATCTTGTTCTGTCCCACCATGTTTCCCTGCTGCTGTGTGCCCTTTAAATCCCCCTCCCTGGTCTGTGTGTTGCTCATTGCCTGGCAGTGACGCTGCGTGCTCTCGCCATGGCTGGGGATCATTTGTTCTGATTCCGCCTGGTGGTTGGCGTTCAGTTGTAATGTTTGGCGGTTTCCCGGTAGGAATTGCCTTGACCACGATTCCGGGGATGGTCCCGTCCTGACCTCCAGAACCGTGGTTGGCTTTGGCCCCTACGGGTGATTAACCATGGTGAACATATGGATGCCACTCATCAGTTGTACACGACTCTTTGGCCGCACCGTGGGATTTTCCGTGGTTCACTGTGGTTGACCGTGGTATCGTTATGTGTGAAATTACCCAATGTTAATTGTAGGAACTTGTCTGACAATCCTACTGATGTACAAAGCAGAATAAAATCTAGCTCGCTTCCCTGCTTTGGTCCTCAGGCCTGATACAAGAGTTGCTCATCCGCTGTGCTTACTCCAATATATATGACACAGAGGCACACAGGCAAAAGATGGTGGGGCCAGTCCCATGCTCCGCAGACCACTACATGGAGCACATGCAGGGTGCGCACACGTACTTGCACGTGAGCCATGCACACCCCCGCATGGGACCTACTGCATGTGTGCAAACCACGTGGCAGCACCTGCATGTGTGTGTACTCTGTACGGGATCGACCCCATTGTATTTTGTGCAAGATGCCATTTTAAAAAAAAAATTGATTTTTTTCAAAAGGGAATAAAAAAGCATATTAGTGAAATACACTGTACAACTTTGGCACCAAGAATGATAATTATTTTATATTCATATATCAAAATAAACCAAGAGTGATAAATAAAGACAAAGAGTGGTGAATGGGAAGAGGACCAGGATAACTTAATTCCTCAAAAATAAGTTTTTAATTTTAAAATTTTTAAAATAAAAAGTAAAAGGGAAAGAGAGGAAAGGGATGAGGGAAATCAATTGTATCTACGCATTAGTATTTCTATGATGTGAGACAAGGCGCCATTGTTGTGAGATTGGCTCAAACCAAATTCTACATGTGAACACTTTCAGATTCATGGAGAAGTCTCAAATCCAGATCTAGGTTGAAATTACCTCTCTTCTGTAATTGGTCCAACTAAAATAATAATAATACATTATTATTATTATTATTATTATTATTATTATTATTTTCAAGCATTTATGTAGCACCAGCAATGTACCTGGAGCTTTACAAAGTAATGGAATAGACATGGTCCCTGCCCTAGGGCTTACAATCTGAGAGGGGGTGGGTGGAGACGAAGGAAAAGAGGGAGAGGAGGTTATTCGTTAAACGAATAATCTTCTATTCAGTCAAAAGACCGGTCAGCCTGATATTGATACCTGGAAAGACACTAGAACAGATATCAAAGCAGTCAATCTGTAAACATCTAGAAAATAATGCAGTGATTACTAGAAGCCAGTATGGATTTGCCAAGAATAAATCATGCCAGACTAATCTTATCTCCTTTTTTGATCAAGTTACTAGCTTAGTGGATAATGGGAATGCTGTGGACATAATATATGTTGATTTCAGCAAAGCATTTGGCAAAGTTCCCCATGATATCCTTGTTGACAAGCTGGTAAAATGTGGGCTAGATGATAATACTCTTAGGTGGATTTACAGCTGGTCAAAGAACCGTACTCCAGGAGTGCTCATCAATGGTTCCTCATCAATTTGCAGGGAGGTGTCGAGCAGGATGCTGCAGGGCTGGGCCCGGTATTGTTCAACAAAATGATTTGGATGAGGGAGTAGAGGGAATGCTTATTAAATTTTCAGATGTAGCAAAAATGGGAGGGATAGCTAACACCTTAGAAGACAGAAATAAAATTCAAAATGATCTCGATAAGTTGGAAAATAAATGGAAAGTTCTGCATTTAAGTAAGAAAAATCAAATGTACAAATTTGATGTACAACTACAGGATGGGGGATAACTGGCTTGGCAGCAATACATGTGAAAAGGATCTAGGGACTGTAGTTGATCACAAACTGAACATAAGTCAGCAGTGTGATGCAGCTGCAAAAAAGGCTAATGCAATTTTAGGCTGCATTAACAGAAGTATCGTTTCCAAGTCTCAAGAAGTAATCATTTCACTCTATTCTGTGCTGGTCACACCTCATCTGGAGTACTGTGTCCAGTTCTGGGCACTGCACTTTAAGAAGGACATTGATAAATCGGAATAGGTTCAGAGGAGGGCAACAAAGATGGTCAGGGATCTGGAAACCAAGTCCTATGAGGAAAGGTTGAAGGAACTGGGTATGTTTAGCCTACCTGAAGGGCTGTCACAGAGAGGATGGCAAAGACTTGTTCTCTCTTGCTCCTGAAGGCAAGACTAGAAATAATGGGCTCAAATGACAAGAAAGCAGATTTCGGTTAAACATTAGGAAGAAATTCCTAACAGTAAGAGCTGTTTGACAGTGGAACACATTACCTAGGGCGGGTGCTGAGCTCTCCTTTGCTGGAGGTTTTCAAACAGAGGCTGGACAGCCATCCGGTTGGATTAGATGACCTCTGAGGTTGTTCCAGCTTCATGATCCTATGATTGAAAATACCATAGACTTGGAGCAGTGTAAAACAGGATGTGGATCTCAATTTGCAACTTTGGCCCATTTTGGTCAGCTATTGGGGAAATATGGGGAATCATCCAAAGGCGGTATAAGACCTTCCTGTTTGTGGGCAGGGATGGGGGGATTTGGTGGGTGGGTTTGGGGTGGGTGTGGGAAATGGGGGGATAGTATTGGGTGGGTTTTGTGGGTGTTGCGGGAAGGTTGGGCATTTTATGGGGTTGTTTTTGTATTTTACTGTTTTTTATGGTTTGTGGGAAGGGCAGCATAATAATTTGATTAAACAAATGAATAAATGAATAAAATTTCAAATATTAGCCTTAGGTGAATGTGGCAGTATTTTCTGGGACTATTTAAATTTTACCTAAATTTGCTTTGACTCTTTCTAACCCTAACTGTGAGAGGGTGGCTGCTTGCCCACTGTGAATCATGCAGGACTAGGGCCCCAAATATTCAAAGGTCTCACGGAAAATTAGCTTTTTGTTTCTCAGCTCCACTACAGGGCTTATGTTCTTATGTCACTTCTTACATGCTTACATTCATAATCAATCTGTCCTGTTCTCATTTATTGCAGAGAATAATTCTGTGAACAATTCCCAATTCCTAATATGTTCAAGAAAATCATGGCCTAAGTATGGACAAGCAGGGACTGTAGTGAAAGATTTTGTTGCAATCACCTCACTCTAAATTGTGTCCATTTACTTTTCTATGATGAGGTTAGCCCCAAAAATGGATAAAGGAGAGGAAATGAAATCCTTTAGGGATTGTGAGTAATGGGAAAAAACAGAGCAACATTTCTCCCTTGTCTTTGGGCATTCCAAGGCTCTAAGAGCAGAACTCCTTAAGGGAGAGGTGGATGGGTAAGAGTTCTCCTTTTTCCTTCTTTAGAGATTGTATGGAAGTAAGATTCCTTTGAAGTGGTGCTAGAAACAAAGCAGTATTCAAGCTCAGTTCTTAGCTATTCCCAGTAAGAACCAGTGCAGCTAAAGAGTGAAAGAGGGAATGTGATTATTGACACATTCTAGGGGTATTTTCAGACATTACGAGATCACGCTCAACCACAGTGAACCACGGTCAATCCTGTGGCGGGGCCAAAGCGCCCTGAACATCTGTTCGGCGGCTGCCAGATGTTCACCACGGTCAATACCCACATGGGATCAATTTCAACCACGCTTCCGGGGCTCAGCGCTGGAGTGGACAAGCTCCGAAAGCGTGGTCAAAGAGATTCCCACTGGGAAACAACAAAAAGTAACATCTGGACAGCAATCACCAGCCGGAATCAAAGAAAAAGATTCCCAGCTGGGGACAAAGCACGCAGCATCGCTGCCAGGCAACCAGCAACAACACAGCCACCGGAGGGAGATTTAAAGGGCAAACTTCAGCAGGGAAGTGTGGCGGGATGGAGCGAGGAGGGAGGCAGAGGAGACCGATGGGAGAGAGAGCGAGGGAGGAGGAGGCAGCGGCAGTGGTGGAGGAAGCGTAGGCGGAGGAGTGGGAGGCAGGGGTCATGCTGCGGATGGAGGAGGCGGAGGGCCAGCAGCAGCAGCAGCAGCAGCAGCAGCAGCAGCAGCAGCAGCAGCAGGAACAGGCCGCCCTGGGGACATCAGGCTGACCAGGGGAGGAGGCACCCCAGAAACGGGTAAGGGGAAACAAGGGGAGGGGAACAAGCAGCACAGGGGCACCAAGGGGGGGCAGGGGGCCCACCCAGGCTCCCAGAAGGGAGGGGGGAAAAGGGGTGGGCCGCGGGAGGGGGCATAACCATACCCGACCATAACCCCCCTCCCCTGCACCCCGCAGACACGGAAACGGGCCCAGGTGGACGAGCCCCCGGACGACACCGGCCCAGCCCAGGTAGAGGAGGAGGTGATGGTGGAAGAGGAGGAGGAGGAGGACCCCCAGGAGATATGGGGGAGAAAGCCCTACCACAGAGGGGGCCAGTGGGGGCTGCAGGAGTCCTTGGACTTCATAAGGCTCTGGGGGACCCTGGAGTACCAGCTGGAGCTTGCACTCAATCAGCGAAATGAGCATGTGTACAAGGACATAGTGCAGGAAATGGGGGCGGCGGGGCACCATCGCACCATGGCACAGTGCTGCTCTAAGACCAAAGAGCTGAAGAGGGGGTACAAGGCCACAAGGGACAACAATCGGCGGTCCGGACATGGAGCCCGGACTGCCCCCTTCTATGATGTCCTGAACCACATCCTTCATATGAAGGGCTCGATAGTTGCCCCACACCTCGTGAGGAGCGCTGTGGTCCAAGGCAGGGAACAGGCCGAGGTACCCCCTCCCCTCCCCTCACCACCCCCCAAGTAGGCACATGCTCCAGGGCCCCAGACCCCCAGGAGGAATGCCCTGGGACCTCCGGCACCTGCAGCCCCCCCCCGGACAGCAGCCCGGAGAGCCCCCACCCTCATCACCCTCAGCCAGTGGTCCCTGGGTGAGCAATCCCACACCGAGGGGCCAGCCTCAGAAGGATCATAAATGGACATCGAGGGTAAGCGACCAACCAGGTGGGGAGGGGGACTGGGGCCCTGGGAGCAGGGGGTGGCAGGGGAAGCAGGGGTGGAGGCCAGCCCAAACCCCCACAGACAAGGCAGGAAGGGGGCTTGGATGCTGCCCGGGCAACTGGACACCCCTACACCCACAACCCCCCCTCATCGCCCACAGGGCATGGAACACTCCAGCACCCAGACCCAGGTGGCCGAGGAGGCCGGCGCCGAGGAGCCCAGGCAGCAGGCGGAGGAACCAGGTGAGGCACGTGGTCTTGGTCAGGGGCCCATGGGGGCACCAGGAGGGGGACCCGGGACACATGGAGCCAGTGTGAGGGGCTGGGGGTGGGGATGGGAAGGGGCCAGTTGACACCCCTGGGGGGCCACGGAGCCCTGGGCCCATACCAGGGCTGGGGGCGGGCTCCCGGGGCAGCAGGCGACTCACCACCGCTTACCCTACAGGGCAACCCCAACAGCCACAGCATCCCATGCCCGTGCCCCCAGCACAACGCATGAGGGAGCACCGGGCATGGGTCCGCCGCCGGAGGGAGGAACAGGCGGAGGAAATCATCCGCACCTCGACTGAACAGCGGGAGGGGATGATAGCGGCTGTGGACCAGATGGAGGCGGCCATTGAGTGGTCCCTGGAGCAGGCGGAGGCATGGGACAGGCGGCTCCAGGCCAAGGTGCGCCTTGAGCAGAGGCGGGAGCGCAGGGAGCACAGCAGGCAGGTGGAAGCGCTTGGGCGGCTGGAACAGGCTATCACAGGGATGGTGCTGGAGCACTCAGCAACACTTGACAGGCCCCACTATATAGGGACCTCCCTGCTCCTGCACGCTGGCACCATGTATGCTTATGTGATGGCAGCTGCCCCTCCATGCACCCTGCCTGCCCAGGGCCCCATGCCAGGCCCCTCAGTGCCCCCACCCCCTCCCCAGACACCCCAGCAGCCTTCACACCCCCAGGGGCCATGCATCCGCCTCCTGGTCCCCCCAGCCCTCCGGAGGGTGCAGCCACTCAGGGGGGTCCCCAGTTCCTGGGCCCCTCCCCCCAACTGCCAGCCTCCCTGCTGGCCCAGGAGGCATCCCAGGAGACTGCTGGGGACACTGACAGTGGGGGGGGAGGGGAGCTCACAGAGCTCGGTGGTGACTACCGGGCACTTGACGGGGTGTCCCCAGAAACGTGGGGGAAGGAGGGAATGGGGGGACGGGGAGGGCGCTCTGATGGGGGGGCACTGTAGGGGGCTGGGGACAGTGGGGGTGAGGGGAAAGGGGTTGGGTGCAAGTGTACACGGGGGTGAAATAAATGTCCAGACTAGGGCTGATGTGGCAGCAGCTGTTACCATGCCGTGGTTCCATTCCGCCATTTTGGAATTGCCCGCATCACACCGTGGCTTTTCTGCTGACATTCCGCTAATTCTGCCGGCATTCTGCAAATTTGGAAACTACCGGAAAAATTGCGGAATTTTCAGAAACTGTTCGAAAACCGCTGTTCTGCTATTTTGTGGTGCTGGCGGAATGGCAGAAGTAGCGGAAATGTCATGTTTCCACTATTTTGCAAAGCCTGTGGAAGTAGCAGAATGAAATTAGCGGAACTGCGGAAGTAGCAGAATGAAACTAGCAAAATGAAAGCCTCTGCCACACCATACCACTAATTGCGGAAACGCTGTTTCCGGCAGAAATAGCTACCGCTGCGACATTCCGCTACAGTCCTAGTCCAGACCACTAGATTGCTGCCCGTGCCCATTACTGGGCGACAGGGGTGGAGGGTGGGTTTTGCCGGGTTTGTGGTGGCCTGGGGGGGCCGGGGCCCCACCCCCAGATGCCTGGGCCTCCCACAGCACTGCTAGTGTCCATGGGCATGCTATTGGGTGCACCTGCTGTGCTAGCATGGGGCCTGGCGCATGCACGGGCGCACGCGGCTGTGCATTCCTTGTGCAGCTGCATGCCTTCTGCAAGCCCCCCCTCCCTGTTTGCAACAGCGTGTCCTTGCAGACCAGATTAGCGGTCCTGTCTGTGAGCTTGTTTCCTGCAGCTGTGCTGGGTCCGCACCCCATGCCTCGCTCTGTTGCTATACAATGTTGCAGCCTGTGGCCACCTGTCCTGTTCTTGGGTCCCCTTGGAGCCCCCCCCATCCTTGGAGGGTACTGTGTGCCCCCCTGTCTGTGGTGTTATTCTCCCTGTCTAGCTGGACCATGGCTGGTTGTGCTTCCACCGGGCTCCCGGTGGAATGGAATGGTCATTTATATTCAAATAATTATGGTGGTTGTGTAGTTTAATTTTTTTATATTTATGGCCAACTTATTCAGACCCAGAGAATAGTAGGTCATGGGGCATATATGACCTACTATTCTCTATTCTCTGGCCCTACCCAGAGATTCATTTCTACTAGATTTGTTACCTGCATTGCCCATATTCTCATGATGAGTTTATAGTTTATTGTTTCTATATTCATGGTTAGTCTATTTAGACTTCAGAAATAGCAAACATCACAATCAGGGTGAAGGGGATCATAGTACAATGTGTTTCCATTAGGATATGAGTTATCCACGTTTGGGGGCATTTAGTAGGTCATGGGATATTCGAATAGGTCTAGTTTTGAGGTCCAACGAAACAAGAACTGATATGTATATTGTTGGTTTTTATATTTTCTCATATTGTTTATATTGTTGGTGATATTGCAGTATATTGTCTTTGTACAGGTACACGCCCTATGGGATAGTTGCATGTATTTTTACTTGTTTGGATCACGGAGATGATTGTAAGTAATAATGAATATCATACAAGACATTGGTTTTTTTGTCATGCATCTGGTTTGTTTGGGTTACGTATTGTGTATTATTTTCTATTATGTATGTGACATTTAGTTAGGGAAGGAAACATTGAAGTTAGCTGTGTGATATGGGATATTGATTTATTGTGTATATTTTATACCATCAGTGTATAGAAGACCAACTTAGCGATGGCATCTATTTTGTGACGTCCATATCTGTTCAAGATTCTTGATAAAGACCAACAGTTGAAATGAGAATATAACCTGGGATCGCGTAGGACATGCGTATGGAAATTTGTTATGTTGGTATCATCATTTTGACCTGGTTACCCATGTTTGTGGCTGGGTCCAGACATATGTACAATAAATAATTCTATTTTATTATGTTGTTCCTTCTGGAATTGTATATATAGTGTGTATCATATTGGTTCAGCCATCCAGCTTGTTGGCCTCGTGCTCAGCACTTTTTTTTTTGTCCTGTGTGACCTGTGGCATATCCCGGCAGTGCAGCTGCTCCTGGGCTGGCCGGACAGCCAGTCGGATGCTTATGTGAGCCTGAGCTCAGATCTTCACTACTTCAGCTATGAGGCGAGTGCTCGGAATTGCCAGCTGCATGTGGAGATGCTCGGGCTGGTTCCCTTCCCTGATGGGTGCATCCTGGAGATGAGGTGCGCTCATGTGGCCTGGTCTGCGGCTGAGACCGTGTCTTCCCTGTCTGTGTGCAGCCTGGCTGCCTACATGCTCTGCCTTGTGGAGGGGGGCCCTGCCTTGGCCGTGTCCTACTTTGGCAGTGTTCACGGGGCCCATGGGTACCACCAGCGCTCTCATGGGGCGGTGTATCACCGGCTGTTGGAGCTGGGTCAGCTTCCGTGGCCCCCTGCTGCTGACTTCTGCATGTTGGAGCCTACCGCGGCAGAGCTGGTGGTGCTGCCGGGTGTGTGGTCCCGTTTGAATGTGCAGTTGGGGCTGTCCATGCAGGATCCATTCGAGGTGTACTACCTGATCGCCCACCACATGTCCTTGCTGGGGTACCGCTGGGGCATGATCCATTGGCCTCACCTGGTTCATCGGGTGGGGCCCCTGGGCCCCCAGAAGCTGGCCCCCAGAAGCCTCCAGACTTGGCCCCCAGAAGCTGGCTGTGAGTCCCAGTATGCCTCCCGGCCCCCTGTTGCTTGCCCCCGTGTGGGCTCCTGCCTGTGCCCGGGGGCTGGGTTCTGCTGGCAGCTCGCTCCCTGATGTCTCTGCCATGCTGCTGTGCTGCCAGCTTCCCGGGGTGCCTATGCCCCTGCCTGTGGCATCGGGCCCCCTCCGCCCCCCCCATCTGCCTCTGCACCCGGTGTTCCCATCTCTGGTTGGCTTCCCCGGTGCCCTGTTCCAGCTCTCTGCATGGCATCACCGGCTCACCTGTGTCCATCGGACTTTCCTCAACTGCCAGCACTCCCTCCTGCGACTCCAGCCCCCCCCCCGGGTGCCTGTGTGACCTTGGGATTCCGGAGCCCCCAGACTGGCCCTCCTGGCTTCCTCCAGGGGTGTGTGTGCATCTTTGGACCTGCTGCGCTGCACCAGCTCTCCTGCATGCTCTCCATCGTCCACTCTCCGGGGTGTGGGGTCCGCGTGTGCCTCCTGGACCATTTCTGGACCGTTCCCTGTTCCGTGAGGGCTCCCACTGTGCTTTGGTCCTGAGCTCCATTTTGGGACTGCCTGTGTTGCTGTGGGGGGGGGGCCCGTCCAGACAGTTCTGCTCCAGTGGTTGTGGTTGCCATTGCCTGGGTCCTGCCCTGCCCCTGTGCTGTTTCCCCCCTTCTTCCCTGTTCCGCACTCCCTTCCCCTGTGCCTGGTGTGCCTTGTGTGCCTGTCCGGGCACCCGTGTCCCCCCTTCCCCTTCCTTCCCTTCCCTTCTGTGTGTGTGTGCCCGGGCGTGTGCTTGTGCTGTGTGTTCCACTGTGCCCCCATTGTCTGTGTGCCTGTCGTGTGTGGTACCGCCGGCTCTTCTCCCTCTTCCCCCTCCCTTCCTGTTCCCCTTGTGTGGGCGTTCCCTTTTGTCCCTTGTGGTTTCGTTTGCCCTCAGGTTGCCTTGTCTGTGTCCTGCCCCTCCCCGGTGCCTTGTGGGTGTTTTGACCATGGCTGGGAATTGACATCACGTCTGTTGCACTCTTCTGGCCCGATTCCCTGCCGTAGTCCCGGTCCCGTCATGTCTGTTCCGGGCTTTTTTTGACCACTAGGGGTGGTTGTTCTGTTCACCCCCACCGGGAATCCACTGTGGTGAACCGGGTGCCCGTAACATCTGAAATCACCCTATGTGTTGTGGCTTGTTCTTCATTATCCTCACCCCTTACTTAGTTTAGAACGAAGAGGCAAAGAGGACTGCCAAGCATAGAACTTATAGTAAGTATGATCCTGAAGGTATTTGGTGCCTGTATGAGGCTTTTGCACTGACAAAAGTTTCATTGACATGAATAGGACTCCTGTACGTACAAGTGGTAGCAGTGGCACCAAACAGCTTCTGGGTTGCTCGGTGTATGGTTGGTGATTTACTTTGTGGGCATTGTGCAGTATAGCATTATCTGGAAGACAACCCACCATCAATCAACAAAAACAAGCAAAAAACAAAAAAGAATCTAATAAGGTTCTATCCACTTGTTTTAAACATTCTTTAGTTATTCCCTGGATACTATCCAGTGAAAAACTAAAGAATGTTTAAAGCAATGTTTGCTCATAAATAGAACCCTGACAAGAGAGTTCAAATATCATACTTTTCTGACATTTGTGAACCAGATTTTGAAATGTGTTCTGTGGATACAAATCATGTTAATAAGCACTTTTAAAATCTGCTGCCTTTCTCAGTGTGGATTGCAAGCTGCAGTGATTGCAATCCAGAGTTCCTGTGTCCCAAAAAGTTCACTTCAGGAGGCTGCCTAAGCCAGAGTTTGTCACTATCTGTAGAGCTGTAAAGTACATACTGTTTGTACCAATGTCTAGCCAAGTGCTTCATGTATTGCCAAAACACAGCCCTCTTTTAAATCAATGAACTTTCCAAGACGAAGATTCCTGGGGACAGGAGTCAGATTTTTGTCTTTGAGAGGCTAGAATACTGAGCCTTGCCAATGTTCATGAGATAATGCACCAGCGTGACCGTTTGGTATCCAGATTCATACAAAGTGGTGAAATACTCTTCAATCTAGTAAGAAAACACAGCTGCCAAAGTTCTGAAGTAGCTATATGACTGCTTTGGGTTTAGCCAACTGCCCATTGGTTATCTAAATGGAAGAAGTTTGTTTGGCTACAGTTCCCTCTGACTGATGTTGCGGTAGAAATAGGGGGAAATTCCAAGTACAATATCCTTCAGGTGGACCTGTCAAAGGAACATACTGTGTATCTTTATAAAATACATTGAAATAATTATGCTAATTTATCAGAGAATAAAAACACAGCCTAAGCTGACTGCTACAGAGATTGCCAGGAACATCAGAAGTTGAATTTTCCATACCTCGGGTGCATTTTGTGCACAGGAGTCTCATCAAAGAAGGTTATTCTTCCAGCTAGGGCTTTGCAGAGGATACAGTCTGAGATAGTCTATGGCAATTCCAAAAATATTAATAATGAATCTATTAATAATGAATCATAGGTGGCCTGACATGGGGTGAAAAAAAATCAGACAATGGTTGGTAGCTCCCTGGTCTGCCCTCAGGAGGGCCACTGCCTGGGCTGTGTCTCTGACCACTGTAGCCTCATGCATCCCGTAGTGGTCGGCAGTTGACAGCCTGCCCCAGGGTCAAACATCTGGCCACGATCAACCAGATGTGCAGGTGAGCTATGGTGAACTATTGCGGGCTAAAGCGGGCTAGAGTCTCATTTGTTGTCACCCATGGACTTTGCTTTCAGAGTCTCAGATACTTTGTCGGGCCAGGGAGGAGACATCGTGCCATGGCCATTAAGGTGTTTGAGGCAAAGGTCAAACCCATCCTTCTGTATGGAGCAGCATTATAGGCCCCTTTATGGGGGAAAACGCTAAACACCTTGCAATCTAGATTCCTGGCCTCTCTTACTAACTTATCTAAGGGAAATCCAATGGTTGCTATACGGGTACACGTGGAAGCGGGTACACGTGGTTGGACGGCAGATGTATGGGAGCAGGCCGCCCTTCTCTGGCTCAAGGCATCTAGGCTCCTCCCAGAAAATCTGTTGCACGTGGTCCTATTAGATTCAGCTACCAATCCGTGGTGTCGGACTGTAACAGACCACCTTGCACACATGGGGCTCTCAAAAGATTATCTAGGGATGAAATCTTTTACAGCAGCAAAAAAGGAGATCAGTGTTCATTTCCGGGATGTTGACCGGCAGAACGACCTGATGCTGGTGGCACATGCCCGCCATTTGGAGGGGTATATTTCATGGGCACTGCACTTGGGAACAGGGGCAAGGTACCTGGGATCTACTGCAACTTATAGGGAGAAGTTCCTGTTTCTCTCTGCTAGGGTAAACGCCCTTCCTACTAAGGTGATGGAAGGAAGGGCAGCTAAGATCCCTTATGGAGATCGTCTTTGCCCGTTTGATAACTTAGCAGTAGAGTCCACATATCACATCTTATTTGAGTGCCATCTTTATGATGTTATACGATCTGAGACTCTTCAGCCTCTCATCGAGAAATTTCAAGGGGCGTCGAGTTTCTTCCTAACACAAATGGCCCTCATGGATTTGGATCCCAAGGTAGCTGCTGGCATTATGAGATTCTTGATGCTAGCAATGGGATTAAGAAGGAATTTTCTTGAATCCAAGTCATTGATAAAGCTGGAGCGATAACCTGTACACTACTGGGTAAGCTCTCTCCCTTTAAGGTACTATAAAAACTAGCAGCCAGGTGGGAAACTGGTTAAAATGGGCATGATTAACAAGGGATGGAAATTGTATGGCTAGCATGGTTACACCTCTATTAGATAGGGCAGGTCTGTGTTGGGAAGGATTTGTTCTATCCCTGTAAGGACATGAAGCTAGATCACGGTTAATATATGGAAATGACATCTTTGGGATTAGTTATGCTTATTAATCCTGGCTGGGCTAATTCACAAGTTAGCTTTTGATTGTCGTAGGGTTTCAATTATGCCAAGACTCGGGTTGCGGCAGTTTTGGCTCCATCATTCCCTTTACATTGGTAGGGTGCTTAGGGGGCATGTACTGCAAACATAGATTTTGTGAAGGGGAAGGTTACTGTAGGTGTGTTCCCCTTTGGAATTTAAGAGGCTGAGCTGATAAGTTTATTGTTCTATATCCCCTTTATTTCAAATTTCTGTACAGGGGTCAAGTGCTGCCGCCATAAGCCCCGGGAAGGGTAAGGCGAATTTTGAGTGTATTTAGATGTTTGATCCTACTGGCCCTACTGAGTTACGGTACGGCAGTAGGTAGATATGGTCCATCTTAGGTTACTCTTAGGACATGACTGAGCAAATAGACTAGGGTTAATTGGTGGGAACGGTTGCTATCCCAGACAGGGACTTGAATTAAGATACCAGCTTGGTTACTGAAAACTGAAAGAAAGGAGGAGTTTTCTAAGGGGAAGTAACAAGGAATACTTGTATGTAAAATGGTTGGGGATGCGATTCCCCTATATAATATATTATATTAGATTATAAGTTATGTTTTATCTATATGTTATCTTTTATCTTTTATATTACTTTTTGGATATTCAGGATTATTGTTGGACTTTATTAGTCCTTTTAGAGATGGAAAGTATTACTTTGTCCTCGAATTTTTGTTTGCATATCGTTTTGTCCTTCTTCTTTTTGTATGTGTGGACAATGACCTAAGGTCACGTCTCTTAATAAATTATGATTATGAGTCTCCATTTTCCCTGACCTTAGTCATTCTGCAATGGACCATCCAGTTTGTACTTTGTAGAATCTGTTGGAAAGCAGCGCTATACTTAGAATGCATTAGAATGAAACAGGACTATTATGTTTCATAATTGAATCTCTCACTATGCTATTACTTAGTGGATAAAGATCCAAAGACAAACATAACAAGTCCTGGATAAGAAATAATAAGAACTTAATTAGTAGCCTGTATAATGAATTAAATAGTAAACTCATAAAGGGGAACAAGTACCTTTTAGAAAGTGCATTAATATTTAAGTACTATAAACAGATCTGTAGCAACCAGGTCCAAGAACACAAGAAAATTTTTTCCTAAATATTTTGGGATATTATAATCATTTAAATTCCTGGAATTAATATTTTTGCAGGCCTTCTAAAATGTCTGAATACTTTCCTGTTTTATACCAACCACCATTTGCAACTGAAAAAAACTGAAGTATGGTAATGAAATCTACAAATGTAACCAAGTGAGCTGCAGCATCGTCTAGCCTTCAACATAGGAGGCAGAGAGTGTAAGCAATTAGAGCACAGCTGAGGAATCGAAATACCTGGTTGTGATATTGACTTTTGTTGTTGTTTTATTTTGTGGTTTTCAGCAAATTGCTTAACATTTGTGTACCTCAGTTTCCCCTATGTAAAATTAGGGATGTGTGAACAGGTTGCGGTTCGGGTTCAGCCATTCGGTTCGGTTCGTGTGTTTGGTTCGTGCGTTCAGGTCGTTCGCCAAGTTCAGGTTTGGCTGTTCGGTTCAGTTGTGTTTGGTTTGGTCCAGGCGTTCGGAAAAAGTATCGAGAGAGCGTGTAATCCCGCTGGAAACTGGAAATTCGAGTGTGTGCGGAGCTGCGTGGCGAGACAGTGTGTGTTTGGCTGGATGGCTGTTCGGTTCATGTGTTTTGGCTGTTTGTGTTTGGTTTGGGTGTGTTGTTTGGCTGGTTGGTAAGTGTTGGTGTGTGGTGGGTGACTGACTATGTGTTCTGGTTGGCTGCGTATTTTAAAAAAAATAAAAAATGAAGAAGGCTGTTGTGCTGATGCCATGGCTGGGGGCCAACGTGGCACTCTCATCATTGTCACTGACCTTGGACCTTTAGTGGTGGTGGCCGGCTCTGCGAATGAGGAGCAAGCGGCGGGCACAGGAGGTGTTTCCAGGTTTGTAAACTTTTTTTTTACTTTGAGGACAAGAAAGGCTCTATACTTTAAAGCGAGTTCACTGGCGTGCGGGTGGGTGTGTGGGTGGTGGGCATCAGTCAGGCACAAACAGTGGGCATCAGCGGGTAGCAGCAGATGTCTGCCACAGAGAGAGAGGGTACTGTAGTNTGTAATGACATGAAGCTAGATCACGGTTAATATATGGAAATGACATCTTTGGGATTAGTTATGCTTATTAATCCTGGCTGGGCTAATTCACAAGTTAGCTTTTGATTGTCGTAGGGTTTCAATTATGCCAAGACTCGGGTTGCGGCAGTTTTGGCTCCATCATTCCCTTTACATTGGTAGGGTGCTTAGGGGGCATGTACTGCAAACATAGATTTTGTGAAGGGGTGGTTACTGTAGGTGTGTTCCCCTTTGGAATTTAAGAGGCTGAGCTGATAAGTTTATTGTTCTATATCCCCTTTATTTCAAATTTCTGTACACGGGTCAAGTGCTGCCGCCATAAGCCCCGGGAAGGGTAAGGCAAATTTTGAGTGTATTTAGATGTTTGATCCTACTGGCCCTACTGAGTTACGGTATGGCAGTAGGTAGATATGGTCCATCTTAGGTTACTCTTAGGACATGGCTGAGCAAATGGACTAGGGTTAATTGGTGGGAACGGTTGCTATCCCAGACAGGGACTTGAATTAAGATACCAGTTTGGTTACTGAAAACTGAAAGAAAGGAGGAGTTTTCTAAGGGGAAGTAACAAGGAATACTTGTATGTAAAATGGTTGGGGATGCGATTCCCCTATATAATATATTATATTAGATTATAAGTTATGTTTTATCTATATGTTATCTTTTATCTTTTATATTACTTTTTGGATATTCAGGATTATTGTTGGACTTTATTAGTCCTTTTAGAGATGGAAAGTATTACTTTGTCCTCGAATTTTTGTTTGCATATCGTTTTGTCCTTCTTCTTTTTGTATGTGTGGACAATGACCTAAGGTCACGTCTCTTAATAAATTATGATTATGAGTCTCCATTTTCCCTGACCTTAGTCATTCTGCAATGGACCATCCAGTTTGTACTTTGTAGAATCTGTTGGAAAGCAGCGCTATACTTAGAATGCATTAGAATGAAACAGGACTATTATGTTTCATAATTGAATCTCTCACTATGCTATTACTTAGTGGATAAAGATCCAAAGACAAACATAACAAGTCCTGGATAAGAAATAATAAGAACTTAATTAGTAGCCTGTATAATGAATTAAATAGTAAACTCATAAAGGGGAACAAGTACCTTTTAGAAAGTGCATTAATATTTAAGTACTATAAACAGATCTGTAGCAACCAGGTCCAAGAACACAAGAAAATTTTTTCCTAAATATTTTGGGATATTATAATCATTTAAATTCCTGGAATTAATATTTTTGCAGGCCTTCTAAAATGTCTGAATACTTTCCTGTTTTATACCAACCACCATTTGCAACTGAAAAAAACTGAAGTATGGTAATGAAATCTACAAATGTAACCAAGTGAGCTGCAGCATCGTCTAGCCTTCAACATAGGAGGCAGAGAGTGTAAGCAATTAGAGCACAGCTGAGGAATCGAAATACCTGGTTGTGATATTGACTTTTGTTGTTGTTTTATTTTGTGGTTTTCAGCAAATTGCTTAACATTTGTGTACCTCAGTTTCCCCTATGTAAAATTAGGGATGTGTGAACAGGTTGCGGTTCGGGTTCAGCCATTCGGTTCGGTTCGTGTGTTTGGTTCGTGCGTTCAGGTCGTTCGCCAAGTTCAGGTTTGGCTGTTCGGTTCAGTTGTGTTTGGTTTGGTCCAGGCGTTCGGAAAAAGTATCGAGAGAGCGTGTAATCCCGCTGGAAACTGGAAATTCGAGTGTGTGCGGAGCTGCGTGGCGAGACAGTGTGTGTTTGGCTGGATGGCTGTTCGGTTCATGTGTTTTGGCTGTTTGTGTTTGGTTTGGGTGTGTTGTTTGGCTGGTTGGTAAGTGTTGGTGTGTGGTGGGTGACTGACTATGTGTTCTGGTTGGCTGCGTATTTTAAAAAAAATAAAAAATGAAGAAGGCTGTTGTGCTGATGCCATGGCTGGGGGCCAACGTGGCACTCTCATCATTGTCACTGACCTTGGACCTTTAGTGGTGGTGGCCGGCTCTGCGAATGAGGAGCAAGCGGCGGGCACAGGAGGTGTTTCCAGGTTTGTAAACTTTTTTTTTACTTTGAGGACAAGAAAGGCTCTATACTTTAAAGCGAGTTCACTGGCGTGCGGGTGGGTGTGTGGGTGGTGGGCATCAGTCAGGCACAAACAGTGGGCATCAGCGGGTAGCAGCAGATGTCTGCCACAGAGAGAGAGGGTACTGTAGTTTGGGGGGCTCTTCCAGCAGTCAGGCATAAGCACGAGCAGCACCCTCACCCAAACATGTGCCAGGCTAGCAAGGGTCTTCACTCTCCAGTTGTCATCCCATTCCCTACGCACCCCCAAATAAGGGCAGGATTTTCACATGACCCTAACATCCCCTAGCACCCCAAGGAGGGCAGGATTTGCACGTGACATCCAGGGCCTTTCTATTTGCAATCCCTAGCATCCCCTAGCACCCCAAGGAGGGCAGGATTTGCACGTGCCAGCAAGGGTACTTCAAGTTGCCATCGCTACTAGCACCCCAAGGAGGGCAGGATTTGCATGTGCCAGCCAAGGTCTCTCCATTTTCCATCCCATTCCATAGCATCGCCTAGCACCCCAAGGAGGGAAGGATTTGCACGTGCCAGCAAGGGCCTTTCTAGTTGCAATCCCTAACATCCCCTAACACCCCAAGGAGGACAGTATTTTCACATGCCAGCAAGGGTACTTCAAGTTGCCATCGCTACTAGCACTCCAAGGAGGGCAGGATTTGCATGTGCCAGCCAGGGTCTCTCCATTGCTCTCTCTCCCTAGCAGCACCCCAAGGAGGGCAGGATTTGCATGTGCCAGCCAGGGTCTCTCCATTTTCCATACCATTCCCTAGCATCCCCTAGCACCCCAAGGAGGGAAGTATTTGCACATGCCAGCCAGGGTCACATCTCCCGTTGCCATCCCTAGCACCCCAAGGAGGGAGGACTAGAGACATCATCCAAAATGCATGATATTACTTTGGTGTTCTTAATGTGTTCCCATTTCACAGAGGAATTGGATGCCAGCCACAGCACTGGTACCAGGCCAAGGAGGACCCCTAGGTGGAGGTCTCCAGTGACACCCCCAGGCATTCGGCAGAGAAGGTAGGATGTCTGGAGGTTTTATGACAAGGACGACAGAATTGCCATATGCAAGGCAAGGCACGGGGACTGGAACAACAGGGAATGGATTGCCCTATGACCTGTTAGGAATGGAAGTCCCCTACAGAGAGAGATTGGCCACCCAGACCATCTACATGTGGAGACAGAATGCAGGCAGGGCTTGACAGACCATTGGTCTGACACAGTATGACACTTCTTATGTTCCTATCTTTTTATGCTCTTTAGATCTGCGGCAAAAGAATCAGGAGACAGAGAGAGGGGATCACATTGGGGCTGATCGCCCATATTGAAAAGCTCCATGGCCTGACGGTGAGGTGGCAGGAGGACTCTGGCATGGCCGTGGAGCCTCAGCCTCAGCCTCAGCAGGGGGGGAAGGCAACCCAGAAGCAGCGGCATGTAAGCCCTTCCCCCTCCTCCAGCTCCGATATGGAGTCCCCTGGGCCCCGGGAGTCTGCTGTGGCCAAGGCCTTTCAGGCTGAAGTTGAGAGGCCTGGCCTCCAAATGATGACGGCGTACACTGCCCGGAGAACCACCTGGTGGAACAGTTCCAGGCGCTCGAGGTGAAGAAAAAGAAGGTTGAGGCATACGCCCAGTACGTCTCTGTCGAGATGGAACACCTGGAACTGTACCACCAGGCAGTCTCCAGGTGGCATTGGGATGTGGACGGGGCCGTGGAGTTTGCCGTCACCCATGGCTATGAGATTGAAGAGGACTGGGTGACCACCCCTCAGCCCTCCGCTGCGCCCCAATACATTCTGCCTTTCCCCCAAGTCCCGGGGAACAGGCCCAGAGACTAATAGTTTCCTTATAAGTTTCCTTTCAATGTTTGGTTTCAGTTTCATAATGTTGTTGTTGTTGTTTTGTTGTTATTGTTGTTTAAATAGTTTTAATAAAAATTATTATATTTGTTGTTACATGCTTTGTTTGACCTGTGCAGACTTTTATCCCTATGTGCTGAAGTTCTGGAAAGCAGGTGGCAGAATCTCATATAGCTTGTTGATCCCTACCAGCAGCATCTGGCTGGCTCCACATGTAGCGTAGTTAAGGTATTAACCCAAAGATGTGCCAGGCAGCAGCAGAGTCTCAACTTGAAGACATCGCCCCAGAAGGGGCAGGGCTTGAGTCTGTGTGGGTGTGCCAGAGAGAAAGAGAGACAGACTCCTTGGCAGAGGGCAGCAGGCGGCGGGAGGTGGTGGTTGGAGGGGCTTTTATTTCCAGCAGCTTCAGCGGGCATCCGTGGGTGGGTGCGGAGGAGTAGACTGTTTGGGGGGGGGGG
>QEPC01010852.1:3752890-3762950 GCA_003113815.1 Sphenodon punctatus
TCTCCCTGCTCCGTGTGAGCTTATGCTTAGTTTCCCCCCCTGCTTCCAGGGTAGTGGTTACCCCGCCAGCATCCCTGTGGTGGGTTCCTCCCTTGGCTCCGGACCCTGACCTCGATGATGAGTCGCGTACCTTCTTAGCCCAGGGTGCCTGGTAACGCTGCGGAGTACATAATCTCTCGGGTGCAAGAGAGCGACTGAGAGGTTTCAGAGGGTCGCCTTGGGGCCACCCTTTCCCCCCCTGTGCCTGGGCCTCAATTCCTCCTACCTTGTTTCCCACTCCCAGGCTCCGTCCCCTGGAGCCTGATAGCACCAGCCTTCCTTCTCCCTCCTTGTTCCCTCCCCAGCTCCGTATCCCGGAGCCTGACAGGGGGTCAAAAAATAGGGAAGAAGGGCCGGACCTCTGGGGGCCTGGCAATTTTTTTTTCAGACTCCTGTGGCTGGACCTACAAGGTATTAAAAACTAGTAGGGTGGAGGTACAAATTACCCTCTTTTAACCTCCCAGTACTCAGAAATATATATTGGTTAATGTTTACATTCCACCTGCAAATTCTCCCTATTATAAGGAGGATATTTGGTCCTTCCTGGAGAATCAAATTCTCGAGTTGGAGGAAAAATATCCATGTGCATGGATTCTAATGCTTGGTGACTGGAATGCGAGAATGGGACTAACCCAAGCATCAGATATTCTGGGGGAGGAAGATTTAGATGCCCAGGCACTACAGCTTCCTACTCGGAGATCTCAAGACATCACTTGTAATGAGGTGGGCCGGCGAATGCTGCTATTGCTCTGTGCAATAAGATTTGTCCCTTTTAAATGGAAGTTTTCCTGAGGACCAAAATGGGGATTTTACATGCAAGACCCCAAAGGGAAGCAGCATATTAGATTATGTTTGCATCAGCCCAATATTATGGGGAATTATAACTAATTTCCTCTTAAGAATAAGACCTGAAAGTGAGCACCGAGTATTAGAAATTCAGGTAGGCATTAGATCTGAGAGGCCCCTAATAACATCTTCTGAGCCAGAAATGGTAATTAAAAAATGGGACCATATTGCCCTCTTCTGTAGGATGCAGGATTTGTGTTATTTAGGAACTCTTCGGGATTGGGGCGTTCAACTGATCCAAGAAAAAGATTAAGCTCAAATGCTAGAAAGGTATGAAAAGATAATAATGTACCTAAAGGAGAATGCTGCAAAGACTTGTAGAAGGGCTTTGGTTAGAGCTGGATATAAATGGTATGACTAGGAGTGTAGAACCATGAAAGCTCAGTTGGTAGCAGCAAAAAGGTTCTGGGTAAGGACGCATTTAGAGGCAGATCAGCAACAGCTTTTGCTGATGAAGCACAAATATAAGCTTATAATGCGAACCAAGAGGCAGCAATTCAACAACAAAAAGTGGGCAGAAATGGTTAGAGCATCACAAATAAGGGACAATAGAAAGTTCTGGCAAATATTAAATGGATTGGTGTGAAAACCTAGGGACTCAGATCCTTCTATGGTCTCCATGACAGCATGGGAATACTTCTTTAGAGAACTTTATGCAGCCCAAGAAGAAGATGAGGGAGATCAGGACTTAAATAGGAAAGAAAATGGAGAAGCCCATGTAACAACAGGCAGGATTGAGATCACCAGCCTAGATGTGGGAAAGAGGATCTTGGCACTCAGACACAACAAGGTGCCGGGGCCTGACTGCCTATCAGCAGAAATGCTGAAGGCAGCACCTTGCTGGTGGGCTTAGATTCTCTTCAAGATCTTTAGGAATATCATGGGAGGTGGCAGGGTCCCACGGTCTTGGGGTGAGAGCTGGATCATCCCAATCTTCAAAAAAGGGGATCGGTATGAACCAACTTGCTACAGACCCATAAGTTTACTCCCGGTGACCAGTAAACTCTTTTCAGCAATAATTTCCCAACATTTACAGCAGTGGGCTGAGGAAAAAGGTATTCTTCCCAAGGAGCAATATGGCTTCAGGGCCAAAAGGTCAACAACAGATTGCTCCTTTATTATGGCTCATTTGATTATGAAATATCTCAGAATCAAATCGGGAAAACTATATATTGCCTTCGAAGATTTTACGAAGGCTTTTGATTCCGTTCCCAGACATCTCCTATGGAGAAAATTAAAAGGGTATAACATCAACTCCTCGCTGCTAACTATACTGGTTACATTGCATGAGCAAAATGAGGCCAAAGTAAAGGGAAGATCCCTAGGAGTAACTAGTGAACCAATCCCCATCCAAAGAGGGGTGCGACAAGGGTGTCCGCTCGCTTCTCTCCTCTTTAATCTTTTTGTGTCAGACCTAATAGAGTGGACAAAAAATATAGTCCCCATCCCCCGAAAATTCAGACATACTCACTCTATGCGCTGCAGTACTCAGATGACTTAGCGCTGTTTGCGCAGACAGAAAAGGGGCTAAGAATAGCAATTAAAGGGGTACTAGACTATGCATCAGCGCATGGATTAAAGGTGAACCAAGAAAATCAAAGATCTTGAAAATAGGAGAAAGATTTCATAAGAACATAAGCTGGACAATCTCGGGGGTTACGTTAGAGGTGGTAAATAAATTTACATACCTAGGCATAATTTTTACCCCCAGGGGCACATGGATCCAACATGTTACAAACAGGGCCCGACTAGCAATGGTCACCACAAAGATGCTGATTAAAGCACATAATTCTTCAAGAAACAGTTCTGTTGCTATGACTATAGAGGCCTTCCGAGCGAAGACCATCCCTATGCTAGCCTATGGCTCAGAATGTACCTTCTTTACAGATATTAGTGTCTTTGAGCAGGTGCAGAATTACTTTCTGCGCAGACTTCTAAAAGTGGGGGATTGCATTCCAGGAGCTGTCCTTAGAGTCGAGACAAATATGCTCTCAATAGAACACCATGTAAGAATAACCCTTGTAAAGTATTGGGCCAAGATGCTGACTCTGCCCCTTTATTCCCTTCAAATTCTATGCTTGAAGGAGGAACTCCAACATGATGGAGCTAGAGCATATCCATGGATTCGATATGTCGCATTAATAGTGAATAAACTAGGTCTCTCGACCACATACTTAAGTACTCAAACCCTAGGCGAAATCAAAATTCACATTCAACAAAGATCTAGCAACATTGCAATGCAGGAAGATCTTGTGGACCTCAGGAATTGGAGAGCAGCCCCAGGACTTGCAATAAGCAAAGATTGTTTCAAAAAGGAAACATACTTAGATATCCTGGAGAACTCTTGGTTTAGACGGCAGTATACCAAGTTCCACTTTAGTCTTATTCCATCCGCTGTGGTAGAAGGCATTTAGCTCTTTCTGACGACCCATGCAGCAAAGATTTACATCTTATATTTTGTACTGGAGGAACTTTTACTTGGATTCCCCGGAATGGAAACATCCACATTTCCTTGAACTCTCACCAATGCTCTTTTACCACTCGTATGGGAACCATCACTTCCACACCCCAACACGGCTTAGACTTACACCTATGGAACTCTGACATCCGTACTGCCTGCACATGGAGAACGGGTCTCCACTCCTGTAATCAGGTTGTATCACCGTGTGCTTTGTCTATAACATTGAATACCCAACCACATATATGCTATGCTGATAATGTTTTCCCTGTTATACCTCGTTCTATTATTCCCTATGTAGTCCCTGTAGACCCTTGTTCCTCGGGTACATTGAATGGTCAAACTGTTGATACTTGTGTACCTACAGTGGAGTATAACATGTGGGGGGAGGAGGTTGTAAATGTTACACTCCACTGGGAGAATGAACTGGTATCAAGTAATGAAACAGCAAATAGTTGCTACCGAACTAACTTTAAAATCGTTAGCTAATGCAACCAAGACCGCAATACTGTGTACTCAATGGCAAGAATGGGCATTAAGCTTATTAGACAATATTATTGGGGGATTGGAAGCAGGACGTTTGCATCATCACTTATGGTCCATACCAGTGATCAGGGAAAACACAGATGCAAATTGGACAAAGGTCTTGGGTCACCAAATTAGTGATACCCCTGCAGGACTAATCTTAACCATCCAGACAGCTACACCTAAAGGCACCCACTCAGAAGCATGCGCAGTGCAAGCATACCCCTGGACCTCCCATGGCCAGTGGTTAAAATTTGAGTTGCCAGGACTGTGGCAAAAGAAAAGAGGTGACCAGGTTTTAATTTACGATTTGGAAAACCAATGTAATATATGGAAAACCACCATGTACTATTGCCCTCTGCCATTAAGGGAATATAGGAGGTGCATCTACAATACTGATAATTATGAGTGCACTGTGGATGTTCTACGAGTGGTGGCGCCTCAGGTATACACATTAGGGCACAAATGTTTCTACATAGTGTCCACCCCAAATTCCACTGTCACCTTCAACCAACTGTACAAACATGTCATGCCATCTACTGGATTCTTGGTAATGTGCAACGTCACTAAAATAGCTACTGACAATTACACCTGGACACTGCATGCTAATGAGTGGAGGCGATTGTGGGATAAAGATAGCTTCCAGCTTTGGAATATGTCATTCGCATACTCAGCCGCCCCAATTCACAAAGCTTTACATGACACCCTGATGTTTAAACAAAAAGTAAACCATTTAGTCAACACACTGGGTCATGCTGCTCTACTCCTTAAATCAGAGGGGAATAAAATTACACATGTTTTAACAGAGGTAGAATACACAACCAAACATTCCTTTTGGGAAAGCCTATTTGGATGGTCTCCCACTGCTACAGGAATATTCAATATTATAATACACCCCATTGTTGTTATTTTAGCTATTCAATGTATTTTAATAATTGTTGTCATTTGGATTGCATGTTGGGCAAGGAGAGAAATACTGACCTTACAAAGTAGGGCCATTTATGCTCCATTGGCACGAAGGACATAGGCTCTCTGCCTGAGAGTTGAGCTCCCTCACAGCCAGACAAGTCAATGATCCTTAAAATTCAAAAGCCTCAAGCACTCCAGAAGCAAAATTATGCCACCATATAGCAGAATGGTGACACGGCAGGGACTGTTGCATTTTTATTGTAATCTCACCTGGCCATGTAAACCTGTTTTTATCTTAGTAACTGTGTACACTGACTTGTGCTGCATTTTGATTGTATTCTCCCCATATCACATGATTGTAAACCTGCGTTTAGATGACTTTAGTAACTATATAACACCTGTTTGTAGCATTAGTAGATTAAATATAAATAGTATTGAATATATGTTAGCCCAAGTGGGAAAAACACTGGTTCATATTATAGAGCATGATGGGTACAAGCTAAAGAACCTACTAGCCAGCTAAACCTCAAACCAAAATCCTCAGGTCACAGTGATACGAAGTTGAGAGCCATGCACAAAGGAGAGGAGAAAGGAATGTTGCTATAAACAAAGCTATAAGTACTGCAAAACAGGAGATAGGCGGCAACACCTAACCAGACAAAGGGGCCTTTTTAGTACTTTGATGCAGAGTGACTGGGTGTCAACGAGAAAAGTAGCCTTGGAGATGCCAGGAGGGGCATGAGTAATACCCCAATCTAAATTACAGAAGGTTTGGCCCGGACTGGAGGGTTGGGGTCTGAATGCTCTGGAAATAGATTGGGGGAAAATAAATAAGCATATCAACTGGGTAAGCCCCAAACCATCAAAAGATTACAAAAGGCTTTGTTCCCAAATATGCTGATACACCTCCTGCCTGAAAGGTCAGTCGAACCCTGCACTCAGTATTTTGACAACATGTCCCCACCCAGAACAGTATAAAAAGCCAAGCAATACTCCAGGTCCTTGTCTCAGCGCTTGGCATCTAACTTGGTGTCCGTGGGCTGATGACCCTTTCTGGAGCTCCTCCATAGGGAGTTCTGCAACACAACAAGGGGCACCTTTCCCGGGTACGGACCCCCGGGCCCCCACCTGTATCAACCTCTCCAAACCAACGCTCGCCACTGTGATCTGCAGGACACGTAAGAAACATATTTTATATGCTAGGCAGGCCAGGCTAGGATCTATCTAAGAACTGTTGCATTGGGTTCATGCTGTACCTGATTGTGTTAGCAGGATAATAAAACAGTGTTGTACCCAATTAAAAACGTCTAATTTGTGGTGTGGGGGTGACAAAGATCCCAATTGGGGAATTGTGCTTGGGAGGGAAATTACTGGATTTTAAATCCTAACAGGTGGAGCATCAATTATTCAACTGCCCTTACTATGTCCATCAAAGGGTAACTCTGCTGGCTCCCTTGCTGGAGGGCAAGGGACATACTCGACTTCAGTCCCTGACATATCTAGCCAATCTATCAAACCCCAGTGATATAATATCTTTTGCAATATTTCTCACCCTCATAGTTAAGAGAAGAGAGACAATTAAGTCCCGATTAAGAACAAAGTAAAGATCATCGGGTGTGGAAGTATGCCATACTACCTAGTAACGGGCTTAATAATTACAATAACCTATGTGCATTCATGTATGAAGTTCATTCACAGGCTGCCCCCTGTTGCATGGCTGCCGCCATTGCTGAGTGCCTTCTATTGTAGTAGTACTTAACATCTGTTTGTATGTATAAGAGCATGTACAAACCATTACAATAGGAAGAGGAAAAGACATGTGTAAATGGCAAAGGCTGATCTATGTCAGACCCAGAGAACTAGTATAAAGGCTTGGCTACTTTTGGCTCGAGATGTGTCCACTTGGATTGGTGAAGGTGAGATTATCCCAGGGGATAATCCCAGGGGCACTCGAAATCGTGGTCCAAATAAAAAGATCCTAGGCTGACACCTTATTTGACTTAAAACCAAGCCAGAAATGGTCCTGAGACAATTGGGGGATGGTAACCCCTGAGAAGGGTAAGCCTTAAAGTCAAAGAGATAATGGCAGTATGCATGTAAGATAGCCTTTCCAGGGGATAAATGTTGGTTTGTCAACCCCTGTGAAAGGTGAGATGCCATTAAAAAAAATAAAAAAAAAAATAAAAAAAAAAAAGATGTTAAATATTCTAAAAGGAGCTAAAACCTATACATTAAATGCAGGGGATAAAACCCCTTTAAATAAAGCCCAAGATTACGCTTATACAGTGTACCATAACCCTTGTGAAGGGTGAGTCGCACAGGAGCGGTCCCGTAAGGTCGCTATTGAAAGGAGGATATAAATATTACCATAGGGGCCAATGGCTTATGCAATTATATATTGTAAAAATCTGATGGTTGTAAATTATTTTATTTTTATATTTTATATTTTATTATTGTATTTGTTCTATGATACATAGGAACTCTCATTGAACAATTTAAATTTTGGCTGAGCTGTGCTGTGGCAAAAGTAAGCAATAAAGTGGGAGCACTAAAGGTCCGAGTGAATATAGAGGAAGGGATATAAATTAGGGTGGAAAACATTCATAGATTTCTAGTTCCCTCGGGGCATGTCCCTTGGGGCATGGGGTGTGCAAAGCAAAGGTACTATATGGTGTATGTACCTGGCTAAATTGTGAGACGGTTACTTCTGATGTATTGGTGTTGTCACATTGTCGATGTATTGTCTTTTTGTTTGTTTTCTTTTGGCCATGGCGAAAGCTAGAGCCTAATAAATAAAATTGAAATTGAAAATTGAAACCAAGCCAAGAATGTGTACCTGAGTTCTCACATCCTCATGAATGTTGCATCCCTTGTCTCTCCCTCTGTTCCCCCTTCCCTGTCTCCCCTCCCCTTAGATTGTAAGCTCTCGAGCAGGGACCGTGTCTATTTTATTCTCTGTAAAGCACCAGGTACATCGCTGGTGCTATATTAATGCTTATAATAATAATAATTAATTAATAAATGTTTTCCATCTTTTTTTCCTTCTACACTATGTTTCCCCATCTTGTTTAGATGAATGTCATAAGGAACATAAGAAGTGCCTGTAATTGAGTGCACCTTAACCTCAGCACAGTGGGGAGTTGTGGCTCTCACCTCTTCAGTCTTTTGAGTCCCTGTCAGGCACAGTCCCTCCTGACCACCCTAGGCTCGGATACCTTCTGCTTTCTTCTTGTCCAGGATGGTCCTCTTTGGGCGAGCTCTTCAGCACTTGAGCCTAGCCCAAGTCTGTCCTCAGGCGAGCCTCCCAGTTTCTCTGTTTGCCATCAAAGCAGTGTTCTCTGGCCTGGGCCTGGGCACTGCTGCAGAGCCCATCTCCAATCCCCACCCAGCCTCCAGGTGTCATAGATATCACCCGGCCCGTGGCTGCTTGACCACTCCCCTGTGGCCCTTCCCTGCTGCCACTGGCTCTCAGTCCCTCGGGTTCCCTTCAACTCTCTGGAGCCCTGGTGTGCAGCTCTCAGCCCCACAGCCCAGGAGCTCAGGTGCGGAATCTCTCTCCCTTTGCCCACACCTGGAATGTCTGCACCCTCTTAAGGGCTGGTCCACCTCCACTCTTAAAGGGCCAGGCAGCCCTAGCTGCCTGCAAGAGGAAATACGCAAACAGGAGCGAAAGAAAGAGAAGTTTCATTTCAAAAGTGAGAAACAAAGGCAGCTCCATGGGAGAACTGCTCCTGTTCTGCCTATCCACTCTTACAGAAAACCATTTATTCAGCTCTTCCTTTTTTCTGTTTATTTTTCCTAGTACTGGAAACATTTATCAGTATTTCCAGAGATACTTTCCTCTCTGTCCTCATTCTGGCCTAAATTTCTCCTTTCATTGTCCTCAGTCTCTTGTCACTGATAGCAGAAAAAAGGTAAAACATGTATTTTTGTATTGATGTGAAGATTATGCTCCAATACAGAGTGTGCCTATATGCTTCTTGTAGATTATCCAAAGGTTCATTGAAGGTCATTGCCTTCCAGTAAAAACAAAACAACAAAACAAAACAACTAGAACTGTTTGGATGCATGGCAGACTTTGAAGGAAATAGTTATACTGGATGACTCACAGTGCTTGCTTTTCTTGCTACTGCTTCAGTAACAGACCCACTATGTCAACTGCTTCTGGGACCAATTTCTGGAGTCTCGGCTCAGTTTTTACTTGAGGAAATCTCCCACTGGACATTTCACTCACATAAGAAGTGAACAAAAGCTTCAGCATTTTCCTCTTGTGAGCTGGCTGGAATGTGATTCATTTCCAAAATTATTTTTGAAAAGATTTATTTTACTTATTTTAAGTGATGAATGCAAAACACAGAGGAAGCCCCTAATAATTCTGTGTGACCTCTCCACCCATTGCCATAGATATGGGTGAGCCCCCTTCACCATTTCCTGGGGGAGATAGGAATCTTGCAAATTAAATTCCGCTCCCACCTCTTCCCAACCATGTGAAATTGGGTACAAAGACTCTTCAGGGAAATGACAGCCCCAGGACAGAGGACATTTTTAGCTGGTAAGAGCAGAAACAGCAGAGACTGCAGCAGGCAGATTTTTAACATTGTGTTTTTTCAATGGGGGACAAACTGCAATGCTAAAAATCTGGTACAAAAATAAATGCAAAAGATCAGATAGTACCAAAACCGAACCGAAATTTCAGATTAATCCGAAATGACCATTTTCGGGTACCTTCGGTTTTATCTGAAACCGAAATTCCGATCCCTAATTCCCCAAGGCTCTGTCCTCAGCCCTCTCCTCTTCTCTCTTTACACCCTGTCCCTTGGCAAACTTATTGCATCCCACAGATTCCAATATCATCTCTACGCTGATGACACCCAACTCTATCTTTCTACCCCCTCTCTCTCCTCTTCTGTCCACTCACGCCCCGTCAACTGCCTCTCTGATATCTCCGCCTGGATGTCCTGACGTCAACTCAAGCTCAACATGGCCAAGACCGAACTCATTTTTCCTCTCCCTCTCCCTCTAACCTGCCCATCTGCATCAATTGAGTCACCATCCAGCCTGTTCGCCAAGCCCGTAGCTTGGGCTTCATCTTTGACACGCACCTCTCTTTTAAACCTTACATTAACTCTGTTGCCAAATCCTGCCGATTCGCCCTCTATAACATTGCTCGGATCCGCCCCTTTCTCTCTACCTCCTCGGCCAAAACCCTTGTTCATGCCATGGTTATCTCTCACCTCGATTACTGCAACCTCCTCCTTGCTGGCCTCCCTCGCTCTCACCTGT
>QEPC01010852.1:3763574-3777169 GCA_003113815.1 Sphenodon punctatus
ATAATAATAATAATAATGAGCCCTTGAATGCACACCCTCATCTCCATTCCCTTTCCCTAAGCTCCTTTCCATGTTTGAATGTGGGGACTGGATCCATGGATCAGATTCAGAAATTTAAAAGGGGCCAACCCCCTCCCCACAGGTGTGGGCTAGATTTGGCCCAGAAGCCAAAGGTTCCCAATCCTTGACCTGGCACTATGGGGATTCATTACTGGTGACAGATAAAATATGAAAAATATGATAGAGAAAGTAACTTGCTTATCCAACGGGTCATAGCAAGTCGCTAGTAGAAATGGTTGCTTGCACTGAACTGTTCCAATAAAGTTGTTGTTGAAGCCTTGCTTGTTAACTTTTTGACCTCAGTGTCTGCATGTATATAGTTAGTTCCTTTGCAGGCAGGTTATGTCTGTGTGAATTCTTGATTAGGCCTGAGTATGAGCTGGTCTAATCCTGAGAGATAGCAGAACAGACCGGAAGATTGATTTCTAGTCTCCAACTATAATGACTAGCCAAAATTCTGAATTCTAATTTATCTAGCAAAGTGGGTACATATAGAATTTTTTACTCTCTCCAAACAGATTAATTTGATATCAATAATTATAACAAATTTTTACAATTATAGAAAAGAGTCTTCAAGCTTCAGTGCTAGTGCTCAGCATGGTAACAAATCTCACTGAAGTCAGTGGGAACTACACACTCTTAGCATTAGCACCAACATGGTGTGTTAACACATGGGCAGGGAGCACCCCAGAACCCTGTAGAATCCCCATGGAGCAGCCACCAGTGAGGACAGCACTGGCAGCGACCCCCTCTTTCCATGCCTGCTGCTCTCCTTTCCTAACAGGAAAGGAGACAAGCACAGATCAATGGGCAGCAATAACCATGGCACAGCTAGTGCACTGGCCACACAGTCCAGTGAGGGGGACCGGTCGTCGAGCCCTCTCTTGCCCCACCCTGGTGGGGAAGTGAACAGACATGTGGGCGGGTAGCCCCGCCCCTGGCACACCTCCAGCACCCTGCCTCTTCCATGGTGGCCCCTGATCCCCAGTGTGTGATGGCAGCAGGAACAGATGTGCTGGCCTGCTATGGCCTGCCTTGGCCTGCCTGGGTAGCCCTTTTTCTGGGCTGTGGGCCTGGAATCATCCAGCGGATCACATTCATGCCAGCCAGCCACCTACCCAGGCCAGGGCAGCAGCAGGCCCACATCTGGCAGTCTGGAAACTCATGTCATCGTAAGTCCCAAGCCCAAGTTGGGAATAGCAGGACCATGTTGATTCTGTTTTCACCCAAAGGCAGTGCATAGCCCCTGAGCTCCCCTTTCCCTGTAGTCTCTCGGCTGAGCAGGGCACTTTCAGGAATCGCCGCCGCCGCAGGTGGCTGAGGTACCGCGGTGGCAGGCAGCTGGGGGAGAGAAAGTGGCGGGCGGAGGCCACGCCCCCTGGAAACACGGGATGATGGCCAGACGCAGCCTCACGCTCTGAGAGGCGGCGCCCTGGAGACACGCCCCCAGGAGGCATAGAACAGCGCGGGGATGCAAACAAGCACCCCCGCGCAGTGAAAACCACTCAGGCAGAGCCACAGCAAACAGCACAGGTGGAGGTAGGGGTGGGGCAGCTGGAAACAGGATGCCGCTTGGCACGACTGCAGGCATGTCGGGGCGGGGCCTCCCCTACTTAAGGACAGCTCAGAGTCTCACACACTGCCGGTGATCAGCAGTGCTGTGAGACTGGCCCCGAGCATGGTGGTGGAGACTTTGGATTGGACTTGTGATTGTAAAGGCTTGAATATAGTGTAGTGAGAGTGGAACAGAGTGCGAGAGTGAGTGAAAGAGTGGGTGAGTGGGACTGCGTGGTAGAGAGTGATGCACTTCCCTGACTCTCCCAAGACCTTCCTGGATTCCTGAACTCCCCCCGGGCCCTTTCCTATTCCTTCCCCCTGTTCCTGGGGTCCTTTGTACCCTGACCCTTCACCAAACCAGCACTCCCCATCCCCCATACAGCGTGTAAATCAGGGTGCCAGGTGCCGGGTGTCTGGGGTGCGGGTGTGTGCGGGTGTGGGTGAAGGGGCTTCACACAGGGCCTGTTGGTTTTCGGAACCCCAATGATGAAAAGGCCCGTATCCCACTAGGGACTTTCGGCCACCTTTTATCCTGAGGGGAAGTTTCTCCTTCGTTGTGAAGCCCCGTGCAAGTGAAGGACACGTGTAAGAGGGTGTGGGTTGCTGGGTCTGTGGGATATCCCCTCGTAGTTCCCCCACCTGTCCCTAACAGGCACGATCTGTACTATCCTCTCCCAGACAACTCTCAGCTGAACGGGGCATGATCTACTATTATCCCAGTAAACCTGACCCAAACCGGGGCAATGGGCAACCACAGGGCCAGGTTCCATTTGTAGGGGTCCTCTGTAGCCTTGGGTCTGCCAGCACCATAGAGGCTTAGGGCGTTTTTAAACGAGACAAGAAAGGTGACTGATCCTTTGATCAGCCGCCTTTCTTTGTGCTTGTTTAAATGTCTACCCTGATTTGAAGCCGGATCTTCCCCGCGTTAGAGTGGCCCGGCGATCCTGCCCCCTACGATGTGGATCCCCAAAGTCCCGGCTTTAAGCTGCACTTCCGGGTCCCATTTTAGAGTGCGCACGCGCAGAAGGACGTGCATGCACACATTGTCTCTGAGACGGGTTTGATGCTCTTCTGAACATCAGACCCGCCCTAGAGAGGAAGGCGGGGGGGAGATGCGGCAGATTAAATGATCCCGCTTGTGAGCGGGATCGTTTAAAAGTGCCCTTAGCTAGTGCACCCTTCTCACCTGACAGTTGACCATGAGAGGGG
This sequence comes from Sphenodon punctatus, assembly GCA_003113815.1. Taxonomy (NCBI): domain Eukaryota; kingdom Metazoa; phylum Chordata; class Lepidosauria; order Sphenodontia; family Sphenodontidae; genus Sphenodon; species Sphenodon punctatus. Next base: position 3,766,401 of record QEPC01010852.1, read on the forward strand.
AGTGCAGAAGACCCCAGAGGGCTCTCAGGGGCATGATCTATGCTCCTCTCATCCAGCCGCCTCTCAGCTGATCAGGGCACAATCTGAACTCCTCTCTCCCAGTCAGCTGTCAGTTGAGATGGGTAGGCTCTGTGCTCTGTTCTCCCAGCTGTCTCTCAGCTGAGATGGGTGTGATCTGCACTCCACTTCCAGCCAGCTTTCAGCTGAGTGGGGCACAATCCTTGCTGGCTCTGATTGAACGGGGGTCACAGGCAAAGAAGGTTTCTTCCCTGGTCACAACTCCCTGTTTCCATCAGAGCCAGCACTAGAGCACTCCTCTCAGCTGACAGCCAGCTGGGAGAGGGGAGTGCAGATAGCACCCCTCTCAGCTGTGAGGTGGCTGGGAGAGGGGAGCACAGATCTCACCCTGTTCAGCTGAGAGGTGGTTTGGAAAAGGAGTGCAGATCACACCCTCAGAACCTCTGGGGATTTCTGTGCTCCTCTCTCCTGACCAGCTGTCAGCTGAGAGGGGCATGCTATCCATGCCTCTATGGTGTTGGCAGACCCACGGTATGGAGGACTGTGACAAATGGGACCTAGTCCCACAGTTGCCAATTGCCCTGGTTTGGGCCAGGTTAACCTGCGCGGTGTGCTCCCTATTCATGGTGACGGCGTGGTGTGGGGTTGCTCATCTGGTGGGTGCTATTCAGACAGGTGAATCTAGGGCTGAAGGGGGCCAATATGGGGCAGCATCTCATTTGCTTTCACCCACGGTCATTCAAGAGGATCACTCTGCGCATCTACTGAAATTTATTTAGGGATGTAGTTATTAAACCTTAGCAAACATCTTTTAGTCAATCAGCCGTTTCAGCTTACAGTAATTACTTGCATGCTTAAGTCTAAAATAGTTAAGGGTGTTTTTAGACAGACAAGCTGCCCTGCTGCTGTCTGCACCAGCCTGTTTCACCCCTGGGTGGCCTGTCCATCTAAAGGGGCCCTGCCAGATGTGGAGGTGAAGCAAGTATGGAGCAGGCTGTGCTCCTGGCTCCAGAATAACTCAGAGAACTGCTGGTGGAGCAGGATTGCCAAGCCTGAAGAGGAGAAGAGGTCCATCTAATGCACGGACCCACATTGTTGTTCCACTTCCAGCAGCCAGCTGTTGCCCTGGGCAACACCCCAGCATTGTGGATGCTCCAGCTTGCAACTCTATGGTGTGGAGGGGCACCACGTGGGCAGATGTGGGCCAGGGAACCTGCTGGGCCCATCTGATCTGGCCCCTGATGGAGCTGGAAGAGGGCAGACATGGGGGTGCACCCTTATGGCAGCTGTGGGGATGAGCAGTCCCGTGTTTGTCTGAAAATACTCTAGCTAACTCCTTTGATATGGTTTTGCTTATTAAGATGCAGAAATTTTGTACTACAGTATTCAGGAACATTTTGCAGAGCAACTTTATCATATTTTTTCACAAATCAAGAAGCTGCCTTCCAGTCTTTTTGTACCATTACGGAAACCTTTCTTTGGGACTGAGTTTTCATTTTTTGACATATACTATGAGTCCTTTGTGTCCTTAACACCTGTTTTAGGGGGCTGAATCATGGTTTTGTTCCTTGTATGAATGTTTATATTCTGTTACATTTGCTTAGATGAGTTTTAATCCTAGAAAAGTCTGAGTATTTGTTTAATTTTCTTGAAGCCGTGTACTGCCATCAAATGCATGCAGGACTCCTCTGATGGGAGCTGACATCAGTGGGAGTTTGGAGTATAACTGGGGGCAATATTGGGGGGTTTAAATTCTACTAGTAACTGAAAAGATCGATGCACATAGCCATCCTGTGAATATTTGCAGTATTTCAATCAGAAATAAACACAAGCCATTCATGATTTTATAAGAGTAATAGTTGATACTTTTTGTTTTCTTTTGGAGTCCATTTTCTTTTGTTTTTTTCTTCAAAGACTTACATATTAACTTGCCAAGGTTGCAGTCAGAAGGATATCCATTTGGGCTTTTCAGAAAATAGCCCTTTCAAACCTAAAGAATAAACTTTTTTTAAAAAAAACCTCTTGAAGGCATGCTTCATTGCCCAGTTCAGCCTCACTACTCTGCATCTCCTTAGCCCTCAAATTAGATGCAGCAAGCTTTGGAATTGAGGAGTAGGAGCATGTGCTGGTTTTGTGAGAAACAGACATGATGCTAGCCTTTCTCTACCTGTAGTTTGCGCAGTGCTTACTAGTGTTGATTTCATATGAGCATGAAGGTTATAGTTACAGGATGTAACCTCAAATTTAAATTTCCAAAGGGGTGTTCAGTTTGGGGTTTTCAGTATCATCCAGTAATTCCCAAACTTTTTCCTACCGGGCCCGGAGGCCCACCACGCTGAACCACGGATCCATTTCAGATCCCAGTCAGGAGTCAGGCCGTCCACCCTTTAGATGTGCTGGTCTGATTCTCATCGGGGAGGGAGTGGGATTGCGTGGTGTGATGTGCGGCTGCACAGCCCTGCTCCGCCGCGCTCCCCCGACCAGCCGCCCTCTGGGAGATGGGCAGGCGCAGCGGCCAATACGGCCACTGTGCTCGATCCCATTCCGTAGTTGGGACCACGATCTGGCCAGGCTGCAGGTAACAGACATTACCTGCTGCGGCCCATCTCGAATCGTGGCCAATCCGATCACGGTTAGGGCCTGATCCCACCATGATTCTGGACCTCTGGGCAGCTGGAGGTCCAGAATCATGGTCAATCTGATTCCCGCCAGTGATTCACTGGGGTGAACATCTGGCAGAAAGCAGAACAGGCGTAACAGGACCAACGGCCACTACAGGAGATTCACTATGGTTGACCGTGGTATTGTTACGTCTGAAATTGCCCAAAGACATACAATGGCTATCAAATATGTAATGGGATTGTGACACCGCCCCCATCCACATCTGTAGATAACAGATGAATTCACTTGAGGTTGTGAACCATAGTTTGGGAACACCAAGTGGTATAAGTCTATTTAAAGATGCAATGAAACTTGTCTTGTACAAGAAACTTGATCAGGAGGACTGGACCAGAATTAATTATCTCAGGGGAGCACAGCTAAAGTAATTGGCAGGTTAGTGAGGGAAAGTTTGTACTTCAGTTGCTTGCATGAAATATGATCCATGAATAAATTGCCAACTTCAGCTTCTGTCAATGACAGTCTCTTTATCATCCCAACCATGCTCTCATTAAAACACCTTAAAGGAGAAGGAGAGAGGTTATTCTGGTCTGGTTCCATTATCAAGTTATTATATGCTTCTCCTAATGTTCTGTACTCATCATTGTAAGTTTTTTCAAAGCTGTCCTCTCCCATATAAAACCTGGAATTTAGTTCTTGCTTCTGCTTGGCATGCCTCTGTGCTCTGTATCTACATTGCTTCTTGTTTTTTCTTAGCTTCATTGTTCCTGGAAATGACACTTTTACAAATTTGGCATTAGTAGCAAAAACAATCTAGAGCTTTCCCATGTGGCTTTTGTATTCCCATGCTGGTATATTGTTACATTAGTAGTCTAAATAACCTCTAACCTGGGGTCATCTTTGACTCTGCTCTCTCTTTCTCTGCTCACAAAACTTGTCACTTCTTTCTTTATAATATTACTAAAATCTTTCCCTTCCTTCTGAACACACAACCCAAACTCTTATTCATGCTCTCAGCACCTCCCACTTAGGCCACTTTCAGACATCCCCGCCCCTCCCCACGCATATGCTAGCTACAGGGGGAATGTGCAGCCAGCATATGCGCGGGGATCAGCCAGCAAGCCCCCCCGTGCATGCACGGCTTTGCCGGCAGACATGCACATGGATGCAGAGCTTGATTTCCTGCTCTGCATCTCTGCGCATGTCTGCCGGCAAAGCCACGTGGGGGCAGGCTTTCAGACTGGCCGATCCCCGTGCATATTCTGGCTGCACATTCCCCCTCAGAGTCAGAATATGCATGGGGGGGAGGGGGTGTGGATGTCTGAAAGTGGCCTTAGACTGTTGTAACCTGCTTCTTGCAGGTCTCCCACTGAACCATCTATCTCCTCTTCAATCTATTTAAAATTCATCTGCGAGACTCACTTGCCTTGCACGTCATTACGACCATGAAACCCCCCTCCTCAAGTCACTACACTAGTTTCCCATCTGCTTCCATATACAGTTCAAGCTTCTTCTACTTACCTATAAGTGTCTTCACTCTACAGCCTCTCACTAACTCTTCTCCCTTATCTCCCCCTACACCCTTCTTGTGGCCTCTATTCATTGGACAAGATACTCTTAACTATGTCCTTTTCCTAGGGATGGGCGAACAGAACGCAGTTTGGATGTTTGGTCGTTTGGTTCGAAACCCAAGTTTGGGTTTGATGGTTCGGTTCAGCTGAGTTCTGTTTGGCCAAACTTGGCCGAACATTCAAAAATAGCGAAACCAAAACCAAAACAAAATCGAAACCTAATTTTTGGCCCTGGAAAGATGTTTTTCCTGCCCCCGAACTCATCTGAACATGACCGAAGTGTTTGGTCATTCGAGAGTTCAGTTCGGACGTATGAACAGACTGAGTTCGGTCTGAACACCGAACATCCGAACCGCGTTCTCCCATCCCTACCTTCTCCTCCATTGCCAACTCCCAACTCCATTCCTTTCACCATGCTGCACTATATGCCTGGGACATTTTCCCTGAGGTGGTGAACCTGGCTCCCTCCATCAATATTCAAGTCCCACCTAAAGGCCCACATCTCTGAGATCACCTTTAAATCATGATCCCAATCATGATCTTAGTTGGAAAAAATCAACTACTGAATAAACTACACCCTATAGTCGATGATTCATCTATTGCCTTGGTTTTAACTATCTTTCTCCATGTATTATCTAAATTGTAAGCTCCTTGGAGCAGGGACTGTCTTTTATGTTATGTGTATTTGTACAGCACTGTGTATGACTAGTAGCACCATGATAAGTTGTAGTAGTGCTAGTACTAGTGTAACAGGGCAGCTCCTCTGAGTAGGAGCCCTGTTACTGGTGCTGCCAAGCAGCTATACTGACAGACATCAGCCTGGAGCATGCCCAGTTGAGGCTTCAGGGCTTCCCAGAAACTAAGTCCTGGGGCATGCTCAGTTGGGCTCAGGTAGGGATGGGCGAACGGCCCAAACGTGGTTTGGAAGTTTGGAGTTCGGACCGAACTCAGTCTGTTCGCATGACCGAATCTGAACATGAACTGACCAAACTGAACTAGAGCTGAACGTCGAAATGACTGAATAGTTCGGGTCAGTTCGGATCGCGTTCGGGTGAGTTCATGTGGCAAAAAAAGTGTCACTGGAAGGTCAAACGTGACAGGGAGGGGGAGTCAGCTGAGGAGAAGACTTGCAGGCACCAGGAGTGGAGAGGCTTGGAGTAGCAGCCAGCCTGCCCAATCACCAACCCTTTTTGCCTCAGACCACTGGCTTCGCAGTCTGCGATTGGCCACGGGCTAGGCTGCACGGAACCAATGGGTTTGCGGTGAGGCAGGCGCAGCAAGAAACAAAACTGATTGCCTCCCCCCTTCCCAACACCTTCTGAGCTAGTCACTGTTCCTGAACAGCAGGCGTTTCAGAAGGCTCCCTCTTCCAGCAGTTTTGTTCTCCTCAGTCCATTGCCACCCTCCTCCTATTTCACCCATCCAACCCATTTACCTTCATATTCTCATTTATTTAGATTATATTAGATAGATTTAGCTGTTATTTTTATTTTTAACCAATCCCTGTGTTCTCTCTCTCCCTAAACTCCATTGAATCAATTCCTTTCCCTTTCCCTCTCCCTCCATACTCCATTCCTCATTCCCTTCCCCTGTTTTTTTATTTATTAGAGTAGGATTAGATTGATTTAGGTTTTATTTCAGTTTTTGTACCCCTCCCTGTGTTGTTGTCAGCTGTCTGTGTTCCCCCCCACATCCCTGTGTAATATTGTATATTTATATATAGAGAGAGATTATAGTAGTTAGGTAGGAGTTAGTTATTAGTTAGTTAAGTTAGCTTAGTTATAGTGTATAGAGATCAGTGATTCAGTTTTAGAGTGTGTTTGTAGGACTAGGTGTTAGATTAGCAGTTAGATTTATAATATAGATATATATAATATTAGATTTAAAAAAATTAAACAAATTAAAAAATTATTTTTATAAAATATCTGTGCATTCTTTTGGTGGGAGAAATGGAGAAGGGAGGTAGGAGAGGGTGAGGCCGGTCTGCTGCCCACAAGTCAGGCAATGAGTCACATGGCAGAGCTGGCAGGGGCTGCGCTAGCAGAGTGCCAACAGGCAGAAGCAGCAGCCCATCACCACGCCCCAAGCTGCGCAGGCCTGATTATGGGTCTTCCTCTCCCAGCACTAGTGGCACTAGTGCTCCCAGTGGCACTAGGGGCCAGGGGTAGGGCTGTAGCGGAATATCACACCGGTAGCTATTTCCGGCGGAAACAGTGTTTCCGCAATTAGTAGAACGGCATGGCAAAGGCTTTCATTCCGCTAGTTTCATTCCGTGGTTCCGCGGTTCCGCTTATTTAATTCCACTACTTAGTGGAATCGTGGAAACATGACATTTTCGCTATTTCCGCAATTCCGCCAGTGCCACAAAATAGCGGAATAGCGGTTTTCCGCAATTTCCGCAATTTTTCCGCAATTCCGTGATTTGCAGAATTCCGGCGGAATTAGCGGAATATCCGCAGAAAAGTCACGGTGTGGCGTGGGCAATTCTGAAATGGCGGAACGGAATCGCGGCACGGTAACAGCTGCTGCTGCATCAGCCCTAGCCAGGGGTGTGTGGTGACTAATAATGCGGCTAATATACTCAAGGCATCGCTTCCTAGCAGTGTCCTCCACTGCCATGCAGGGCAGTGTAATGTCTGCATTGCAGGCAACTGAGGCTGTCTCATCTTTGGCAGGTGCAGGCAACTCAGTGCCTGAAGCTCTTCAAGGGTCATCATTGTCCCCCGACTCCCCCATAATTATAGAGGCAATCCTCCAAAGCAGTCCAGGGCTGATGGATCTCACCCCAGCTGCTAGAGGCAGGGCCTGATCCCCGTGCAATGGTAGAAGGGAGCGTAGCAGCAGCAGCTATAGGGGGCAGGGGGAGCGTGCTGCTCAGAGTGGGAGAAGCATGGGGAGTCCAGCAGCCTCTGTCACTCTGTTTGGGGATGGGGACAGTGATGCAGAGATTTCTGTGGAGGAGGTCTCTGTATCTGGTGCTGCTGAGCTGATGGGTGTCCATCAATGAGCTGTGTCGCCAGTGCCACCATGTCCTGCCCCTCCCAGCAGTGCGTCACCCAGTGCAGGCCAGAAGGCAGGAGGGGCTAAAAAACCATGGGTCTGGGAGCATTTTAAAGTGCAGGCAGATGATCCGCGGGAGGTGCAGTGCACTTTGTGCAATAAGGTGGTGAAGCATGGGCAGGTGCTCACTAACCTGGGCACAACTCCCATGTCGAAATCGTGCCACAGTGCTGCACTGCTAAGTGGGGAGACAGGGTCAGTGGATCGTAGCGGGTTCCCGACCCAAGCGGCTAGTCATCCACCTCCTTCATTGGGCAACCGTCCTGCTCCAGCAGCTGCATCTAGCAGCAGGAGCAGTATCGCTGCTAGGGGGGAGCAGCAGCCTCGCCAGCAGCATCATCCCACAATGGAGGAGCTGGGATGGGGGGCAGCTGCCAAGGCCATAGGCAGCTGGACAGCGGCGTGCCTTTCAAGAGAAAGCCATGCACCTGTTGGGTGAGATGATCGCTGTCAATGGCCATCCCTTCTCCATTGTCAGGGACACTGGGTTTAAGCGGTTGATGGGGTTCCTGCCCCACAGTTTAAGATGCCGTCCCGCACCATCCTGAGTTGTACGGTGCTGCCAGCCCTGTACGGGGCTTTGAAGGATCAAGTGAAGGAGCAGCTGGCAGGGGCTGGGGTGCCACTGTCCATTTCACCACTGACCTGTGGTCCAGCCAGAATGCCCAGCACGTGTACCTGGCGGTGACGGTGCACTGGTGGCAGAACCCAGTGTCGGCATTTGACAGTGGCATGAGGGGGCCTGAAGCAGGATATAGGTGGTCTCTGCTTCAGGCGGAAGTCATGAACTGCCCCCACACTGCCAGTAGCATAGAGGCAGCCCTTAACACTGTGGTGGAGGAGTGGGTGACACCAGGTGCACCATTCACCCCGGGGTGTGTGGTAACCAATAATGCGGCTAATATACTCAAGGCAGTCTGTGATGGGGGCTTCACGAGCATCCCTTGCGCTGCACACACCCTCCACCTGGTGGTCAAGGATGCTCTGGTATTGGGGGATAAGAGGATTGGGGAAGGCACCCTTAGATCCCTGATCCAGCGGGGGAGGGAGCTGGCTGGGTTCTTTAATCACAGCGTGAAGGGCATCAAACTCCTCAGGGCCAAGCAGGCAGATCAAGGCTGCCCCATGCACCAGCTGGTGCAGGATGTCTCCACCAGGTGGAATTCCACCTTCCTGATGCTTGAGCAGCTTGTGGAACAGAAAGCCACCTTGCATTAGGTGCAATTGGACACAGACAGCGGGGCTCCTCCAGGCTTCAACGGGGCAGAATGGGAGATCCTCTCCCAGATGGTCTTCATTCTGCAACCGTTCCTGGAAGTGACGGAGACCATCAGATCCTCCACGGCCACAATCAGCCAGGTGACCCCTCTGGTCCAGAGTCTCCACCGGAGCCTTGAGGAGATTCTGCAGGGGGAGGATTACGGCCCTCGGGGCAAAAAGCTGGGGGCTGAGGTGGTTGGGCTGGCACAGAAGCTCAAGACAGGCCTGAAGGCGAGGTTTGACGAGCTCCTGCTGTGCAGGGGGGGAGGGAATATGTTTTGGGAACAATGCTGGACCCCAGGGTCAAGGGCAGTGCGGCATACAAGTCATTCATTTATGGCCTCTGGAAGGATGATCTTGTGGGGATGGTCTGGAAGGCAAAGCGGGCTCCTGACAGTGTGCAGCAATAGCAGCAGCAGGATGCCCCTGGGGATGGAGGCCTAGCGGTAGAAGCAGCAGCAGGATCAGCAGCAGCAGCAGCACCCCTACTAACAGCAGCGCCTCCTCTGTGCAGCCCACTCTGGGGGGCATGGGGTCCAGCACAAAAGGGCAGACAGCATGGCTGAGGGAAGTGGGGGCGGTGGTGCCCAGGGACAGCTCAGAGAGGGAGTATGATGGTGCCTCAGCAGCAGTCGAGACCTACCTGGACGAGGAGCCATGCATCGATCCCAGCAGTGATCTCTTGGCCTACTGGACCGGCAAGACTGATGTGTGGCAGGCCCTGTCCAAAGTGGCCAGGGGATTCTGTCCTGCCCACCAACCAGTGTCCTCACCGAGCGGGTGTTCTCTGTGGCGGGGGTCATTTGCACCCTGCACCACCTGAGACTGGGGGCCAAGTTGGTGGAGCAGTTGTTGTTCCTAAAGGTGAACCTTCCACTGCTGGGATTCCCTGAGCTGCCCCTGGACAAGGAGTGATGGTGCAGTGGCACACGCCATCCCATGCCAGGGGCAGTCAGGATGGGGCTCCTCCTCCTCCTCAATCTGGGCTAGGGCTACTGCTCCTGTATTGTTGAGGTGCTGTCCCTCCCTCCCAATGCCTGGCACCCACCCTGCCTCTCTCTCTCTCTCTCTCTCTCTCTCTCTCTCTCTCTCTCTCTCTCTCTCTCTCTCAGACTAGACGGCCAAGGATGCCTTATCTGACTGACCTCATGACACAGGGTGGCATTGGGAAACAAACTGTAAGCCTGCCAGCCGGCCTATGCCTACAAGATCTCAGCCCGCCTATGTGATGCTGACTGGCTCTCGCACGCTTTCTCTGCACACTCTTTGCTAGCCTATCTGAGTGTCCTGATGCCAATGTCCCAGCCTGCCTGCCCTTCTGCCTCCCATGCCATGCTGCCTGTCTGTCTGCCCAGCTTGCCACCAAGCTCAAAGCATGCCTCAGTCTGCCTCCCTACCTCGCATGCCAAGGTGCATGTCTGCCCACCCAGGTTGCCTAGCGCAAAGCCTGACCAAGCCCCGCCTGCCATACTGCCTCTCATGCCATGCTGCCTGCCTGCCTTCCCACCCAGGTTGCAAAGCTGGAACCCTGCCTCAGTCTACCTGACTGCTGCTCATGCCACGCCACCTGACTGCCTTCCCCGGAAACCACTGTCAGCTGCTGCTAGTGCTAATGGTCGACAGGCCTATATTCTGCATGTGCAAAGGGTTATGTACCCTGTCAACCCACTGTCTGCTGCTGCCAATGGCCCCCAGGCCAGGCCTATATGTTGTCTGTGCCAAGGGTTCTGTACCCTGGCAACCAATGTCTTCTGGTGCTAGTGCCAATGCTGCCCATGATGTATGTGCCACGGGTTCTGGGGCCCATCATTCCTTGCATCAAGAAACAATCACTCCAGCCCAAGAACCCACCGCCAGGGTTCTGGGGCCATGTTACAGGCAGGGAGGACTGTGGTCAATACATAGAAGGTGCCACCTTAGCGGCAGGACCCACTGTCATGGGTTTTGGGCCATCATTTCTCTCACAGAGGCAATGTCATTCCACTGTATCAGGAAACAGCCACTCCAGCCCCAGGACCCGCCACCAGGATTCTGGGGCCAAGTTACAGGCAGGGAGGGCTGTGGCCAATACTCAGAAGCTGCCACTCCAGCCCCAGGACCCACCCTCATGGGTCTGGGGTCATCATTCCTCACACAGAGGCGATGTCATTCCACAGCATCAAGAAACAGCCACTCCAGCCCCAGGACCCACTGTCGGGGTTCTGGGGCCAAGTTACAGGCAGGGAGGGCTGTGGCCAATAT
>QEPC01010852.1:3777665-3826768 GCA_003113815.1 Sphenodon punctatus
AAGAAACAGCCACTCCAGCCCCAGGACCCACCACCAGGGTTCTGGGGCCAAGTTACAGGCAGGGAGGGTTGTGACCTATATCTACAAGCTGCTACTCTTCTAGTCGCAGGACTCACCATCATGGGTCCTGGGGCCATCTTTCCTCGCACAGAGACGATGTCTTTCAACCGCATCAAGAAACAGCCACTCCAGCTCCAGGACCCGCCGCCAGGGTTCTGGGGCCAAGTTATAGGCAGGGAGGGCTGTGGCCAGTATCTACACACTACCACTCTTGTAGCCCCAGGACCCACCATCATGGGTCTGGGGTCATCATTCCTCGCACAGAAGTGATGTCTTTCAACCGCATCAAGAAACAGCCACTCCAGCCCCAGGACCCACCACCAGGGTTCTGGGGCCAAGTTATAGGCAGGGAGGGCTGTGGCCAATATGTATCTAGAAGCTGCCACTCTTCTAGCCCCAGGACTTACCATCATGTGTCTGAGGCCATCATTCCTCACACAGAGGTGATGTCTTTCAACCGCATCAAGGAACAGCCACTCCAACCCCAGGACCTGCCTCCAGGGTTCTGGGGCCAAGTTACAGGCAAAGAGGGCTGTGGCCAATATCCAGAAGCTGCCACTCTAGCCCCAGGACCCACCGTCATGGGTTAGAGGTCATCATTCCTCACACCAAGAGTCAATTTTTGAAAGCATCAAGAAACAGCCACTCCAGACCCAGGACCTGCCGCCAGGGTTCTGGGGCCAAGTTACAGGGAGAGAGGGTTGTGGCCTATATCTTTAAGCTGCCACTCTAGCCCCAGGATCCACCTTCATGGGACTGGGGTCATCATTTCTTGCACAGAGAACCTTTTTCCGAATGCCCAAACCGAACCGAACATGACTGAACCGAACAGCCTAACCCGAACGCGGTGAACGGACCAAACGGCTGAACCGAACGGGCGAACCAGACTGAACCAAATGGCCGAACCCGAACTGCGACTTGTTTGCCCATCCCTAGGCTTAGGGAGGATTTCTGAGTCCAACACTGCTTTTAAACGAGGCACTGAAAAGCGCCTCCTGAGCCACGCGTTGAGAGAAAAGCCACGTAAGGAGTGTTTACATGTTCCCTGCGCTGCTGGAAGTGATGTGATCCCCGTTGCCAGCAGCGGCGGTGGCTGGAGATGCGGTGCTTTGAAGAGGCATGTTCTGAAAGCCTCACTTTTCAGGTTTTCAGAACACGCCTCTTCAAAGCACCGCATCTCCAGCTGCCGCCACTGCCGGAAACGGAGAGCACGTCATTTCCAGCAGTGCGGGGAGTGTGTAAACACTCCCCGTCCGGCTTTTCTCTCAATGTGTGGCTCAGGAGGTGCTTTTAAGCGCCTAATTTAAAAGTGGTGTCAGTTCCCTGACATGCTTACTTGATGCTAGTCAGACTGAGCATGCTCAAGGGCTATAAAAGGTCTGAGCTCAGGCTGGCTAGAGTGGCCATTGGAGTAGGAGCTGTTGCTATGGGCTCCCTCCTCCTGAGAAGTGGACTGAAAGGGTTTAGACCCACATACAGGGACTGTGCACGTTTGGTGGCATAGGCCTTGGCTAAAGGGAAGACCACGAGGCCAAGGGAAAGAACCCACTAGTTCAAGGTCCTAGCAAGTGCACCCCATATTCGTTGGAAGAGTGATTGACAGAGCTGGAAGGGTGTGGTAGCAGGGACTTGCTAATTCTCCAAAGTTAAAACCCAGCATTCCACTGAGGCTCTGGGACCCCCGCTGCTACAACTGGTAATAGTAATAAAAGGGAGGCAGCATAATGGGGATGACAAATTAATGCAATAACTTGAAATGGCTAGATTGAACAGCCTCGTTAGCAAAAAGGTAGCAGTTTTATAATGCCTGTAAACACATCTAACACAAACACTATCAGTTACTATTTTTTCTTTTTAGCTGTGTAATTCTTATTAGCATCTGTTGTTCATTGAAAAGATAGCTGGGGTTATTATTATTATTATTTTTACACGAGGCTGTGAGTGCACATACCAAGATTCCTTTCTTGCCATACACAAGCTTTTTGTAATTGCAACTGACATTGTTGAACTATTTCTGACATTTGTAAAATAACTGAGCAATTAGGAACCAACGCTGTTTATTTAACATCAAATATATCTTAGTGTGACAAATCTCATTCCCCCACATCCCTTCCATCTTTTAATTAGTCATTCCTTACTCAGTGTGCTCTGCCACACTGCTCGTGTGCATAAAGTTACTCTTGCACACGTGTCTTTGAATCTTTGACCTACAGGGTACAATCCCACCCCCACCCTCCCATGCACTGCTTCTGCACAGGTATGTGTGCAGATGCATGAGCACACCATAATCCTCATAGTGGGGCTGCACATGGGGTACATGTGAGTTGCATGTGTAGGCATAACACATGCATCATGTGTGCTAGAGGTGTGCACCAGGGACCCATGTCATTATTTGTTTTTGTTTTTCATTTTCATTATTTAAACCTTTCATTTTTGTTTTTGTAAAGATCAAATTTTCGTTTTTGTTTTTGCTTTCATTTTCCATTGGTTTCAATTGAAAACACATTTCTGGCTGTAAAATGTTTGTTTTTCACTATATTTGGCTGAAACCTAGTGATGGTGAACCTCTAATGGAAGGCATTAAGTGTACAGCATTTCAAAAAGTTTGGATAAAGGAATCCAATCTTATAAGCATTTTAATTATATTATTTTGCATATATCTTTATATACATTCTTAGCTGTAATGTTTTTGCATCACATTTAATGTAGATGAAACTAGGCAGGTGTATACCCTTTCCTATATTTACTAAGTCTGACAACTTTCAGAAGGATTGGATAAAGGGTCCTGGTGGTATAAGCAATTAACTTATAAATGTATGTCTGACTGTAACATCTTTGTAGTCTAACCAGTGTACATGAAATTTGGCAAGGCTGTATATCACATGTTCATGATCATCTTTGCCAAATATCAGAAAGATGTGATAAAGGGTCCAAACTTTATATGCCTGCACAGCATATGCAGAGAAGGAGCCTATGCCAGGGATTTTCCTACGTGTCATTGTGGTATAAGATCGGTTTGTGATGCCAATTGGCCAGCAGAAATGTCAACCAAATATCATCATTCTGTGCTGTGACCATCCCAACAGTTCTCCCCCACTTGTTACTGGGAAGTCAGAAGCATCTGTTTAGGAAAGAGTCAATAGAGATTCTCTTATGTCCTCTGTCACAGTGCTGCAGGATGTGATTGTGATGATAATTGGCCAGCCTGGCTGTGTAAACCATGGGTATCTTTAGACATAACAAAGATTGGGTGTTGAAACCCTAGGCATGTGTTTGGCTGTTGTGTGTAAGCACCATAACAACCCCAACACCAGTTTGACCACCCGTTGAACACCATTGCATCACAAGGACAATTTGTGTGTTCCAGCTGAACATGTGGCCAATATTGTGTCTAATGATATCACGTGGCATATTAGCAGGTACAACACAGGGAAAGAGGTGACAGCGCTTGTGTGCTGAGATTGGGTGGCGAGCAAAACACTGATTTGCCCCAAGATGGGCTGTGTGTCTAAGCAGCACCACATGGTGAACACAGGGCCAAACTGCCACTGGTTTTCATACCAAGGTCAAAATACACACTGATGTTATGTCTAAAGACACCCCATGTTTCATGATTGCTGGGATGCTATCCCCAAAGTCTCAGTTATGTCCCTTCTATGTCCGCCTCAGGGCTGCCCCCGATACCCACCTTGAAGCCACCACCGATTGGTCCTATAAAGATGCAGTAATTGGCCAGTGACTGAGTGTGCTGGGTTGCTCCCCATCCTTCCTCCTACAGCCTCCCTCCCTCTGCCATGCCAGGTACCTGCCTCTGACTGGCGCTGCATGTGCTGCTATTAATCTGAATAACGGTCTTGACTAGTCATGAATGGTCATGACTAGCTACATAATGGGCAGCAAGGGAGAAGAGGCATAGATGTTTAGAAAAGTAAGTGAGAGTGTGTCAGGATACACGTAGGACTGTAGTGATACCGGCTATTCTCATTCCGCAATTCCATTCCACTGGAATGGCAGCAGCCTCTTCTTTCCAGTGGTGTTCCACTGTTGCTGCATTGCTTGCCGCACGGTAATGGCTCATGCAATTTTCTGGTCCTGCTTCCATGCCCAGTGATTTACCCCAGCTGATCTTGTTTACTGCCATATTTCCTGCTGGAGTGGTAAACGAAAACATATTTCCAGTGGTATACTCAAGCAGCGGTAAAACGTCAGCCATGCAAAATCAATGCCATTTGTGTCAAAGCTTAAAAGCTACAATAACAAGGAATCCATTCTCTTGTCACCACCTGTTCTATCTCCCATCTCCCCCCCCCCCCCCCCCCCCGGCCCNTAGCAGTTTTATAATGCCTGTAAACACATCTAACACAAACACTATCAGTTACTATTTTTTCTTTTTAGCTGTGTAATTCTTATTAGCATCTGTTGTTCATTGAAAAGATAGCTGGGGTTATTATTATTATTATTTTTACACGAGGCTGTGAGTGCACATACCAAGATTCCTTTCTTGCCATACACAAGCTTTTTGTAATTGCAACTGACATTGTTGAACTATTTCTGACATTTGTAAAATAACTGAGCAATTAGGAACCAACGCTGTTTATTTAACATCAAATATATCTTAGTGTGACAAATCTCATTCCCCCACATCCCTTCCATCTTTTAATTAGTCATTCCTTACTCAGTGTGCTCTGCCACACTGCTCGTGTGCATAAAGTTACTCTTGCACACGTGTCTTTGAATCTTTGACCTACAGGGTACAATCCCACCCCCACCCTCCCATGCACTGCTTCTGCACAGGTATGTGTGCAGATGCATGAGCACACCATAATCCTCATAGTGGGGCTGCACATGGGGTACATGTGAGTTGCATGTGTAGGCATAACACATGCATCATGTGTGCTAGAGGTGTGCACCAGGGACCCATGTCATTATTTGTTTTTGTTTTTCATTTTCATTATTTAAACCTTTCATTTTTGTTTTTGTAAAGATCAAATTTTCGTTTTTGTTTTTGCTTTCATTTTCCATTGGTTTCAATTGAAAACACATTTCTGGCTGTAAAATGTTTGTTTTTCACTATATTTGGCTGAAACCTAGTGATGGTGAACCTCTAATGGAAGGCATTAAGTGTACAGCATTTCAAAAAGTTTGGATAAAGGAATCCAATCTTATAAGCATTTTAATTATATTATTTTGCATATATCTTTATATACATTCTTAGCTGTAATGTTTTTGCATCACATTTAATGTAGATGAAACTAGGCAGGTGTATACCCTTTCCTATATTTACTAAGTCTGACAACTTTCAGAAGGATTGGATAAAGGGTCCTGGTGGTATAAGCAATTAACTTATAAATGTATGTCTGACTGTAACATCTTTGTAGTCTAACCAGTGTACATGAAATTTGGCAAGGCTGTATATCACATGTTCATGATCATCTTTGCCAAATATCAGAAAGATGTGATAAAGGGTCCAAACTTTATATGCCTGCACAGCATATGCAGAGAAGGAGCCTATGCCAGGGATTTTCCTACGTGTCATTGTGGTATAAGATCGGTTTGTGATGCCAATTGGCCAGCAGAAATGTCAACCAAATATCATCATTCTGTGCTGTGACCATCCCAACAGTTCTCCCCCACTTGTTACTGGGAAGTCAGAAGCATCTGTTTAGGAAAGAGTCAATAGAGATTCTCTTATGTCCTCTGTCACAGTGCTGCAGGATGTGATTGTGATGATAATTGGCCAGCCTGGCTGTGTAAACCATGGGTATCTTTAGACATAACAAAGATTGGGTGTTGAAACCCTAGGCATGTGTTTGGCTGTTGTGTGTAAGCACCATAACAACCCCAACACCAGTTTGACCACCCGTTGAACACCATTGCATCACAAGGACAATTTGTGTGTTCCAGCTGAACATGTGGCCAATATTGTGTCTAATGATATCACGTGGCATATTAGCAGGTACAACACAGGGAAAGAGGTGACAGCGCTTGTGTGCTGAGATTGGGTGGCGAGCAAAACACTGATTTGCCCCAAGATGGGCTGTGTGTCTAAGCAGCACCACATGGTGAACACAGGGCCAAACTGCCACTGGTTTTCATACCAAGGTCAAAATACACACTGATGTTATGTCTAAAGACACCCCATGTTTCATGATTGCTGGGATGCTATCCCCAAAGTCTCAGTTATGTCCCTTCTATGTCCGCCTCAGGGCTGCCCCCGATACCCACCTTGAAGCCACCACCGATTGGTCCTATAAAGATGCAGTAATTGGCCAGTGACTGAGTGTGCTGGGTTGCTCCCCATCCTTCCTCCTACAGCCTCCCTCCCTCTGCCATGCCAGGTACCTGCCTCTGACTGGCGCTGCATGTGCTGCTATTAATCTGAATAACGGTCTTGACTAGTCATGAATGGTCATGACTAGCTACATAATGGGCAGCAAGGGAGAAGAGGCATAGATGTTTAGAAAAGTAAGTGAGAGTGTGTCAGGATACACGTAGGACTGTAGTGATACCGGCTATTCTCATTCCGCAATTCCATTCCACTGGAATGGCAGCAGCCTCTTCTTTCCAGTGGTGTTCCACTGTTGCTGCATTGCTTGCCGCACGGTAATGGCTCATGCAATTTTCTGGTCCTGCTTCCATGCCCAGTGATTTACCCCAGCTGATCTTGTTTACTGCCATATTTCCTGCTGGAGTGGTAAACGAAAACATATTTCCATTGGTATACTCAAGCAGCGGTAAAACGTCAGCCATGCAAAATCAATGCCATTTGTGTCAAAGCTTAAAAGCTACAATAACAAGGAATCCATTCTCTTGTCACCACCTGTTCTATCTCCCATCTCCCCCCCTGAACCATCTCGCTGACCAGAAGGTCTATGGGAGACTGAGATTTGGGAAAAGAAAGTTTTGCTTAGATAGAAAGAAAGCAAATAAATACATAAATAATGTATTAGGGAAGTCTTGAGAGACAACCAATAAGTCGAGAGATTGGAACTTCTGGGTCAATAGGCTGGGGAGAGATTGTCTATTTCAGGTTGTCTCAGAATCTGGATTACATTGTGATTTAATTAATTCCTCCCACCTCCATTATTAACAGCTTGGGACTCTCCCAGTTGTGAGAATGGGAGGAGCCAGTTGAAGAAATACAGAAGGTTGCTACCTTGTAAACAAGGTTCTTCGAGATGGCTCAATCCATTCTCACAACACCCACCCATCCAGCCCCGCAATGGAATTTGGGGTTGGAAGGAATGGACAGTTGAGAGAGGGAGTGCCTTATATAGGCTGGGAGGTCACATGGTAAATAAAATTTCATATGGCTAGGGAATGTTCGATGAGTGAAGGGCATGCATGTACAACCCAGTTGTGAGAATGGTGGGTGCCATCTCAAAGAACCTTGTTTACAAGGTAGCAACCTTCTGATGAGTTAGTGGAATCAGGAAAGACATGTGTAGCACTAGCAAAGGCTGCCTCCCTGCAACTTGAAGTAGAGACCAGGCAACACAGTAGGTGGGGGAGGGAGGGGGGGGAAGTTTAACTTAAGAAAAAAAACATTACCCTCAGACAGCAGAGAACAATGGGCGTGCATCCCCACATGGCTGTAAGCAGGGGGATCACAGGAGGATGATCATCAAGAGGAAGAAAATGGAGATTGTGAATGGGGGTGGGTGGTGGGTGTCAAAACGCCGTATGGGGAGTTTCCACCAGAAAAGTTTCCAGTGGAAAAATTCAACATTGCCCATGGAAAGAGCATGCAGCAACAGTGGAAAGCCGCAAGCACCGCTAGGAAAAGCTGTTCTCTACTGTGCCGTGCCACTCTGAGCGGAAGAGTGCTTTCTGTCAGAAAATCTAGATACAAGAGCAGAGAGATATGAGGGAGCAAGGCCATGAAAAGCCTTGAAGGTGAAGACTTGGTGCTTGTGTGAGATGTGTTCACATAGGGTATTTTCAGATGTTATGCGGGCCGTTGGCCCCGTACCGGCACCACCGGCTTCGTTCCCCGCCGGGGTCACCCCGTAACGGCACAACAGACGTGCCGGGGGGATCCCGGCGGGGAAAGTGGGAGGGGCCGTGGCCACACGGCGCAACGTGCAGCCGCACGGCCCCACCCCCTCCACGCACCCCGCCGCCTGCCCTCCAAGGAGACGGGCGGGCGGCGGGGCCAATGCGGCCGCCGCGTCCGGCCGACTGTGCCACGGCCCGGGATCCCGCCGGGGATCCCAGGCCGTGGCGCGCGGCCAGACGTGACTTTTCCTTGGTCACGGCCCGGGGTCCGTTTGACCACGCTTCCCGGGACCTTCCCCCGGCTAGCCCGGGAAGCGTGGTTCAAACGAACCCCATGTGGGGATTGACCGTGGCCAACATCTGGAGCGCCGCGAACAGAAGTACGGGACACGGTGACCACAGGTGGGTATTCACCGTGGTTCACCGTGTTCACTTAACGTCTGAAATCACCCATAGAGAGAGCCAATTTAGGGCTTAGAGGAGGGGCTGAACATGGTGAAAGCAATGGGTAAGGAGGATTACTTTGGCAGCAGAGCATTGAATAGAGATGAGGGGGGCGAGATCAGAGCAGGGGAGACCAGTGAGGAGGAAATCATAGTAGTCAAGGCAAGAGATGACTAGAGTTTTTGCGGTGGCAACAGTAAGGCAGGGCCAGATTTTAGCAAATTTTAAGCAGAGCAAAGTGACAGGACTTAGCAACAGCCTGGATCTGAGGCTTAAAGGAGAGGGTGGAATCAAAGATGAATCCCAGGTTACCTGCCTGAGGGACTGGCCTGATGGAGACTCCCTCAATGGAAATTGAAAGGAAAGTAGGAGGGGAATGTTTTGGGGGGAAGATGAGGAGTCTTAGCCATATTAAGATTGAGTTGGCATTGAGACATCCAGGTAGAGATGTCAGCAAGACAGTCAGCAATATAAGACTATATGGAGGAGCATGGAGGAGTGGAGAGAAAATTGCATGTTATCAGCATACAGGTGATACTGGAAGCTGTGGCTTTCAATTAGTTTGAGTTTCACCCAGAGGAAGAGTGTAAAGGGAGAAGAGAAGATGGCCCAGGACAAAGCCTTGGGGAACTCCCACAGAGAGGGGAAGTGACATCAAGGAGGTACCAGGAAGAGAAACCTTGAAAGAGTGGTTCAAGAGATAGGAAGAGAACCAGTCGAGAACAGAGTCCCGGAAACTAAGGGACTAACTTGTAAAGTTACTAATAAAGTTACTAACATACATAAGCATTTGCAGGAATGGAGCACTGTATTAAAATCTTATTAATGGAATAGGGATTCAGACGTATTAAACTTTAATCCTATGATCTCATCTATAAGTCGTGACATCTAATTATCCAGTGCAAGGTCCCAGAGGGTAGCTACCTTATTTGCGCTGGTAAATATAATTCACAAGGTCAGGTGCATTAGTAAGATACGTCACAGACTTTCGAACTTCCTAATACTTTCAGAGGTTCTGCAGTGCTTTCTATTACAATACTACTAATAAATAATAAATAAATAGTAAACTTATGATTCTACCAATAAATATTCCCATGCTGTGTTCTGGTAAGAGATCTTTGACTTTATTTCCGAAAATCTTATTCTGATCTTTCTGCTTCTGCTCTTCCAGGAATGGAAAGGAAATGCATTGAAAGTACATACAGCAGAAATCTGACATTCATCTTAGTTAAGATGTTGTGAAACTATTTGGAATCTCTTCTGAATCCATCTGTCTTGGCTGGAAAAACTTAGATCTTAGTCAGACTCTGAACTGTGAATAGGCAAAACAACTGGGATAAATTGAAAACTGACCTGAATTTTTGCCATGTTTTGAAAATGTTTGGAGGATTTTATTTGCCACAGCAAGTTTTCATTGCCTGTGCATTTTCCATATCCAGAAATTATTTACTTGTCATATGTTTTAATTATTATTATGAATTACTTATATAGCGCCAACCTGACACTGAAGGGAGAGATTAGAGATAGGACCTGTCTGAATTTCATACAGTCTAAAATGGATATGTGGAAGGGTGACAAGGACTAGGGGAGGGACATATAGGGAGGGACGGGGATACATTGACGAATCTGAGACATGACAGGTGCACATGCTTAGCTTAGTTACAAAGGAAGAGGGGAATCTAAAGGATGAGATGGTATAAGGAAAAGCATAAATGAGGAATCTAGGTGGGAGAGGAGCTAGGGGAAGCCTGACAGAATAGTTACGTTTTCCGGAGGAATTTGAAGGATTTGGAGCTATAGTTAACCAGCTATAGGTAACTAGAGCTATAGATAACTGTGTCTGCCGAGGAGCCATCCACCTGGGGCAGGGCTCCCAGACTCCTGCTGTGCAAAAGGAACAGACAACAGGCTCCTGGGAGATGCTGCTGCTGCACAACTGATGGGGGGGTGGGGTCTGGAGGAGCATGCTCACCCCGGCTACCAAATAGCTGATCAGGGGTCCCCGGAGGAGTGGAGGAGCCTCCACATCAGCTGTTTGGCAGCTGAGGTGAGCACACTCCTCCAGGCCCCCCAATCAGCTGTTTGGCAGCTGGGGTGAGCACACTCCTCATGGCCTTTTTCTTGGACCTTCCCTTGCGGCAGGGCTGCATGGGTTGACCAGATGGGAGGTGGCCCCACATTAGCCTGGGTGAGGCAACAGTAGCCCATGATGTGTCACCAGCCTTTTCTAGCCAACGGAACACGTTGCACACAGCCACCTGTCCCGAGGTGTGGAATAGTGCGCCGAACATCTGGTGGCTGCTGACAGATGTTCAGTTGCATTGCAGCCTAAAGTGGAGTAATATGACCTAATGTGGAATAACATCTCATGTAGCCTTACCCTATGGAGTAAGGAGGCCTTAATCCACTGTTTCTTTGTGACCCCCAATCAGCTGTTTGGCAGCCAGGGTGAGTGTGCTCCTTTAACCCCCATGCCATCCACTGTCTCACAGTAGCTCCTCCTGAGGGGGGTGATCCTGCTACACAGCAGGAGTCCAGGAGTCCTGACCTGGGTGGACAGCTCCTCAGCCAGCATGGAGAGACATATGACAGTAACTCCCCACCCCCCATTTCCCATAGAAGTGGGCTGCTTATCTGGATGGCCCTCCCTGCCATCCCAAAGTATGGCAGCTACGGTGGCCCTCCCTTGGGTGGGCAGAGACTCTGACTAGCCCTGCCTTGTGTGTCTAGGGGTGGGACTTGGGGCAAAAAAACGGTTACCGGTTTTACTGTTTACTGTTTTACAAAAAATCGTTTTACCGGATTAAAACCGGTATACCGGTACCGTTTTTTCCCCATTGATTTCAATGGGGAACTGTCCCCATTGAAATCAATGAACCCCCCCAATACCTCCCCCCTCCTCCTCCCAGGCTTCATGGGTGGAAGGGGGGACACCCCCACCCACCCTGCCCAGCCTGGAATTTTTAAAATTTAATTTTAACCCGAAGTCTGGCTGCTAGTGTGGGCTTCGGGCTGCACTGGTGGTGGCGACCTGGAGCCCGCACCAGCAGGTACTAGGTGATCCCTGAGGTGGGGGGTGGTTTAACACCCCCCCACCCCAGGAATTGCCTTACTTTCCCTCTGGGCGGTGGTGGCGGTGGCGGCAGCTGCACAGTGTGGGTCGGCTTTCAGTGCTAGTGACTGGCTTCAGTGCTTCACTAGGGGGACTTTTGGGTTCATTAGGCCTTCCAGGGAACTGCACTAGCAGTCGGACTTCAGGTTAAAATTAAATTAAAAAAATCCAGGCTGGGCAGGGTGGGTGTCCCCCTTCCACCCACGCAGCCTGAGAGGGGGGAGGGGGAGGAATTGGTTTTTTCCCCCCATTGATTTCAATGGGGACAGTTCCCCATTGAAATCAATGGAAACAAACCAGTTTTAATCCGGTAAACCAATTTTTTGTAAACCGGTAACTGGTAAAACCGGTAATCGGTTTTTTTGCCCCAAGTCCCACCCCTAAAAATTCCCACCCCTAGTCTTTACCTATAGTTTAGCATGTCCAGCCCCCATCAAGTTGGGCTGGAAGGGGGTTGCTGTGTGTGTGGCTATTGGATCCCTCTCACCTGGGGTTTCTCCTCTGCCTTTTCTCCTCCTCCCAGGTAACACCACCTACAAAAGGGAGGTTCTGCCCAGAGGATGGCAGCCTCTGGGTGGCGGCCAAAGGATGCTGCCAAAGGATGAAGTGTTGTTGGTGGGTCATTGGCAGTGGCGGCGGCCAGAGTCTCTTCACTAGCAACCAGATTGTGAGAGATAGTCTGTCCTCCACCAGCAGATGTGAACCGTGCCCACACTGGATCAATCATGATTCACCAGCTTGATGGCTTGCGATCCAACAGTGCCGCAGTCACGGCCATAGGCCGCATGCCAGGCCCCGCATGGGATTGTTGGGGAGGCTGATGGTGGTTTTAATTTATTCAGGGAAGGCTGGTTAGGGGAGGTTATGCTTTTAGGATAAGGGGTGGTGTTAGTAAAGTTAGGGATTTTCTCCAGCCTCTGTGTGAGGGAGGCTAGAGAAGGAGTGGGTTTGGGAGGGGGAACTTTCCCCCAGTGTGAGGAGGGGAAAGGGTCCTGGAGAGGAGGTGCGAGATTCTGCCTGGTGTGAGTAGGTGGGATGGGGGAATTGGTGGGGAGGGGATCTTCCTTGGTCTGTGGGTGGAGCAACTGGGGGTGTGTGTGCAGCCATTGGGGTCGTGACGGGGGAGATTTGGTCCCTCTGGGAGGGGTGTGAGATCTGTCAGATGGGTCAGGTGTTTGTTGACTGTTCCTCTCACTTCCTCCCAAGTAGGTGACAAAGTGGATCATGATCAGAGGACCCCTGGCTCATGTGCATTATGGAGACCTGGCTGGACAATGAGTCAGGGCCTATTTTGGCTGACCTCATGCTGGCCAGGTACTATGTGCAGCATCAACCTCAGTTGGAGGGATGGGGGTGGGGGCGGCATAGCCATTATTTTTAAGGATTCGTGGTCTGTCAGGAGGTATCCAGTGCAGGATATATTGGGGGTAGAAGGCCTCCATCTTGTGTTTGTCTGATTTGGCAGGGGATAGATTGGGGGTGCTTCTAGTATACCGTGCACCTAACTGTACGGCAGCATCCCTACTCGCTCTGATGGAGCTGGTGTCGGATGTGGTGTTGCTCTCCCCGAAGACATTAGTCTTTGGGGACTTCAACATACATGCTGACGCTAGTCTTAGTGGTGCAGACCTTGGGTTCTCTACAGAGATAAGCAGAGGGAGAGCGGGGAGGTGTAATCTATGAAACCATGATAGTTGGCCGGATAACAGTTACTTCTGTAATGTTCTGTCTATTGTATTAGATGAACTACGTAAAGATTATTGTGTGCTTTGGCTTCATAGATTTATGTTTGTGTGGAGTGTGTTATGTTTTTAAGGATGTTGTTATGGCCTCGGCAAAAACAATAAATGGATGTGCTTGGGGCTTTTAGACCTACCTTTTGGGAAGTTGACCCATGCCCATCCTGGCTGGTTAAGTCCAGCTGGGAGATGGTGGAGTCGTTGCTAGCGGGGGTGATCAATGCCTCCCTTTGGGAGGGCGGAGTGCCAGGCTGCCTCAAAGAGGCGATGGTGTGACCTCTGCTCAAAAACCCATCACTTGATGTTGACTCCCTCACCAATTATTGGCTGGTTTCTAACCTTCCCTTTTTAGGGAAAGTTATTGAATGGGTTAAGACCCAGCAGCTGCACAGGCACCTAGACTGCACTGGTTATCTGGATTCCTCTCAGTCCAGTTTTTTTCCAGGCTATGGCACGGAGACTGCACTTGTGGCTTTGGTCGATGACCTTTGCTGTGATTTAGATTGGGGTCGATCAACCCTGCTATTTTTGTTAGATCTGTCAGCTGCGTTTGATACCATTGACCATGAGATGTCAGTGACTCGCTTGTGGGATCGAGCTGGAGTGGGTGGGATCATCCTTGACTGGATCTGTTCTTTCCAAGTCCGGAGGACTCAGCGTGTGGTGCTCGGGAATTATTCTTCATCTCCATGGGACTTCATGTGTGGTGTCCCGCAAGGCTTTATTCTGTCCCCGCTCTTGTTCAACGTGTATATGCAGTCACTCGGCGAGGCCGTGAGACTGTATGGGGTGTGGTGTCATCAATGTGCTGATGATACCCAGCTCCATCTCTCATTTTCATCCAACCCAGACCCAGCAGTCTCAGTGCTTACTTGATGTCTGGTGGCTTTTGGGAATTGGATGAGGGAGAGTTGACTGAAATTGAATCCCAACAAGATGGAGGTGATGGTGGTGGGGAGGGCAGTGGATGTGGTGGCTCCCATCATTGATGGGATCTGCCCTCTGCTGGTCTCCCAGGTCCGTAGCCTGGGCATGCTCCTTGATCCGCAGCTCCGCCTGGATTCCCAGGTGGGGGCTGTGGCAAGGAATGCATTTTGCCAATTACATCTGGTGCAACAGCTTCAGCCGTATGTTTCAGATAGTGACCTGGTCCTGGCCACCATCAGCCATGCTTTCATTACCTCGAGATTGGACTATTGCAACACGCTCTATGTGGGGCTACCTGTGGTGACGATCCAGAGACTGAAGCTAGTGCAGAATGCAGTGGCCCATCTCCTTACAGGGATGGGTCACCATGAGCACATTACACCAGTGCTCCAAGCTCTGCACTGGCTGTCTATAGTCTTCCGGGCCCGATTCAAGGTATTGGTTTTGACCTATAAAGCCCTATACGGCTTTGGCCTGACTTACCTATGGGACCACCTTGCTCTTTGCACTCTGGCGCAGCCTCTGAGGTCCACTGGGAGTGCCCTTCTCAAGGTCCCCCATGTGGCCCAGAGGGGACTATGATGAGGGCGTTCTTAGTGGCCGCACCTAGGCTGTGGAACTCCCTCCCGGTGGAGGCCAAGGTGGCCCTGGATCTTCCCTCTTTATGTTGTATGTGTAAAACCTGGCTGTTCCACCTGGCTTTTGGTGAGGTAGATGGGGTGTAGGGTGGGATGGGAAGGAAATGGGGTGTAGGGTGTGAGGTGGAGTGGGTTAGGGAAGGGGGGAGGGTTTGCTGGTTAGTGCTTTCCTTTTTAATGTGTTAATGTGTTTTAATTGTGTTACTTTTGTTTGTTATATTTGTTTACTGTATTTCAAGCTGCCCCAAGCTGCCTGGAGTAGGAGGGGTGGGGTAAAAATGTTTAATTAATTAAATAAATAAATAAATATCAAGTTTGGTTACATGGTAGTCGCAGTGTTGTGGGTCATGATTTGGACTTGTCCACAGCCAGAATTGCCTGTCCCCATAGTTCCACCATGATGCTAGCGGCGCACTGACCCAAACAAATGCAAAAACAATTCAAAGATGACCATATGGTGTATGGCAACTTAAAGCCAGGAGGCTAGATGGCAGAGTGTTTGACAAGGAAATTATTAGATACCCTGTCCTGACAATGCCCAATCAGTCTGGCACTGAAATTTGAGTGGAAGTTGGCTGGTTTGACTCAACGAGGTGATGTCCCCAAAGAGTTCAAGAAATGTTTCTGTGCTATTTTCAAATTGATTAGAACATTACACTAAAAATCTCATGCAGGACCTATCTTAAGGAGGGTTTTTCTACCTCTTTTGGAAAGCCATAGTTCAGATCCATATCGAGAATAGCAGATGCTGATTAGATGAAATTTATAAAAATCAAAATTTTATGAGGGCTGCCCATCACTGGCCTGTTTGAACTATGCTTATACCTGCCAGAGCCTTTAAGGGGGGTGGGTGGAGAGAGAGAGAGAGAGAGAGAGAGAGAGCGAGAGAGAGAGAGAGAGAGAGAGAGCGAGTGCCTAGACTTAGAGAGTGAGTTTCAGTCTGGTCTGTGAATGGGCATGGCTTTCTTTGAACTGCATCCCAGAGTGGCAGCACATAAGAAAATAAAACTCTAAAGGAACTTTTTATAATAAATTGAGATGGAGTTCACAACAGTGGCTCGGCATCTGTCAGATGTTCTGCCTCTGAGGTCACTGGCACAAGGTTTGACACCACTGATGAGATTATCCTGTCATTCCTGGTGCTGAGTTGCAAACGTCTGGATTTTGCGTCCACTGGCAGTGGCTCCAGGGATAGAAGGGAAAACAGCTTATAAATTCTCTAACATTACTTGGAGCCAAGAGTAGCTTTTTGGCTGGCTTTACCAGCAATATTATTTAAAGGGTTCCAGGGGACATGAGGGTAAATAGCTAGCAAGACAGGGGTAATAAAATATGTGATATAATAAAAAGTAACTTCTACTATAGTATACCCTACATGGACATTATGCACTATACTTAACCACTGATAAAATATAGCACAATGTAGTACAGTAATCATGTTCTTCAGACAGATTGTACATTGCTTCATTTATGTTTACTTCCCTTTTTTCGTGTATAAGAACTGCCTACAAACTAGGCTATTATATGTCGGGTTATTATTGGGGGGGGGAGGGATAAATTATACTATAAATATTTTTAGCATTAATTTTAAAGCGCCCAGAGCTAAAACTGTTTATGGGAGACAGATTTGAGTATGACACAAAACAGCAGCATAAACTTTAAAACAACAGTTGCGCAAATTGTGAAGTCGTTAGTCAGGAACAGGGACCCATGTTCACCACGTCTTCTCTAGTGGCGGCAGCAGGGGAAACACGGTGAATACAGCTCCCTGCTCAGGGGCTAGATCAGTCCTCCAAGTGGGATGGCTGGTGTGTGCATTGGTGATGAGAGGTAGGAGGAAAGGAGGCCTCCCATGGAAGAATAGAGAAGAACTCACTGGGAATAAAACCGTTGGAGCTCTAATGAAATAGGATCTGCAGAAACATCTCTTCATAACCTAAAACATTTAATAAAGATCACGTTTCTCTGTGGTTTTCATAAATGATGCACTAGAAGTCAATAGTGGAGGAATATAATTTGTTAATTAAATTCTATAGGATGATTTCAAAGAATCCTGTCAAAAGTTTATCATTCTCTCTCGTGCTTTTACATGTTTCCATAGCAAATAACGACTCTTCCTGGCATTTTTCCCCCCACCTGGGCTCCGTTTCTCTTGTTTCTCATTGCACTCCTGAATTTCAGCTCCTGGAATTCCTCCCACTGCCAGTGAGTGCCCTGGCAAAGGGGAAACTCTGTTCAATCCCATCTGTAAATTGCTGGCTGATACAAGGATTGAGGACAGGGTTTCCAGACTTGAATCCAGTTCAGGGGATTTGTTCTCTTGAAATGGGCAACTGAGAACTGCTAAATAGGGATGGGTGAACAGAACCGAGTTCAGAAATTCGGTTCGGTTTGGTTCGAAAATCGAGTTCGGTTCAGAAGTTTGGTTTGGTCGACCGAACTATTTGAGTTCGGTACAAACTCCAAACTTCTGAACAGAGTTCAGAAATTCAAACACCATTGAACTAAATGGAATATTATCTTATAGGGATGGGCGAACAGAACTGAGTTCAGAAATTCGATTCGGTTCAAAAATTGAGTTTGGTTCGGAAGTTCGGTTTGGTCAACCGAACTGGTCAAGTTCGGTCCGAACTCCAAACTTCAGAACTGCATTCGCCCATCCCTACTGCTAAATTTCCTAGAGGTGAAGGCCACTTTTACACGAGGTGCATAGAAGTGCCTCTGGAGTCCCGTTTTGCAGAGGAAAGCAGCGCGGAGAGCCCGCGCTACTGGAAGTGACATGCCGTCCATTCGCTTCAGCAGCAGCAGCTGAAGACATGGGGCTTTCAAAGGGCACATTCTGTAGATCTCAATTTTCAGGTCTACAGAATGCACCTTATGAAAGCCCTGTGTCTGCAGCCACCACTGCTGAAGAGAATGGGTGGCACGTCATTTCCGGTAGTGCGGGGAGCCTGTAAACACTCCCCGTGTGGCCTTCCTCTTCAATACAGGACTCCAGAGTTGCTTCAAGTGCCTCATGTAAAAGTGACCAAAGTCTGCCTGAAGTCCCATATAATTTTACAGGGTCAAACACAACAGTCTAAATTGCTACTCTGTTTTAGCAATTTTGACACAGAAGGCCAACTTCCATATCCACAGGGTGCTCTACTAGGGCCTTGCCAAAGGAGCCCATGGTGCAAGAGCTTTAAATTAGTACCTTATCTAGCACAACCACCCTTGAGCCCTTCAGGCCCTGACCACTTAGTCGCTTTTACACATGACAAAAATTGGTTCTTATAAGTGCTCAAAATCATAATGGGTGTTATAAATCCTGAAGTTTTGTAATGTGTAAGACCGCTTTCCGTATTTGGAAAGCCCCAAGGCTTTCCAAATACAGCTTCAAAGAGACCATGTAAGCCGCGATTTCTATGGCGGCCGGCTAGGCTACTTCCAGTGCATCTAAATGCACCCTGTGCAACTTTTCAGGAAGTGCTTCCTTCAAGCCAGTAAACAGAGCTGCTCGTCTAAAAGCGGTCTGAGTGTGCTAGTCCCCTTTTTTGCAGTGAGATCTTGCAGTCTTGTAAGTCACATCTGGTGGGTCTTACAAGGCTGTGAGATCTCGCTGCATAAAAGGGGAATAGTGCATTCACACATTACAAAACTCCAGCATTTATAATACCAGGCATGATCTCGCGCACTTATAAGAAACCTTTTTTGTCATGTGTAAAAGTGGCCTCAGAGAAGAACAGGAACCCCAGTTCTACCATGCTGCTGCTGTATAGAGGAATAAAGCAGTAAGTTGCATGGGGCACTGAACTCCCATCTGCCCTCCCTCATTGGGCTTTTATTCAACTCTTTTGTGTCTTTTGGAGGAGCAATGAGCTAAAATATAATTTAAAATATATCAAAAGACAGAACTTTACCAGAGAATTGGTTGCATTACATACAGTGTAAAAGAAGCACTCAAGGAAGATAAGGCCATTGGAAAGAAGTTGAATGAATTCTTTTCATCAATTTTCATTGCAAAGCATGTTGGGGATTTATCCCTACCAGAGAGATTCTTATTAGCTGATAAATGTGAAAAACTGCCACAAATGGATGTGGCATTAGTAGGACAGATTGTTTGCCTGAACAGTGAGTCACCAAGACTGTACCATATCCATGCAAGGGTCCTAAGGAACTCAAATATAAAATTGCAGAACGTTTAAAAGCGATGTGTAACCTTTCACTAAATTCAGCCTTTACCAGAGAGATGGAATGTAACTAAAGTAATGTTGATTTTTGTTTTGTTAAGGCTTCAGGGAAGACCATGGGAACTACTGTCTGGTAAGACTGATGTCAGGAAAATTTGTAGAAGCCATAGTGAAGAACAGAATGAATAAGTATGCAGACAGAAAGATATGATATGATGCAGAAGAGCCATCATAGCTTTTGTAAAGGGAAGTCATGCATCAGCAATCTATTGGAATTTTTGAGGATATTAACAAATGTGGATATTGGTGATCCAGTAGATATAGTATATTTGGATTTACAGAAAGCCTTTGACAAGGCCCTTCACCAAAGGGTAATTTTAGACGTCACGAGACCACAGTCAACCACAGTGAATCCCCTGTGGTGGCCGTTTGTCCCGTAACGTCTATTTGCTCCTTGCCAGATGTTCACCACAGTGAACCACTGGCGGGAATAAAATTGTCCACAATTCAGGACCTCCAGGCAGCCGGAGGTCCAGAATCGTGGCTGGATCAGGCCCCAACCATGATCATGGTGGCCACAATCCGGGATTGGCCGAAAATAACTTCAGCTGGCCCAGATCATGATCCTGACCACGGGACAGGATTGGACGCAGCGGCTGAATTGGCCGCTGCAACGTTCCTTCTCTTGTAGGGCGGGGGGTGGGGCTGTGCGGCCACACATTGCGCCGTGCAGCCCCTCCCCCTCCCCAATCCCTGCTAGGAATCAGGCTGGCACATCTAAAGGACAGCTGGACTGATTCCTGACCGGGATCCGATATGGATCCCGGTCCATGGTTCAGCATGGCGGGCCTCCGGGCCCATCACGTCTGAAATTACCCAAAGAGTCTTAAAAATACTAAACAGAAATGGTATAAGGGGGAGAGT
Organism: Sphenodon punctatus; assembly: GCA_003113815.1. NCBI lineage: Eukaryota > Metazoa > Chordata > Lepidosauria > Sphenodontia > Sphenodontidae > Sphenodon > Sphenodon punctatus. The sequence goes on from QEPC01010852.1 coordinate 3,797,680, forward strand.
TCTTTAATGGAGAAGTAACTAGATAAAAGGTAAGGAATTAAAGTTAAATATAAATTGTAATTTTTCACAATGGAAAGAAGTAAACAGCCCCAGGGGTCTATACTGTTTAGCCTACTGGCACTTAGGAAAAAGAGCTGAAGAGTGAGGTGTTAAAATTTATAAATGATACGAATTTTTTTTCAAGATAAGTAGATCCCAAGCAGACTGCAATGAGTTACAGAAGGAGTTTTACAATCAATAATTTATTTATTATGGACCAAGACCATATAATACGAAGCACAAGGCAACAATAAATAAAATACAAAGTAAACAACACATGGGAAAACCCCAATGATAATATACAAACTAAAAAGGTAACCCCTATTACAGTTTAGGATCCCTGAGACCGGTTGCTAGCACCAGAGATACAAATAAACACCCCAACAATGGAAAACTGGGCAAAATTGAGGGATCCCCCACCCCCTCACAACCATTGGGATAGAATCCTTCAGTTTCACCACAATAATATAAGTGACAATGACAATAGACAAAATCAGTAAAATAAAAGATTACCATTATGTGGTAACCAATAAAAATAAAACAAAGTCACAAACAATTAAATATGAAGAAGGGTCCAGGACCCAGTCCATAAGGGGGGGAAGAGGGGACAAATTTAAGGGGGAGCTGGCACCCAATGTTTGTGTTCCAAAAAAGCCTGCCTACAATGGGCCACCTTGACTAAAAAGTCTGCCAGGTTATTAATATCCTGAGGGTCAGGGGAATTCAGGACCAAATGTAGCAGGGTCATATCAGACCTCCCAGGAAAGAGACTCAGATGGGCTCCCAAAAATTCATACCTCAAAGCATCATAGAGATGGAAACGTAAGATGATGTGACTAACGGTTTCCACAGATTCATTGTCAAAGGGACACAGCCTCTCAAGGAACGGCACTCCCTGCCTACGGCCTTCCAAGACTTGAGAGGGGAAAGAGTTGACCCTGGCACAAAAAATAAGATGCTTGGCTCTGGCTGAGATAGAGGTGGAGAGATATACTGCCATTTGTCCCTAGGCAGGAGCCCAACCTGGGTAATCCCTCATATGTAATGAGGAGGCGATCTTACCGAGTTCTCCCTGGCGATGGATATCTATCATCCTGGTCAGAACTTCTTTCCTCACTGAGACGAAAGATCTGTGGGTGAGATATTCCTTAGAGAGGTCAATAGATCTTAAATACTCTGTCACTCAAACCCATGACCTAACAAAGGTATCTTGGCCAACCATCTGTAGCAGGGCAGAGCATTGCTTTGTAAACAATTTCACCCAAAATTCCAGTGCCATCTCCATGGCTACCTGGTAGCAAGCCCTCTGACCCAATTCCAACCTTCCAGCGGCATGGGGGTACCTTTTGGCTGGCCAACAAGACTCGTAAGAAATATTGCCTGCACAGGATTAATAGCCTGGGCATGGGAAAAGGCCCAAAGTTCAGCCCCATAGATGACTTGTGCCCTCACCTTGGTGTTAAAAACCCTTATTGCTGAGGGGATAGCACTCCTGCCCTGCTTGGTGAAAAAGTCATATATTGCTCGGGATGGGCCACACGCAGTCGTGATAGCCCCAGCCACATGCTCCTTCCAACTGCCGCTTCTATGGAAAAGGAGCCCAAGATATCTAAATGCTGGGACCTGCTGGATGGCCCGGCCCCCTATGGTCCACTGATGTATCTTTTTCTTTTTGGAGAAAACCATGATTTTAGACATTGTAATTTATGGTGAGTTGGTTGTCATGGCAAAAGCTGGCAAAGGCCTGAATTTGCCAAATAAGTCCTATCCTATTTTGAGACATAAGGACCACGTCATCGGCATAGCCCAGACATCCTATTGCCCTAGTGGCTAGAGTTTTACAAAACTGGGCCACAGGGCAATAAAACGGCACATGAAATGTTGTGTATATAAGTGTGCCAAGTAATGTATGCTAGGAAAAAAATGTTCAAATTATATCAATGTATTCTTGTATTTTCAACCCAAAGTAACAATAGGGTTCTTTTTGTCTTCTCACTATCAATAATAGTATTGTGCAAATGTCATTCCATGTGCAGCATGTGCAGGGGAGCTTTTATGTTACAGTCTAAGCCAGTCTTTGTGTCCTTCTGCCTCTGATATCACTAAAATCATTATCTTCAAACCATGTATTCCAGGGTGCTCTCATTAACTTTAGTGGAACTACTTCAGAGTAAGTGATCTGAGAATTGAAGCCCAAGTTGAATATCTGGGTACCCAGTGGCCAAATTCCCACTCTGTTTTTCTTATAGGCTTATGCTTGTCAATGTTCGGAAATATGGGCAGTGTATCTATTTATTGATGCTTGCTGTTCTACTTTCTTTATTTTGGCTCCTATCATTGAAGTGGTGCACTGCCATGAGCCCCAGCTGAATATTTGAGGATTGGGCTGCCTATGATTGAAAAGTGATAATACTTCAGACTGTGAAGAAGTAGCTCTAGATGGAAACTTGAGAGGGAAAATAAGCAAATTCCTTCCTTTCTAGAGCAACTGACTTCTGCTTGAATGATCTGGTTCCACAAATACCCTCTGTGACTTGCCCATCACTTGAGCTGAGGTTTGTAGGAGGAGACGGTTAGCTTTCCCCTGCACTAAAAGTTTAATGTGAAGGGGTTTGCACCCCTAAATAGCTATGTTGCAATTTTCTTTGGAACATCTTGTGTTCATGATCGAAACTTACTTGTCTGTGTCAGTTTAAACCAGTTCAGGCTCAGTTGTAAGTCTGTTGGTCTGCCTTGCTAAAGATGCCTCAGCTCACTACACAAAGCTCCTCTGTGTCCAGCTTGAGTAACAGCTATACGATACTCCCAGACATACTTTTCCTAGCCACATGACACATTGCCATTCCAAGCACTGAAAGACTGTATATTTCTCTTTCCTGTTATTACAAATTCCATGTAAAATCCAAACTTCAGAAGTGCAATGAGGGATTCACCAGAGATTCAAACTCCAGAGGACAAGCCTTTCTGGGTTACTTGCAAGAGATCGGGTCCTGGCTGCCTCTATTCGGGCCCTGTAGGATTTGTCAAGACCTGTGCTCAAGTGGAAGAGACATGAAATCCTCCATATCAGGTGGCAAGCTATGGTGGCTTCTGTATATCTTGCTGCCTGAACAGCAAGAGAACCATGAGCTCCCTGAAGATTATGGTGGGCACAGAGTGAGAGGAAAGCAGGACAGCATGAGGTAATGAGAAAGATGTTTACAAGTGGGTGTTAACACATGGGAAGGGAGATAGCCGGAACCCGTTTTCAATAGTCCCCACACCACCACCTCTGTTAGCAGTGTTCGGAGCCCTTCAGCTAGGCAGCCCCCTTCCTGCAGTACATGGGCTTATGCCAGCTGCCAACAATGGTGCTAGTGCACTCAGCCCCAGGGCTGCCTGACAGTTGGGCAGCCGCTCCAATGATCTGGTTGCCCCCATGTGGCCTGGGGACAGTGATATTGCTGGCACAACCCCAGCTGTCAGGCAGCCCCCTCTCACACTCCTTTCCCTCCCTCCATGCCGAGCTCAACTGAGAGGGGCATGCTATCACTGGTTTGATGGAAAGGGGTGGGGGGGTCACAGCCTGGGAAGGCTTCTTCCCTTTTCATGGCCACTGCTCTTCTTTTCTTGTGAGAAAGGAGAGGAGTGGGGATCAAAGACCGTGTGAAGCCGCTGTGATCTCCTTTCCATTCAGGAGGGGACTGAGGGAATTGCAGGATCTGCACGGCTCCTCTGAACGGGTCGCCTGCTGTCTTTGATCCCCACTTCTCTTCCACCAGGAAAGGAGAGCAGCACCCATGGGAAAGGGGTGTTATGGCCAGGGAAGAAGACTTCCCTGGCTGGCCATAATTCCTCTTTCCATCAGAGCCAGTGCTGACGAGTCCTGCTCAGCTAGGGTTGCCATACCCTGCCCCCTTTAATCCTGGACACTTATGAAAAATACATGGTGCAGGGCTGCACTGCCCTGCACCATGTATTTTTCATAAGCAGCCAGGATTAAAGGGGAGGTGTGGCAACCCGACGCTCAGCTGACAGCTGGATGGAAGAGGGGAGTGTAAATCATGCAAGTGAGAACCTCTGAGGACTCCTGCACTCCTCTCCTGGCCAGCTGTCAGCTGAGAGGGGCACACTAGCTGTGACTCTCTGGTGTTGGCAGACCTGAGGCTGTGGGGGAACCTAACAAATGAGACCTGGTGCCATGGGCGCATGGCATGCTCCACATTTCCTGGCCTGATGTGTCGTGCGGAGCGTCCCTGGGGTGAACATCTGGCAGGCACCAAGTTGACGAGCAGATGAATCTGGGGTTAATGTGGGCAAATATAGAATAACATCACAGGGCATGAGAAAGGAAGCAGAGAATAAGGAGTAGGATAATGAAGATGAGCAATGGAGGATGGCAAGTGCAGGACAATTCTGATAGGCTGGGAAAGGTGTAGAGGAAGTCATGGCTGAACATAGGGGGAAAACAAGCCTGCAGAAACTCAATGGTAAGAAGACAAAGAATGAGAAAACACCTGAATCTCATGCCTCCCCGCCCTTGACCATCCGAGACCATCCTGGCAGCTGAGGAGATGAGTAAGATCTGGAGAATAGTACATCAGCACTACTATGTATAGCAGAACGTGTGCAGTGTTTTATGGATTCTTAAGGAAGGAGTCTTAAGACAGTGAACTTGAGGGAGGTAGATATTTATTAGAGGTTTTATCTAGATGGTGTCCTGCGACTCTTTTTGTCTCTGGACTGGCATTAAGTTTTGGACAAAATACAAATAAATGCAAAAAAGACCTTTTGGGGTTTTGAGTGAACCCAACATTTCCCCAAAAATATAATTAATATCCAAGATCTCGAACTGGCCCCCCGAAACTGCAGCACATATCTAGCTCGAAGCTCTGCTGCTCACTGACTCTCAGCTTAGACACTTGCTTGGGGAGTCTGTATTGAGCCCTCCTCATGTGCAAGTGCTGCCTCTGTCTCAGAACTGCAGTCTCCAGTACTGCAGCCAGGCACAGTCCTGCAGAACCCAGCCCAGATGCTGAGCTGGGGTATCCCAGGTTGTGTTGGGGGCTAGCTTAGGCTGTGACCTTGGAAAACCTGTGAGGTCAGGGTCTGCCCGATTGGGCCAAATTGGGCCTCCCCAGGGCTGCATGTGTGTTCCCGGGCTGGTCTGCCAGCCCAGGTTGGGTCTGCTACGACTGACAGGCAGCCATGGTTCTCTATCATTGGCCTCCTTGGCTGCCCATCATGGTGGGGGGCGGAGCTTTGGGTACAGTGCAGGGGTGGGGCCAGATAGCCACATGTTCCCCATTCTCCCCTCCCTTGAGCTGTGCGGTTGTTGGTCTGGCTGGGCACATGGTTGTTTTGTGACCTGGCCTGGTACATCGTGTTCACCCGGACTGCCTGTCCTGGGTCAGTCCGAGACATGGCAACCTGGCATCACTTGTTTTTATGTTAGATGGGGAGTTCAGCAGCATGCATCGATCTGGGGTCTCCCAACAGGAATACTAATTAGTCTTCCAAAATATATCCTACATACCTCATGAGGCTCTCCCTGCTATAGTGACACCGAGGAAGATGTGACATACTCCACCCCACCCTGCTTTTATCTAATTGAAAAGGAAGGGGTAAAACGAGGGATGGCCTTAAAGGGTGATGGGGCCCAATGCATGCTCTGTTGCCAGAGCAAGATCTATTCACTTCAGTGGGATTTGTTCCTGCCAGTGGAGCATTTAGAATTCATCTGTCATATGATGGGGGAGTGGCAGCCTTATTCTTAGCTATGGGGAGTTTTAAATTGTCTAGTGAGCATGGATAATGGAATGGCTGGACTCTACCATTCTGTCTTCAGCTCTAAAAACAATATTTTTTGCTAATTTTTCTATTCAGGATAATCTTGCAGCTATCATTGGGTGCTTTCAAACGTGATGAGTTGCCTCCATCATCGTGGACTTCTCTGGGTGGTGGAGGCAGCCCTCACCCTAGTTGGGATCCACCAGGCCATCAAAGAAGCGTGATGGCAGCCCGGGCTTGGGGCAGGGTGACACATGGCTGTGCGTCCACACGTCCCCACCCCTGCGTTGTTTGCAATGCTCCTTCCCCTGTCTGACAGGCAGCCATGGCAGCAAATTATGGCCACCATGGTGCCCAAGCCCCGCCATCACTCTGGACTGGGGAGAGTAAAGCAGGCTATCAGACGTGATAGCCTGCTTTGCTCTGGGTCCAACAGCTGGCTCATGACTGTAGTGGAGCTTAGTACGTGCTGTCACTTGGGGACAAGTGACAGCCCAGGTTAAATTCCACCACTTGCAGGAGCCAAACCTCAGTAACATCTGGCAGCTGGTTTCAAATGTGGCGCTAAAGCAGATTAATCTGTGCCAGTGTAAGATCTGAAACACCCATTGGTGCACATTTTTTTTCTGAAAGAGGTGTGATTTTCTAGTCATGGCTGTCTCTTTAACACCAGTCTCTATTATCAATGGCCCAGAATCAAAAGCTTAGTTCTAACAGCTGCTGAAGTTGCAGAGAAAGGGTATTGTTTGTAAAGATCAAGATAAAGTTTTGCAAATGATTTCTATATATTTTTGACACTTGGCCAAGATCAACTGTCTGCCTTCGCTCTTACTCTGAAATATCTGGCAAGTTTCTTTATCAGCAAAAGACAGTTTATACATCACAGTCCATTATATGTGGTGGTCATAGGAAAAAAGATAAATTGGTTTTGAAAAGGGATGTGAATTTTTGTACATCAAGTGGCATTTATTACAAAACTTGAAAAATGCTATCAACTTCTGGTAATGGTGACATTCACCATTACCAGAAGTTGATAGTATTTTTCCAAGCTACACTTCCAGGCATTCTCTGAAGTAACTGAAGCAGTTTCTGTCAGCACCTGAAATTGACACATGAAACGTTATTTATTTATTAACATCTATCCCGCTCCCTCCAGCCTTGCGGCAGCTCGGATAAACTCATGAAACATTAAACACAATATAATAAAAATGCATAGAAAGGTTACTAAAAAAATTAAAACAACAGCAAAAAGAGGTAAACCACTGGCAAAAACTAGGTATGTGCAAACAGAACGGGGTTTGGCTGTTCGGTCGTTTGGTTCGAAAACTGAGTTTGGGTTCAGTTGTTTGGTTTGGAAATCGAGTTTGGGTTCGGTCATTCGGTTTGGTTCAGACGAACGTTCGACGGACTTCGGACCTGCCGCAAGGCTTGAGGCACTCCAGAGACCTTGGCAGGGCACTCAGATAGGCTGGCAAAAACTGTGCAATGTCATGATACCGATTTCAAAGATTTTATTTTCATTATCAGTATCATTATTGTTATCGGTCTCGTGATCGATCTCGTGATCGCGCCAAAAACCGGAAACTGGAAATGGTATTTCGAATGCGTGTGTTCTGTCTGGATTGTGGTGTCTGTCTGGCTTGTGTGAAAAATTGGTTGTGAGTTTGTGTGTGCGTATGTGTTGTGGCTGTTTTTGTGTGTGTGTGTGGTGAAAGATGGAAGGCAAAAAAATGAAGCTGAGGAAGGTCAAGGAGGAGGAAGACCAGTCTGGACCACCTGTTGAGGTGGTGGAGGTCGGCTCCCCGCCAGAGGAGGAAGAGGGAAAAGGAGGTGCCATTGCTGCCAAGTTTGTAAAAAATTTTTTAAATTGTTCCATATAGCTTTGAGGACAAGAAGAATACTATCCTTTAGAGCAAGCTCACTGGCGTGTGGGTGGGTGGGTGGTGGGCAGTCAGGCACAAACAGTGGGTATCAGCAGTGGCAGCGGATGGGCAGTGGATGGGCAGGAGAGAGGGGGGGGGCTCTTCCAGCAGTCAGGCACGAGCCGCATCACCCACCTAGACACGTGCCAGCCAGGGTCTCTAATTGCCATCCCTAGCACCCCAAGAAGGGCAGGACTTGCACATGTCTTATTTCTAGGTCTTCCACAGAGAAAGAGGGTGGGGGGACTCTTCCAGCAGTCAGGCACGAGCCACAGCACCCACCCAGACACGTGTCAGTCAGGGCATCACCATAAATGCATGATATCATTTCAGTGTTGTTTGTGTTCCTGTTTCAGAGAGGGTGATGATGATGCCTCAGCTGGTGCCAGGCCCAGAACCCCATCACGGTGGAGGCTGCAGCCGCAGGAGCCACTGGAAACCAGGCCGACGAGGTCCGCAGTCTGGTGGTACTTCTATACACCGAAAGGCGGATTTGCCAAATGCAAGGTAAGGCACGGGGGCTTGAACAACAGGGAATGGATTGCCCTATGACTTGTTAGGAAGTCCCCCGCAGGGAGAGAGATTGGCCAGCTACCCACTTGTGGAGACAGAGGGGGAGCTGGGGCACGTGCAGGCTCGTAGGAAGCCATTGAGTACAGCCGGGAAGTGTAACTGACCTGCCTCATCCACCTGTAATTGACTGGCCTCCCCCTACTGCAGGGCTCTCAGCGAGCGGGGGCGGAGCCACGGCACTGGGGAGAACAAAACTCCAACAGTGAGCAGAAGGCTTTGGGGAGCTGAGGCGCATGCAGGCTTGTAGGAAGCCATTGAGTACAGCCGGGGAGTGTAACTGACCTGCCTCATCCACCTGTAATTGACTGGCCTCCCCCTACTGCGGGGCTCTCGGCGAGCAGGGGTGGAGCCACGGCACCGGGGAAAACAAAACTCCAACAGTGGCCCGTAGGCACGAGCCACGTGCGTGAGCCTAAGGGCACGAGCACAAGGGCGGTTCCCCCTTGGGAGTCGCCCTTGGAGCGCCCAGAGCTTAGGAGCCCCCGCCCTTGTTCTTTTTTCTCTAGGGCCCTTTGTATAATTGGGATAAGGGTATCTAAGCCCTCTTATAAGCCCTAGCGTGTAGGTAATTCCACCAATCATCTGTCCACTGTGACGTTCGTGAGGGGTGGTGTTTAAGCTGATCTTGGCAGCCGAAGGAGCAGGACGATTATAGCTTTGCCCGCGTGTTTGGGAGAATCCTCCCAAGGTACAATTAGCCATCAGGGGGTTGTGTCTAGAATGTCTACCAATAAGAGACCGCGACAAGAACAGCGGGTGGTAACACCATCAACTCAGAATAGACTGAAGCAGTGTTGGCTGGAGTGCTTTTTTGCCGCCAAGCTTGACCAGCTACAAGTGAATGATGCGGGAGTATTGCCATCAAACTCTATTTTAGAAATCTCTCTCCATCAATCACCTCCGTGGGTGGAGCAAAATCATCTGATCTCCCCTACACGCCATTCAACCCCGACAAATCTCCTCCATAGCCAGTATAATGTGAGGGGGGACTGGCCAAAGGATAATCCCCCCCGTTGGACTTTTTGGCTGACCATGTCATGTTGACTGCTGATTCTGTTCGATATATGTGCTCTCAAGTTCAGCAGATACATGAGAAATTAGATCTGATGGTTTTTACGAGAGGAGCTGAGGTTGTGGGGGAAACTCAGACCCGCCCCCCTTTAGATAGGGGGAGGGATTTGAGGGCAACTGGTAAGCTGCCATTACCTGTCTACAATCCCAGAGGTCACAGTAATAATAAGCAGGAAGCGATTCAGGGTGAGGGGTTAGTTCAGAGTGTTCCAAATCAAGTTATCTGGAATCATTTAGTTCCTGATTCACGCCCTTCATTCCCATCAGAACAGGTTACACTCTATAGTCCCCTCCCTTTAAATTTAATTTTTACTGTTCTTCCATTTCAGGGGAGGCATCCGCCCGTCTGGAATACGATCCTGGACGTGGCAGAACATCTCAGGCTTTTGTTGAACCACCCAATTCAGAGGCACTTACCAATTACCAGGCACGATATAAAAATGGTAGAGCAATTATCGTGCATTAAAGATAGACAGGTAATTAGTGTAGAGTTTAACACACAGGAGTATATCAAGGCCATCTGGTCGGCCAGGGAATCCCTGGAGGATAGAGCAGTCTTTATTTCACAAGCTTTTCGATCGCATTCCGGGAACATACTGGTGTATGATAAGTTTGAGAGGCCTGGGGTGGAGCTGGTGTAGGGAGGATTGACTGAGCAGGAGGGAAGCGGCCGGAGGGGCACCCAAGCCCTCTTGGTGGGAGAGCCTCCCTGTAGCCAACAAGCTATAAGGGGTACCCTGTCTGGTTCCCCGCAAGGGGCGATTGGAGAGAGCCCCAAAAGTATGGAAACTGGGCAAGAAGCTCCTGTGGGCTCTCCCCAGCCCTCTAGGAGGTGTGAACATGAGGCTTTACCCCCTATATGCCCTCGTTTAGATGGTAGGGAGGTAGGGATAGCTTCGGAATTTAACTTATTATCTAGGCTGGAACGGTTTTGTACCCAATTGAATCAGTTGAGATCAAAGAGGAGTACCTCACATGTACGGAGGGGGCATCATGGCTCCCTGTCTCAGAAAGAGAATCCATCCCTTGTAGCCTCTAGTGTCCAACTCCTTGCAGAGAAGTTGTCTGGTGGACATTTAATTGGTAAGCTATGGAGTCAGAGTAATAATGGTACAGTGGTGGAATTAACATCTGATCCTCCGATGAGGGGAGGGGCGTGTGGGGGGTTGTTGGGTGATCCTTTAATCAGTCTCCAAGGGGAGGGAGGGATGTGCCCTCGAACAAGTTTATTGGAGATCGCCTCCCCTGAGCTAGTTAGGGTCCCCTCCAGAGGCCAGACATCGCAAAAGTTGATTCCCTCCAAGCAGGTAATGCCCCCCTTGGAGAGGGCCCCCCACTGGAGGAAAACTTGGCCCCGGAAATTTTAGAGGGAATAGGAGTGGAGAATATGGAAGATGGTACTGCCTTGTGATGGCGTCAGCCCTCCCCGATTAAAATGGCATCTTGGAACATCTCGGGTTGGAGGGCTCGCTGCCGTGATCACCATTTCCTTCAAAAACTGCAGGGATGGGATTTTTGTCTGCTTCAGGAAACCTGGGCATTGGAGGATATTACTTTAAGAGGCTTTACTGTGATCTCAGTAGATGCGACCCCGTCTAAAGTTCTAGGTCGCCCTAGTGGCGGGCTGGCTCTTGTTAGAGCCAACTCTTTTAAAGCATATATTAAAGTAATTAATGTATATGGATCGTATTTTGCCCTTTTTTATTGTAAGTTTTCTTCAAGGTTTGAGTGTTTGATTGCCAATGTTTACATCCCGCCTCTCACCTCCTCCTTCTTTTCTACAGCTATCTGGGATGAAATTAACAGCAGGTTGGAAAATGCTCGGCAGATATTCCCTATGGCCCCGTTTATCATGGGGGGTGATTTCAATTCAAGAGTGGGCGATTGGCAGGGTCCTGAAAGCTATGGCTCCCATATAATGGACTCAGAGCTTTCAAAGCGTAGAGCTCAGGATAAGGTAGTAAACATCAATGCTAGAGCTATGAAATTATTTGTAGAAGAATGGGAGTTGGTTATATTGAATGGCAGGGTGGAGGGCGACTGAGAGGGGTGTTACACCTTCCACTCCACCCAGGGCTCGAGCACTATAGACTATTTTCTAGTGTCAGCCTCCCTGGTTCCTAGAATAATAAGCTTAGTTATAGTTCCTAGCGCTGAAACTATGCAATTCCCCTTACAATTGGTATGGAAGGATCCTAAAGAGCAACTGCTCCCTGCTCCCAAGGGGGGCTTAGATGATGCTGTGGGGCCAAGGCACTATATAAGAGAATACGCTGGTCTCCCAAAGTCGCGCAGGATTTTTGGGAGTTTCTAGCAGACCCCGCCTTGCTGCAGTTGTGCAGTGCGATGAGTGCGGGATCCCTTGATGCACTTGTGGGCCTTGAGCGGAGCATTTCCCTCCTCAGACCTTTTTTGGTTTTTGAAAATGCTTTCCCGCATGTAAAGAGACTGGGGGGATGGTTTGATAATGACTGTCAATGATTACATACAAGGCTAAGATTTCAGGCCTTGCAGTTGAAACGCCATCCCTCGCGAATCGGTAGAATGTCCTTTTTAGAACAGCGGACAAAGTATAGACGCATGATTGCTCTCAAGCGTTTAGCCTTTCAGCGTCAACAATGGAGGAATCTGGAGGCAGCTGCAGTAAGTGGGAATGCTACCCACTTCTGGGGCAGTATTCATCAGCTTAGATTGGGAGAAAGACCTGGCCCCTCGGTGGTTCTGGAGCCAGAGGTTTGGGAGCGGTTTTATGGAGATATTTTTGCGGCCGCCCCCTCCCCACGACTCAGCCCATGGGTGGCTGAGTTTGACTCTTTTCCGCATTGGCCTCCAATTACAGCTGCCGAGGTTAGTGAGCTGATCTCCTGTTGTAAAGGCGGAAAGGCCCCAGGGGGGGATTTGAAAACAGTTGAGAGCTTAAAGGAGGCTCCCGAGTGGTGGGCGGAACTTCTAGCCCCGATATTTACCACAATTAATGCCACTGGAAGATTACCTAAGGCCTGGGTTACCAGCATAGTGGTCCCTATATTCAGGAAAGGGGACCCGGAGGACCCTGGGAACTATCGCCCAATTAGCCTTTTGAGTATGGTCGGTAAACTTTACTCTAGGTTATTACTATCTAAGTTGCTGAGTTGGTTGGAGGGAAAGGAAATAATTGGGGTGGAGCAGGTGGGGTTCCAGAAGGGTCGCTCAAAGGTGGACCATGCACTAGTATTGGCACATTTGATCAGGAAAACTCTGGATCAGGGATTAAAGACCTTTCTATGTTTTGTAGATTTGAGGATGGCATTTGACTCCATCTGCAGGAGCCGGTTGTGGGAGAAATTGAGGCTCCTGCGGATGGAGCCGAGACTTTTGGCCCTGATAGCACGGCTTCATGAAAACAACTCGCTCCAAGTCAGGTTCAATGGAGAAGGAGCCCTAACGCATAGCGTAGGGGTGGAGAGGGGTGTGAGACAGGGTTGTCTTTTGGCCCCTTTCCTGTTTAATATCTTTTTGCACGATCTTCCTCGGTTTCTGCTTGATGTGGATTCTCATCCCCCCTTAATTGGAGAAAAGAGGGTGCCGGCATTGTTGTATGCCAATGATACGGTTCTGGTGACCCGCTCGGTAGTGGGCCTCAGACGAGGGATGCAGCAGATGGGGGAGTACTGCCTTAAAGAGGGCCTGTCAATCAATTTTGGAAAAACAAAGGAATTGGTTGTGGGCCATAGGAGTCATGGCATAAAGCATAACTGGCGAATTGGGTCCTATTTAATCTCTCAAGTGGACAAGTTCCAATATTTAGGGGTATAATTTTCCAACTCCTCTCGATGGCATGCCCATTGGATGATGACGAAGTCCCGGACCCTCCAATCGGTGAGTGCTATCCATGGATTTTACTTTTCTAAAGGAGGACAGCTGGTTCTCCCGGCATTGCGCTTATTTAGCGCCAAAGCAGTTACGCAAATGTTGTATGCGCTCCTGGTTTGGGGCTTAGATTTTTTAGAGCAATTGGAGCCGATCCAAAATGGCTTTTTAAGGGTCATTTTGGGGGTACCTTTAGGAACACCGCAGATACTTTTGAGGTTGGAGGCAGGTTGTGCCCCAATTAAAACAAAGGCGATCCAAGCGTTGGTGCGATATTGGTTGAAGGTGAACCTTCTGCCAAAGGGGGAAGCTTCCCTGTTGAGGTGGGCTCGGGATGAGGGGTTATTGTCCCCTTGGTTGGGGCGGCTGGAGGTGGTCATAGGGAGGTTGGCGTTATCTCGGGTGAGTCTACTGTCATTAAATCCTAAACAAGCAATGATCTTGGTTAGGCAGAGAATTACCGATCAACAGTGCCAAATAGATGCAGAGTTGCTCTCAGCACAGAGGGTTAATCCCTCCTATAATATGCCATGTAGACCTTTGCAGGATCCAGGTTATTTGGTAATGTGGGAGAAATTTTCATTACGGCAGGCCTTCACGCAACTCCGTTGTGGTGTCTTTCCCTCAGAGGTGCTAGAGGGTAGGTATAGGAGTATCCCATTAAAGGAAAGGAACTGTGCCTCTTGTACTATGAGGGTGCCAGACACTGTTGATCACATTTTATTTGTGTGCCCACAATATAGGAGGCTTAAAATGCTAGAGACTCTGGAGTTGCTGCAGCAGAAACGTCCTTTAGCTATGGCAAGCATGCTTTGCCTTGATAATAGGGACTCAGATTTGACTCGGGCTGTTGCGGCATTTGGAAATATTGTGATGAATGATCGGAGGGGATGATACTTTTGAGTCTCATGAAGGAAGAGGTGGGATTGGCGATTATGTTGTGCTGTTCTGTTTACAAACAAACCCTGATGGTTAATTTCCCTGGGATATGATCAATATGAGTTATTCAATGTCATGGTCATCTCTCAGGAGATTTTGGTAGATAATGTATTTTATTTTATTTGGTAAGTAATGATCTGATATTTTATTCGTGTTATTTGATTTTGTGATTGGTGTTATAGCCAATAACTTTTTAAGTTGAGGCAATATTTTCAATAAAATTTAATTTTAAATTTGTGGAGACAGAATGCAGGCAGGGCTTGATAGACCATTGGTCTGACACAGTATGGCACTTCTTATGTTCCTATCCTTTTATGTATTTTAGATCTGTGACAAAAAGATAAAAAGGGGGGTGCAGGGGACCACATCTGGGCTCATCGCCCACGTGAAGAATGTCCACCAAATAGAGGTGGCATGTGGTCCTTCTCGAGCTGGAAGGTGCAGCAACAGCAGTGCCAGCAGGGTCTCAACTTGCAGACAGCCCCCCAGGAGGGGCATGGCTTGTGTCTGTTACTTGATGCAGTGGAACAATGGCTCTCCGTGAGTGGAATGACAACACCAGAACCTTGATGGTGGGTCCTGGGGCTAGAGTGGCAGCTGCTGGATGATGTGGATGGAGAGCCCTCCCTGCCTGGAATGTAGGCCCCAGAACCCTGATGGTGGGTCCTGGGGCTGGAGTGGCTGGCTGTTTCTTGATGCGGTGGAATGACGGCTCCCTGTGAGTGGAATCTCGTGTTCACCCAGCCCCCGGCAGCCGGTGCACTCATCCGAGCTATGGCCGTCTACAAGATTGAGGAGCAAATGGCTGATGTGCAGTACCAGCAGCAGCAGACGTTGGATTACCTGGGCACAGAACCCATGGCACTGAGAGCAGAGGCGGCATTTGCAACAGCAGAGGACATTGGATTGCTCAAGCACAGAACCCATGGCACAGACAGTAGAGGCCGTATTGGCAGCAGCAGGGGACATTGGATTGCCCAGGCACAGAACCTGTAGCACAGACAGCAGAAGTGGCATTGACCGCAGCAGCAGACATTGGATTGCATGGGCACAGAACCTGTGGCACTGACAGCAGAGGTGGCATTGGCAGCAGCAACAGACCTTGCATTTCCCAGGCACAGAGCCCGTGGCACAGCAGAGATGGCAGCAGCAGGATTTGCCTGTGCGCAGCATCCATGGAGCCACGATGGTAGGATTTGCAAGGGAAGAGCTCCCAGCCTCCCATACAGCAGCAGATGGAAGCAGCAGGATTGTGTGGGCACATTTGGATTTGCCAGGGCAGAGCACCCATGAACCAGCAGACAGCAGCATAAAGATTACCAGACTAGTGGGGCACGTCACTCACAGTTCCCAGGGCAGACAGGCAGTGTGGCATGAGAGGTAGGAGGACTGAGGCAGGCTTTGATCTAGGCCACTTGAGCTGGCGGGCAGGTGGGCAGACAGGCAGTGTGGCATGAGAGGCAGGCAGACTGAGGCAGGCTTTGATATAGGCTATCTGGGCTGGTGGGCAGGCAGGCAGACAGGCAGCGTGGCATGAGCATGGGAAGGCAGACTGAGGCAGGATTTGAGTTTTGCAACCAGGGGAGGCAGACAGGAAGTGTGACATGAGAGACACATGACTGGGACCTTCGCAGAGCACTTAGATAGGCAGGCAAAGACTGTGCAGCACACGAGAGAGAGAGCCAGTCACATAGGCGGGCCGAGATCATCTAGCCATAGGCCGACTGGTAGGCTTACAGTTTCCCAATGCCACCCTGCATCATGAGGTCAGTCAGATAAGCCGGCCGAGGCCGTCTAGTATGAGAGAGAGAGAGAGAGAGAGAGAGAGAGAGGGAGGGAGGGAGGGCGTCAGGCATTAGGAGGGAGGGACAGCACCTCAATACAGCAGCAGCAGCAGCCCAGATTGAGGAGGAGCCCCGTCCCAAGACTGCCACTGGCATGGGATGGCATGTGCCAATGCACCATCAATCCGTGTCCTGGGGTAGCTCAGGGAATCCCAGCAGCGGAAGGTTCACCTTGATGAACAGCAACTGCTCCACCAACTTGGCCCCCAGTCTCAGGCAGTGTGGCAAGCAAATGTCCCCCACCATGGAGAACACCTACTCACTGGGAACATGGATTGGTGGGCAGGACAAGATACCCTTGACCACTTTGGACAGGGCTGGCCACATGTTGGTCTTGCCGGCCCAGTAGGCAAAGGGATCACTGCTGGGTTCAATGCATGGCTCCTTCTCCAGGTAGGTCTCCACTGCTACTGAGGCACCGTCGTACTCCCTCAGGTAACTCTGCCTGGGCACCACCTCCACCACTGCCCTCAGCCACGCTGCTTGCCCTAATGTGTACGAGCCCATGCTCACCAGACTGGCCTGCACATAGCAGCTGCTGGTGCTGGCAATAGGGGTCCTGCTGCTGTTCAGCCTGCTGATCGTGCTGCTACCATTAGGGCTGGGAGCAGGGATAGACCCCGTCAGCTGAAAGGGGTGGCTGCTCCCACTCCCACAGTCCCCAGGGGCGTCGTGCTGCTGCTGCTGCCGAACACTCTCCAGAGCCCTCTCTCCTGCCAGACCCTCTCCACCAGCTGACCCTTCCAGTGCCCATAGAGTGCTGTTTGGTGTACCACGCTGTCCTTGACCCTGAGGTCCAGCATGGTTGCCAAGACATATTCCCTGCTCTGCAGTAGATCATCAAACTGCACCTTCAGTCCTGCCTTCAGCTGCCGCACCAGGTCAACCACCCCATCCGCCAGCCTCCTGCCCTGATGATCACAATCCCGCCCCTGCAGAATCTCCTCCAGCCTACTGAGGAGACTGTGGACCAGAGGGGTCACCTGGCTGATGGTGGCTGATGCTGGCGCACAAAGAACGTGTGAGCCAGCATCTCCCATTTTGCCCCATTGTACCCTGGAGGTGTCCCGCTGTCCATCACCAGTTGTACCTGATGCAAGGTGGCTTTCTGCTCAAGAAGCTGATTGAGCATCAGGAACGTGGATTTCCACCTGGTGGACACATCCTACACCAGCTGGTGCACTGGGAAGCCTTGCTTGGCCTGCTTCGCCGAGAGGAGGTCGCTGCCCTTCACGCGCTGGTTAAAGAAACCGGCCAGCTTTCTCCCCCAATTGATCAGGGAGCTAAGGTTACCTGTCCCAATCCCCTTCTATCCCAAGTCCAGAGCATCCCTGACCACCAGGTGAAGGGTGTATGTGGCGCAAGGGTTGCTGGTGAAGTCCCCATCACCGAGTGCCCTGAGTATATTGGCCGGCGCCACGTTGGCCGTCACCACGCACCCCTTGGTGAAGGGCACGTCTGGTATGACCCACTCCCTCACCATGGCGGTCAGGGCTGCCTCTATGTTCCAGGACGTGTTGGGGCCATCCATGACTTCCACTTGAAGCAGGGTCCACCTATACCCTGCTTCGGCACCCCTCCTGCCAATGCAAAATGCTGCCTCCGGGTCCTGCCACCAGTGCGCCACCTCCAGGGCATGCTGCGCATTTTGACTCGACCACAGGTCAGTGGTGAAGTGGATGGTGGCACCCCAGCCCCTGCCAGCTGCTCCCTCACCCATTCCTTTAAATCCCGGTACAGGACTGGCATAAACTGTGGGGCCAGGAAACCAATCAGGCGTCTGAACCCCATGTCCCCGACCAGGGAGAAGGGCTGCCCATCCAGGGCAATAATTTCCTCCAACATGCGTATTGCTTTTGCTTGAAAGCCATGCCACCCTCCATGTCTGCCAAGGGATTTGGCATCTGCCCCCACCCCAGTTCCTCCATGGTGCACTGATGCTGCTGCTTTTGCTTCTGCTGCTGCTGCTGCTGCTGCTCCCCCCTAGCAGGAATATCGCTCCTGCTGCTAGAGGCAGGATGCTTGCCTGCTGATGGGGGCGGACAACTAGCCACTGCAGTCGGCAACCCGCTGGCATCCACTGCCCCTGTCTGTCTGCTTAGCAGCACAGCACTGTGGCATGCCTTAAGGTGCCTCGCCATGGCAGTTGCGCCAAGGTTGGTGAGCACCTGCCCATGCTTTACCACCTTCTGACACAAAGTGCACTTCACCTCCCTGGGATCATCTGCCTGCACCAACTTAAAATGCGCCCAGAGGGAGGATTTTTTGCCCCCTCCTGCCTTCTGGCCTGCACCGGGGTAATGCATCGCTGCCAGTGCTGCTGGGAGGGGCAGAACATGGTGGCGACACAGCTCTTGGAGGGACAGCCATCGTCTCAGCACCAGACATCTCCTCCGTGGGACTAGTGTCTGCTTCGCTGTCCCCAATCACAGTGACGTCCCATGAAAGGGAATACTGGGACCCTGAGGCTGATGGACTGCCCACCATGCTGCTGCCACTCTCCCTGTGCCCCCTATATCTGCTGCTTCTGCTACTGCTGCTCCTCTCCCTGATGCCATTGCCCGGGGATCGGGCCCTGTCAACCCCATTATCGATTGGCGTAACCGAACTGTGGCCTTCCCCCCTGCTGTACAGGTGACAGCGCCCACACAGAAACAACTAATGAGCACCTTACATTCATCTTGCGATGCTCGTATTCCACAGACTTACAGGGGGTTTTCAGATGTCTTCAATGAAAAAGAGGCAGTAGTTCTACCATGGCACAGGCCATATGATTGTCCTATTGACCTCCTCCCTGGAACAGAACCCCCTTATGGGTGTATCTACGCCCTGAAAGAGTACATCGACGACAATTCACAGAGGGGTTTCATTTATTTATTTATTTATTTATTTAACTTATATTTGGCACTCTGTCTCCCGCAGGGGCACAGTTGTTTTTTGTTCATAAAAAAGATGGAGGGTTATGACCCAATTATCGAGGACTTATGCGATAACTATCAAGAACAGGTATCAGCTTCCTCTTATTCCAGAACTGCTGAATCGGCTACAGGGGGGCCACAATTTTTATGAAGCTGGAACTCCCGGGGCTTACAATTTGGTGCCAAATGCGATGAGGGGACGAATTGAAAACAGCCTTTCAGACCCGGTATCATCATTTTGAGTACCTGGTAATGCCGTTCGGCCTTGCCAATGCTCTGGCGCTCTGAACGTTTGGTCTTGTATTTTGCCCATTTCAATTTTAAGATACAATATCAGCCAGGGCAGTTAAACATTCTAGCTGATACATTATCTCATTGTACAGAAACCAGAGAACCCCCGTGCGATAGAGGGGACTTGCTTCTTGAGATGAGAATTTTTGAAGCATCTTGTTTGTCCCATTCCCATTTACAGCACCTTTCAAGCAATGACCGAACTTTGGTACAGTCGCTCAATAGTCAACCTCAGCAGAGGTTATATTACCATGAGGGAAAAATAATAGTGCCCAAGGGGGCCTGACATTGGGCTCTGTGGAGTCACCATGATGCTCCCCTGGCTGGGCATCCGGGAACAAAATGAACGCTCGACCTCCTACAATGATAATTTTGGTGACTGTTCATGAAAAAATATGTCACCTAGTACGTATGAGCATGTAGCACTTGTAGGGATGTGCGAACACTGGGGGGTTTGGTGTTCGACCCATTCTGGGTTCAGCCCCCCTGAAACAATTTGTGTTCTGGCTGTTCAGCCCAAACCTGTTCGGGGGGGCTGAACTCATTCAGGAAGGGGGCGGGGGACAGGGGGGAACTTGGTTTTCCCTCCCCCCTCTAGGCTGCACGGTTGGAAGGGGCACCGGGGCTCACCTCCTCCCCCCCCACTGCCCAGCCTCATATTTTTTTAAAAAAAATGTTTTAAACCCATCCCAGGGATTGCCCTACCTGGTGGTGCTGGGGCTCTGACCCTGGGTCTGGCGGTGGCAGTGGCAGCAGGTCTGGTGGCGCTCCGGAGCTCTTCAGGCCTCTACTAGGCCTTGCGAGTTACATGACCCGGAAGGCCTAGTAGAGGCCAGAAGTTCTCTGGAGTGCTGCCAGATCTGCTGCCGCCACCACTGGTGGACCTGGGGCTGGAGCCCTGGCACCACCAGGTAGAGCAATCCCTGGGGTGGATTTTTTTGTAAAAAAAATTACGAGGCTGGGCAACAGGGGAGGGGAGGGGAGCTCTGGTGCCCCTTCCACCAGCGCAGCCTGGAGGGCAGAGGGAAAACTGGGTTCCCCCCGTCCCCCACCTGAATGGGTTCGGAACCTGAACTTTGTTCAGCTGGTTTGGGTGGGGGCAGTTCAGGTTCGGGGTGTTCGCAAACGGGCCAAACACCTCAAGTTCGGGTCGAACGCCAAACCCCCAAACCGTGTTTGCACATCCCTAAGCACTTGTTTCAGGACTAAGGTCACCTGGCAACAACCACAGGGATTGTTACATTAGCCCCGATTCCACAAGGCCCTTGGCAATGGATAGGTATGGATTTTATTGTTGACCTACCTCCATCACGACTGTACACTACTATCCTTGTAGTAGTTGATCATTTTACAAAGCTCGCCCACTTTGTCCCCTGTCAGGGACTCCCCTCAGCAAGCCAGAACTCCCATATGTTATTGTAACAGGTCATTAAACTGTTTGGAGTACCCTTGGACATAGTGTCAGACAGGGGGACACAATTTACATCCCGGCTGTGGAGGGCCCTACTATCTGCTCTCCAAATAAAGCACAGTTTAACTACCGCCTACCACCTCCAAGCAATTGGGCAAGTGGACCGAACTAACCAAATGTTGGAGCAGGTGTTATGTAGATTACCTGCAAGACAATTGGTATGAACTATTGCCTTTGCTGGAATTCCTTGAATGCCTCCATTGGATCATCCCCATTCTACGTCACATATGGATACCACCCATGCATCTGCATACATGATCTTTGTCCACTCAACGTTCCTGCAGCAGGAGCCCTTATCACACAGATATGACAAGCACATGCCCAGGCCATGACTCTGCTTGCCTTAGCACGAAAACAGTACAAAAGACACGCAGACAAGCATCGTCGATGAGTCCCAGAGTACAAACCAGGAATGCTAGTATGGGTTGATCGACGACACTACTCTACCACCCGGTCCTCAGCCAAACTAGACTATAGGTCTATGGGACCTTTTCCCATCAAACGTAAAGTAAATGACGTTACCTATACTGTGGTTGTACCCTCCCAGTATCGTATCCATCCATAATTTCATGTCTCCCTCCTGAAATCCACAGTCTTACCTTCTTCTCCTGCAGATAGGGACCCTGAACCCCCTCCAATAGCCATGGAGTCCGAGTATGAAGTACACAATGTTCTTGACTTCTGCTTTCAACGTGGTCAGCTGTATTACCTCATTAACTGGGAGGGGTATGGTTCAGCTGACAGGTCTTGGGAAAAGGCTTCCCGAAGTTTTCATTTCTGCCACCTCAGGAAACCTGCACCCCTTGCACTGTCAGACCCTTCCTCCAGGGTCTTAGGGTTTGGGGGTGGGGGTGTTTAGGGGCCCATCGGTGTGCCAATACTTGGGGGACCCTGAAGAAACATTGTGGTGACAGCATCTCCGAGGCAGCCCCGTCAGCACAACTCGCTGCATCTGCGCTGCTGGAGCCAGCACATGGAGTCGATGCATCACCACTGGCAATACAAGCGGTGGCGGGGCCCAATAGCGCAACAGAGAGTGCTCTGCCTCACCCAGGAACATCATGCTCTGCCCCTGAGGACACGCCCCTGCCTCCCAGCCACGACTCTCAGAGCGTCTGCGCCAGCATTCCCTGCAGTATGCAAGGGATAAAAGGAACCCACAGTCTCTCCCCCATTGCTGGTAATAAGTGCCCTGTGCCTGTGAGACTGGCCCCTGACCTTCTAGGTGTTGTGACCATGTGTGGACCTTTGCAGAGAAACTCTGTGTGTGTGTGTGTGTGTGTGTGTGTGTGTGTGTGTGTGTGTGAGAGAGAGAGAGAGAGAGAGAGAGAGAGAGAGAGAGAGGAGACTACATAAATTTATTTATTTACGGCACTGGCAATTGTCATGGCCAAAATAGAACTAACAACAGACCGAGTACCAGTACCAATATATAACAAAGTAATACAGCACAATTTTAAAATAAAACAAAACATTCTCTAACTTACTAATATAGTATCAAATAAACAAATAAAAGGATGACATTCTAAATTTATCAAGCTAAGATTCAAGTTCAACTTGGACATAATAAATAATAAATCAATGGGTGAAAACAGACATGACGCTAACCACCCTTTAACCACCCTTGGTGGTTATTTATGTATGTTGCAGGGCTGTATTGATGCCCTATGCAGTCCTGAAACATGCATAAATGACCACCAAGGGTGGTTAAAGGGTGGTTAGCATCATGTCTGTTTTCACCCAAAGACTCTAGTCATTACAAAGTACGACTAGGAATAAGATATCTAATAAAACAATACCATTCAAAATTATCATTTACTAAGAGCCAAGGCTAACTTGGCCAAATTAACTAATAAGTTAGGCGCTCTGGGTGTTAGACAAAACTGAAGACATTGTTGCAGGGAAGAATATGGTTTTGAAATCGACCAAGGAGTAAGTAGAACCTCTCTCAGATTAATCATGAGCGGGCAAACAAACAATAGATGGAGAAGATCCTCTACTTGACCAGTATTACACATACATAATCTACTCCCGTATGGGGTCCCATTACGTCTCCCCATAAGCACCTTGGTTGGGAGGAGATCAAAGCGGAGCAAGGTCAAGGCCCTATGCAACTTCCAGTCATCCAGGAGGGTCAAATATACCTCATCCCGAAGTTATTTTAAATAGTCTGTAATAGAGAGCACTCCTAAGAGTTTGCACTGCCCCTAAGTCGACTTGGATAGCCTGGTCCACCAGTTGCTTTCTTATCAACAGCTTCCTCTTATACCCTGGGAAGGCAGTAAGCATATCCAAAGAAAGACCTAAATTATGAAGATGACTTACCGCTTTGCCTCTCCAGAGCCAAGGTGAAGCCCAACCACTGGCCTCTTTGAAACAACAACACGGAAGCCTGTTATCGGGCGTATCCTCTAACCTGGACCAGTAATTCAAGACTGTAGTAAGGATCTTGGTCCTTATAGGGAGCACCCCAGTTTCCAGTCGTACCAAGCAGGGGGGAGTAGATTTAGGTACTGCCAGCAAAGATCTCAAAAAATTATTTTGTGGAAGTTCAAGCACATTTAAAACAGTGAGTCCCCATATCTCAGCTCCATAAAGAGCACTGAGCCTGGCCTTTAAATCAAAAAATTTTCAGTGCCGGTGCCACAAGTCTACCACCATGCACCCTTCAGAACCTCAATAAAGCAGCTGTTACTTGCAATAGCTTTAACCTAGTGGACTCTACATGGTCCTGTCAGCTTGCCTTAGCGGGCAAAAGTCAACCCCAAGTATTTGTAAGTCATAACTTGCTCCAGGCGAACCCCATTGAGGGGCCTTGCCAATCATCAACCTGCTGCCAGTACTTTAGTTTTATCATAATTTATCACAAGGTGTGACTCCACACAATAATGGGCTACAGCTTTGAGCATTCTTTTCATGCCCAAGGCAGAAGGAGACAAAAGAACCATGTCATCCGCATAAAGTAAAATGGACACTGATCTGCCTATAATCTTTGCAGGTAGGAAATAGTCACCCTCCAGGGTTGAGATTATCCCGCTTATAAAAAAGTTAAATAAAAAAGGGGCAAGAACACAACCCTGCTTGACACCATTGGTGACTGCTACCAGATTAGAAAGGTACTCCTTCTTACCCTGCCTGACTCTAAAATAGGTTCTACTATAAAGTGCTTGAACTAGGGTAATCAGCTGCCGATCAATATTAGTACTATAAAGTCTATCCCACAGAATATTTCTATCAAGTGAGTCAAAGGCAGAGCGCAAGTCTATAAAGGACATAATCAAATTGGTCTTAATGATATTCACATATTTTTCTATTAAATGCATTAATGTATAACCATGATTGATGGTTGAATGATCAGAACGAAAGCCTGCCTGCTCTTCCAGAAAAAAACAGCCACCTTAGCCCAAGCTTCCAATTCGCTAAGCAAAAACCTAGCGTAAAACTTTGCTACTACGCTAATCAGGCTAATTGGTCGATAATTTTGGGGGAGGTACTTATCCCCTCTCTTATGTATGGGAACAATGATACTAATGTTTGAGCCTGCAGGGATTCTACCACAACTATTTATGGAATTGAATAACTTAGCAAGAACTGGTAACCACCAATCCATATTTTGGTAAAAGAGATCAGTGGGAATACCATCTATTCCAGGGGATTTGCGCGGCCTAACCCCTTCAAGTAACATCCTTATTTCTTCCAAATCCACTGGCCGTCATCGTGGAGTATCCCTTAAAGTCTCAGGAGATAACATATAAATATCCGGTACATGGTTAAAAATCCCGGAAAAATGTTGCTGCCATATGTCAAAATCAAGAAATACCTGAGGGGTGGAAGTTCTATAACCATCCTTAACTAAGACCCAAAATTTTACAAGGTTGCCCTGTCTGGTGGCTACAGTCAGTGCTTCCCAGGCTTTCAGCTGGAAAGCCCTCTTCTTGTCGATTATAAGTTTTTTATATCTGGCTTTCTCATCCACATATTGAATTTCACAGTTCGGTGTAGAATAAAACTTAAGTATCTTAGCCAGATTACTAAGAATTTTATTTTTCCGTAAGCACT
The DNA here is from genome assembly GCA_003113815.1 of Sphenodon punctatus. Classification (NCBI taxonomy): domain Eukaryota; kingdom Metazoa; phylum Chordata; class Lepidosauria; order Sphenodontia; family Sphenodontidae; genus Sphenodon; species Sphenodon punctatus. The sequence goes on from QEPC01010852.1 coordinate 3,822,425, forward strand.
CGGAATCATACCACCTCGGACCAGATGCCTGGTCCGTACCAAATTTCAAAGAACTCCTGGAAGACAGAGAATTCCTAAAAATATCGAGCAACTCCAAAAAAAGATCAAAAATATCACTCGAATCTTTCAAAAAAGGATCCAACAAAGCCTGCCTAACTTCGAAAATATCTTCCCTAATATAAAGGGCTAAACTTCTCTCCCTCACACTGTCGGTCCACTGTACCAGCTGAAAACATTCAAGCAGTACATTACCGCAAAGGGGTGGGGAGCGCGTTAGTAGATCATTCATTTTTGGACAATCCTTCAAGATGAAGGTCATCACAATAGGTAAATGATCACTAAAACCCTCGACCATGACTTCAAAATTCAAACATCTATCTAGATACTGTTCTTGGAGACAAAAGTAGTCTATGACACTGCAACCAGTTTGGTCAATAAAAGTAAATTGCCCACATGGGTCCAAACTATTGGATCCAAATCAAAACCTTCCAACGTCCCATGTAAAGGAAAGTTAAGAATTTAGCTCCTTGAGCATTCAATTCCTTGTCTTTAGAGGCACATGGCGGTGAAAAAAAGTCATCCGATAATTCAATTCCCAAAATTCTAGTCTGTCTCTCAGGAGTCTTACCAAGTCTGGCATTAAAATCTCCACTTAGGATAATCGGAAAAGCCGGATAATCATTCTCCAGCTGCTCGATATAATCAGCAAGTGAGTCCCAGAAGGGCTCAACCCAATCCCCTTTAGATTAATTATATATTTTGAGCACAAGGAACCCTTCCTTTGCACTCTGAGTAAAGAGCACAGTCAAAACATTTTTCAAAGTATTTACTAATAGAATGCCCTGCACAGGGGAGTGAGATTTTAATAGTTAGAAACCCTCCAGAGGGACGTCCAAAATTTGCTTCCCTAGAAGCAGGGCAATTCCACATCTGGTACCCAGGAAAAGAAAAATGGATATCGTCCAAAAGCCAAGATTCCTGGAGGATACATATAATACCAAAGAGAGCCAAAAATTCTCTTACCTCATGGTTCAAAAGCCATGACCAACCTGCTATGTTCCACGAAATGACTCTAAGTTCTAACCTCATGTCTGCCTTTGATTGTAAGAGGCTCAGTCAACAACAGCTGTTCACATTACTTCCAAGAGGCATGGATCTTCCTTCTCCTATGGGCGGGACAGCCTTACTGACATTGGAGGGGCACGAGGAAGTCAATGGCAAGTTAATTTCTCCATGGCAGCTTAAATGCCCTAATTCACACTAACACTGGCTGAGATATTAATAGCTCTATTTACTGCCTGAGCAATTTGCTGCACATTTGTGGCCCTCTCGGCCAGATGGAAATTCCAGGTGCCCTTGTTAGAGAAGGTAACGCCTAACTACTTAAAGGACTGAGTTATCCCAATATCCCCAGCAGATGTTTTCCAAGCTTTTGAAATAGTCCTTTTCCCCATCACCATTATTTTGGACTTGCTTACATTCAATTCCAAGCCATTATCAAGGCAATAAGTATGAAATCATCTTATTGCCCTCCTTAAACCTATCTTGGTCTGGGAAAAAAGGACGACATCATCAGCGAACTGAATCATATTTAGCTGGACATTTCCAATTTTAGGCGGGTGGCCTTTGACAGCTCTCATGTAGCCTACCATATCAGAAACAAATAGACCAAACAATAGAGGCGCCAAGACACAGCCTTGTCTCACCCCACGTTCTATGGGGAAGGACTTAGTCCGGTGCCGCACGTTATCATAGTTGACCCTGGTGGTATTGTTCATATACAAATGCATAATTGGGCCCAATAGTTTCTCCTTGATACCCAAACTGCCTTAGCTTGGCCCAAAGCTGGGAGCGGGGTACCGAGTCGAAACCCTTAGTAAGGTCCAAAAATGCCAAATAGACCTTCCCCTTCTTAAGCCTAGTATATTTAAATATTAAGTGCTGCAGAATAAAACAACAATCAGACATCAATCTGCCCTTCCTAAACCCGAATTGCTCCTGGGGTAATAAATGATGGTCCTTAGCCCACTTCTCAAGGTGATGTAATAATGTCCTGGCATATAGTTTGCCTATAACTGAGATCAGACTTATCGGTCGGTAGTAATTCGGGTCACGACCACATCCCTTCTTGTAAATAGGGACACTCCAACTCAAATCCCATTCCTGGAGAATTCTGGGAGTTCTACTGACTGCCAGAAAAAGATGTGAGAGGATCCTTGCCCACCAACGGGGGGCTGCCTGCAGTATCTCTGGAGTGATCAGGTCTGGTCCAGCAGCCCTATACGTCTTTAAGGCCATAATACCTTCGTAAATGACTTCCTGAGAAAAGCCCTCTTGCTGCCATCCCAATTGTCATGAGGAACCCTCTCCTAAGCCCCCCTTGAGGTCCATTACCCCAACCCTCCTATCAGCATATAATTTACCAAAAAAAGCTTCCCATATTGGGGCAGCAATAGCTGAACCCCTATCCCTCTGCCTAGGTTTAATAACTGAATTTAGTCTAGCCCAAAACCAACTAGAGTTAGTAGAGAGGTCCACCGCCACCGCCATCTTAGTCCAGATTCTGGCATAGAAGTTCATCCTCTTCTGTTTGAGTAGGGTCAGATATTCATTCCTAGCCCTCCGAAAGACTTCCCATGTTGAATTCCCAGCCTCCTTTGACCATCTCCTTCTAAGGGAAGCCAGCCTGGATTTGCCCACCCTACACTCTAGATCAAACCAAGGATATAAATTCCTTGGAGGCCACTTTTCTGGGAACCCTAAGTGCCTCACGTAAGCGCCCCAAAATTTTAAAAAAGATCTCTAGCAGGGAGTCAATTTCTCCCAAATTCTCCATTGCACTGACATAGGCACAGCCCCCTTCTGAATAACAGAAGATAGTAAGTGGAGACCTGCCCCTTCCAGCCTCTTCAGTCTAGGAACATCCTCCCCCTGGTCTACTGCACAGAGGGAGTCCCTATCCATTTCATTCCCTGTTAGAATTATGGCCAATACAACATGATCACTCTCGGGTCTAGGTATAAGTTTAACATGTGAAAAGTGCTCATAGGCTCTTACATCTACCAAGATCCAATCGATCTTACTTTTCCCCTTGGGGCCAATATAAGTGTATCCTCCCCTGGAGCTCATTCTGGTGGCCCTCGTTAAGATTTATCAAATTGAGCCTGCGAATCCAGTCACTAAAAAAGGCCACCATGACTGGAATATAGTAAGCGTCTCTAAAACTTGATTACAATGAGTCCTAAGCTTAGTAGAGAATATATTATTTAAGGTAACATAATTGGAGCCCACCGATCCCAAGGGCCCTTCTGAAGGAGTCACCTCCATACTCTGTTCATAATTTGTTAAGTCAATAGAGTGTTGGGTTCTGGATCCTTCCTCCTCTCGCCCACAGAGTGAACTATCATTGGTTTTCAACCCATTTATGGAATTTGTAGCAGCCCCGCACTTAGTTGATTCCCTATTTTTAACAAGATCCATAATTCTAGCTTGCTTAAGTTGGGGCTGCTCTAATGGGTGCAGGGGAGAGTTAGCCCCTCTACCCCTCTTGCATAGAGCCATAATTACTCCCAGATGATAAAGGCTAGCCCTAGCCCAAAACTAGGAGAACACCTATGGGAAGGAATAATTAAACAAAACACAAATACTGTGGCTCGGGCCCAACCAGCACCTAGGGCCGCACGCACAAGGGTGCGCACTGACAGTGCAGCGCCGGCCATGATACGCTCTTGAAGTCTCTGGGCGGGGCTTCAAGTCACTGGCACAACAGGCACCAATTAGAAATCATAACAGGTAAGTAGAGCTAGGAAAGCGTCCTCAGTATCTCAAAACAACAGCCCCCCTGCATCCAAATGACTCCCAAGTCGGAGTCTCCAGTAAAGTCCAAGCAGCGGTTTAGCTTGAGCCTGGGGAAGCCGCACTGAGTTCTCCCAACACCAGGATCCACAGAGAGAGAGAGAGAGAGAGAGAGAGAGAGAGAAGTGTCTTGTGAGTACTTGTGTATAATTGTGTCATCCGTTTGTCATGTATTTCCTATTATAAGCATATATTTTTGGCCATCTGTGTTCCTAATGTATTCATTTTGAGTTTTTATATGTTAACTTTTTGTTTCAAAGTATTGGATTTGTGTTTTGCAGTATTGATTCCTAAAATCAACTTCTGTGATTAGTTTAGTTCAGGCTGAAGTTTCTTCAGCTACATTCCAATAGGAGTTTTTTCTAAACATCCCAAATGAACTTTCACCGTATCAAAGGAAGCAGTCAAATGGCTAGGAGTTAGAGGCAATAAAGAGGCCTTCTCCTAGCCTAGGTGTCTGGAATCTTATCTGTTATGTGTCTAGATGAC
>QEPC01010852.1:3827126-3878382 GCA_003113815.1 Sphenodon punctatus
TTTCTTTCTCACCAACATCTTGGCAGACAAAGGGAAGAACTGGGAAGAATGTAACGTATGATTCTTGATATCTTTGAGCCAATGAATTGTGCATATGTTAAGCTTTTAGAAGCTTTTTCTTAAAATAGAAATGTTTTAAGATCATGTAACTTTGATTGGCTATCAATACCATTCTATGTAAGCTACTGATATTTTCTATTTAAATGTAAGTTAACTATGTATATATTTTTATATTCAAAAGTTTCATGCTCCTTTATTTATAAATATATTGTCTATTTACAATACTTGCTTTGCTAGTCGAATATCAAAGTGGAGTGTAAACTCATTTTATGCAACTTTGAAAAAAGTGCAGCCCAATTTAGTATGATTAGTTCAGCTAAGCCACAAAGCTCACTTTCCATCTGTAATAAATGAGAAAAATGCAAGACGTGACATGTTGTTTCCTCATCTCAGTGACCTGGGCTTCCCCCTTGTGTGCATGCCATATCCCCCTTTCCCTGTCCTTGGGGTCCCCATCACTGCCCCTCCCCACACCTCCTAGCTCCCATACTCTTGGCCCTGGTTCCAGTGTGGGAGGTGGTCTGGTGTTGCATCTGTGTGTAGTTGCCTTCCCTGTTGTGTGACAGGCATTGTGCTTTGCCTACCTGTGATGATCTAGACTTGGGAAGTGTACCTCTTAAACACCATCCACAATCCTGAGGGACATTTTACAGGCGAGTGCCATTGCCTCCAGGGGTCTATACCACTTCCCTTCCAGGAAACCTTACCAATCCTCACACTACCTTGTGTTGGGGTGCACACAACTAGGAGTGAAATGAGAGTCTTATTTTTTTCTTGAGAGAATCTCGTGAGATTTTATGCTGGGGACTGAGAGATCCCCAGTATGAAATCTTGTGGGGAAAAAAGAAAAGAACTGTGTATGTGAAAAATAGCCATTGGGACTGTTCTGTACATTCACGGTTCTTTTCCAAAATGGCACCGGTAGTGCTTCCACCAATTTGGAAAAGGGAAACTGGTCTGTGCATGTCAAAAATAGCATCAGTGCATGTTCAGAATGGCTGCCCTTTTCCAAAATGAAAGTGGCGCTTCTGGCTCCATTTTGGAAAAGGGCTGTGCATTTGCAGGTGGCCATTTTGAACATGCACAGTTTTCTTTTTTTCTCATGGAGTTGGTGGGTTCTCTGATGGAAAGAAAAGAAGAGAGACAGAAAGACATGGGATGCAAGACTCAGCACATGGGACACACGACGATACACGGTACACATGTCTCCAGTAAGCGAATCAAGAAAAAAATATCAACTGAGAAAATGATTAAATTAAAGATAAGAACAAAGTTCTGTCTATACAGTTTATACAGAATCAATGAACAGGCTGCCCTGGTACTGACCATGCCAGCTGGCTTCATTCCCGGGTGTGTTGTCTGTCTAATTGCGGTCCACCAGATGTTGAAGCGGAGCAGGGGGCAACCCTACCAGCAGCACTCCAGAACATCCTGGTCGGAATCTGACCCAGTTGGGGCAGGAAATGGGCAGCTGTGGGCATGCACCTGCGGAGCACCCCTGGAGCAGGCTGTCTCTGCGTCCATCTGAAAAAACCCCATGAGCTGAGTGTTTAAGCGATGATAATAAATTAGTCAGATGTGTATGTGTGAGAGATGTTCCTCTTCAGGAATTCCGATTGATTAAGCCTATTCTAGAAGATGTATACAAAGCATAGTTCCTATAAAATTCAACCGGAGTTGAGAGCACCTCCTCAATGAAATGAGCTTCAGGGGATGGAAGTACAGGGTTCAAGAATGCCAGTGTGCCTGCCTGTGTATGTCTGGATTTTATTCAAGAAGTTCTGGCCATTTAATACAACTTCACTTTCCTCTGACAGCTGCCATTACAGCATGCTCCTGAGCAATTATAATGATTTTCATTTAAGAATTTACTGCAAGCTATGAAGCTGTATGCACAGCAATAAGGTGAGAACAGTAGTTCCTTACTGAAGCTGAGTTTAAGTGTGCCTTTAAGGATTTTGTGGTAAACCTGGACAGGAAGGACACAGAACGGGTTGGTGTATCTATGGTGTTTTTAAACGAGATGCAACCATGCATGGCCACTCATCAACCACCAACCTGACCGCACATGTGAAGGTGGTGTGGGTGGATGCATGCTACGATGACACATACTAGGAATGGGCGAACACGGTTCGGAAGATAGGAATTCGGATTGAACTCGTTCTGTTCGGTTGACCGAACCGAACTTCCGAACCGAACTCAAATTTCAAACCGAACTGAACCGAACCGAATTTCTGAACTTGAATTTCAAGCTGCTACCAACCTCTTTGTAACCAAGCCAAGCATACGCACCTGAGATTTCACATCCGCTTGAATGTTTGTTTGTCTTCTCCCATGTCTCTCCCACTGTCCCCTCTCCCTGTCTCCCCCCTCTTGCCTTTTAGATTGTAAGCCACAGGCAGGGATCGTGTCTACTTCTGTGTTCTGTACAGCACCAGGTCATACGACTGGCATTCTATAAATGTCTAATAATAATAATAATAATAGTAAAACTGAACCGAACCGAACCAAATTTCCAAACTCCATTCTGTTCGCTCATCCCTAACACATACAACACCCAGTCATGGCCACTCATGGGGCACTGGAGAAAAAGCCGGAGTGCCAAGTGTGGGGGAAGGTAAAACAGTGCATGGGGCCAGGCGACCATGCATCCCTGGTCCATTTGAACTAGGGTGCCCACCCATGCCAGTGGATAGATCTGTGGACCCACTGCCTCCCTATCCAACCCCAAGCCCTACTGGGGGCTCTTAAAGGGGTAATGGCTGCCCATATGAGTTGCTTCATGGGGCGGTACTTGGTAGCAGGAGTGCATGGAGGTTGCCTGCATGGCTGTGGTGGCCACCCAGGGAGCCACCCGTTAGAATCCCTCCCCACTCACTCCACGTGTGTGGGTGCGCCGCAGCTGTACCACTGAACCACAGCTGGCATGAACCCCACCTCTAGCCTTGCTTATTTAAAAACACCCTAAGTCTCCAACCTGCACATTAAGGATGACAATACCTGCCTGCCATGGTACAGCACTGGGAAATTTGTAGTTCTAAGGGCAAAGTATCTTTATTGTTACAAAGGGCTAAATTAAAACTCTGGTACTAACCTTGACCTTTAAGGGTTTTTGAAATCTAAACCTGAATCTGATTCTGGATTTTGCATCTTAAATCCATTTCTCTTCTTTATACAAAGAATCTCCACAAGATGTAAATTGATCAAAAGAAGCAACTGAATATTTGTTCAGAAAAGATATCCAGCATTATGACTTCTCTGCAAGATCACACAGGGGATGAAGCTGAGCTTTTAGAAAGCACATCATTGAGTAAAGACATACAAAGATGGTTATTTATCATGGCTGCAATCTTCAGAAGTGCTGCTCAGTGAAATGAATGGGACTTGCGAGAGTGCAGCACTTTCAGACTGGCGTCTAAGTGTATTATGCCAAATGGCTCCACGCAGGCTGGGGACCCCCAATTGTGTTAGGTGATGTCCAAACACATAGTAAGAGACAGTCCCTGCATCAAAGATCTTACAATCATCATTAAGCATTTTTTAAAACAACACCCATTTCTCCACACCAGCTTTTGAGACAGCCAGGCAGCCAGCACTGCAGCTGCTAATATAAACACAAGAGCTCTGTATGAATAACTTCATTGAACTGCTAGGCCAGTGCTCCTAAAGGTGCAGCACAATTTTAAAGACAAAAAAGAAGGAAGAGGAAATTATAAATTGCTTAGCTTAAGCTGCATTTTTTAACCAGAGTACCCCTCAAGTCTCAAGAAAGTGTAGTAAACAAGTATAAGGATGAGGGGTAAGAATATAATTTAGCATATCTCATTAAATAAGTATGCTAAAATTATAATAATCATGAAAGAAACGTCACATTTTTATAGTAATATATGTACTAGATTGTAAGCCGTAGGCAGGGACCGCGTCTATCTTATTGTTCTGTAAAGCACCAGGTACACAGCTGGCGCTATATAAATGCTAATGCTAATGCTAATGCTAATGCTAATAATAATAATAATAATAATAATACTATGTACTGTGGTGGGGATCTTTCCTAAAAGAAAACAAAATATTAAAAATTACCATTCTTTTTTCATAGCCTTGTCTACACCATGGCTAGAAATGAGAAATTATCACGAGGCAACAGTGGTGACTCTAAAATATAGATAACAGGACAGAAAAGGGTGATATTTGAAAAGGATGGTTATGTTGCTGGTTAAGGGTGGTAGCAACGACTATAACACCTCACCTATCCCTATAGGTCACAAACACCAACACCTGTACCCTTCTATCTCTAACCTGTTCGCCTCTTCACCCTGTGAAATATCATCTTCTCCTTTCACTTTTACCACTCTTTTACTTTCTCCCCACTCAGATTTTTCACCCTTATATTTAAGGTACATCATCTCAGCCTCACAGCTCCCACTGAATCTAATGTTCCAAAGAGATGCTGCTGATTATTATATATTCTAGAACGAAAACCCTTCTGTTTAAGGCCCTTTTCAAATGGGCCGGCAGTGCAGGGGGATGGGTGGAAGCCATGGTGGGTGGGAAGTGTGTGGGTGACTCATTGCATGGACGCCCACCCACCTCCACGCATGGAGCATCCTCCACTGGTGCCCGTTGCTCCATGCATGGGCAATGGGTGGAGGTGGGTGGAGTGCAGGAGCGTGCATGTATCCTCACCCATCCGCTGTGCTAGTCGCATAGACGCCCTCCCCACCACGTCCACCCATCTGCACACATGGGTGGGGAGGAGGGGCATCTGTTCAAAAAGGGCCTAAGAGAGAAGTCACGGTCCTTACAAATTAAAATATGCTCCAAAATGCATAGACGTTTTAAATTTAGGCTCCCACCTTAACATCCATGCCATGTAAGCAGCAAAGAGGTTGTACAGGCTCACATATTATGATTACTTATAACTTAGGCTCCATGCACCCAAACTTTGCCTTGGCCACCCAATCCTCTTCCTCTGCAGGTTGGGGGCAACACTGAAGCTGGGGACAGTGCTATATAAATGTTTAATAAGAATTTAAAGTTGGGTACATATTCAAATTAATAAAATGGAATGTCCATTGAAAGGAATGGAGGCAAGAGCAATGTGAATTTGAAAATAAATCCTATTGTCATTCGCAGATTCCAGGCTGTGAAAGAGTACAACAGATTTGTATCTTTGGAAGTGGGGGTGGGGGTAAGAAGGTGTAGAATAATGAGGAAGGCACTAGGGAGAGTAAGTAGAATGGGCAGAATGTCAAGGAGGCACATTAATAGGGTGCAGCAGCAAGGTACTGGGTGGAATGACAGGAGAAATGCCATGACAAACAGGTAGAATGACAAGATTCTGAGTGAAATAATTGATTCAGAAGAGTGATAGGATACAATGGGGAACACTCCTATCATTTCATCGAGTTCCCATAGCTACCTCCCTGTTGTTCCACTCCCTATAACCTCCCTCCCTGTTATTCCACCTCCTCTCTGGTTTATTTTTTGTCATTCCTTCACTTCCTTCACTTAAAATTATCTCTGTCCTCCCTTATTTCTGCTATTTCCCTCGCTAGACAGCATTACTACATCTCCCACATTTAGTCCTGTTCTCAGGACCCTCGCTGCCTGTTCTCCACCTTTGACTTCCTCCTCAAGCCCCCCTGTCCTTCTCCACCCTCTTTGCTCAGAATTTCACTTCCTTTTTCACCTCCAAGATTGACAAGATCTGCCTCGACATCACTTCCCACTCCTCTCCTCTTCCTACTCCTCCCCTCCTTCTCCCCTGTCCTCCTTCCCTTCCACCTCCTTTGAGAAAATCTCTTCCCTACTCTCCTCCTCCAACCCTTCCACCTGCCCCCTTGACCCCACCCCCCACTTCCTGACATCCATTGCTTCCACTGCCACTCCTTCCCTCCTGCACATCATCAGCCGCTCCCTCTACTGACTCCTTCCTCTTCACCTTCTCTCTCGAATCCTCAGAAAGTCCATTCTTGACCCCTCTAGCTAATACCCTGTCTCACTCCTTCTTTGTGCTTCCAGTCTTCTTGAACGTGATGTCATTCCCACTGCCTCGACTTCCTCTCCACCAACTCCTCCCTTGACCCAATCCAATCTGGCTTCTGCCCCCTTCACTCTACTCTTGGTGAACTGCTCTTGCTAAGTTCACCAACAATCTACGCGCCTGTTCTCCATTCTTGTCCTCCTTGATCTCTCTGCTGCCTTCTATGCTGTTGACCACTCACTCTTGGTGGACTCACTTCACTCCCTTGGCTTCCGTGGCTCCGTCCTCACCTGGTTCTCCTTCTACCTCGCTCACCGCTCCTTCAATGTGTCTCTTGCCAACTCCACCACCTCCTCCTTTCCCCTCTCAGTTGGTGTTCCCCAAGGATCTGCCCTTGGCCCTCCCCTCTCTTCCATATACACTTTGTCCTTAGGCAAACTCATTGCCTCCCATGGCTTCCAATATTTTATTTATTTATTTACCAAATTTATATCCCACTCTCTCCCGCCACAGGCGGCCCAGAGTGGCTAATAATATATATAAATACAACAAAACAATTCAGCTATAAAATCCATCAAACAAATGACAGACAAACAAATAACACCCCAAACCACCCTCTCTACCTAATCCCCCACCACCACCCTTCTTCCTCGCCAAATGCCTGACGGAACAGCCAGGTTTTGCTGTTCCTACAGAAGACTGGGAAGGTTTTGCATCACCTCTATGCTGATGACACTCAACTCTATCTCTCTACTCCCTCTGTCTCTCCATCTGTTCAAGCTCACCTCATCAGCTGTCTCTCTGATATCTCTACCTGGATGTCTCAACGTCAACTCAAACTCAACATGGCTAAAACCAAACTCCTTATCTCCCTCCCGCGATCCTTCCTCTCCCTCCTCCCTGTTGATCCTTATCGATGAGGTCACCATCCTTCCCGTCCCGCAGGCCTGTAGCTTAGGCTTCATTTTTGACTCACCCCTTTCTTTTAAACCCTACATCAACTCTGTTGTCAAATCCTGTTGCTTCTCCCTCCATAACATTGCTAAGAGTCTCCTTTTCTCTCTGTTTCCCCCCAGCAAAAACTCTTGTTCATGCCCTGGTCATCTCTTGCCTTGATTATTGTAACCTCCTTCTCACTGGCTTCTCCCTCTCTCCCCTTTCTCCCCTTATCTCCCTCCAAAACTCTGCTGCCAGGGGCATCCACCTCACCCATCACTTCGACCATGTGCAGCCCCTCCTCTCCTCTCTTAACTGGCTGACCCTTCCTGAACAAATCCTCCTGCACAAACGCCTAGTCTTCACCTATAAAGCTCTTCACAACCTTGCTCCCCTCTTCTTCCCTGCGTCAATTTCCCTCCATACTCTAGTCCGTGAACTCTGCTCCTCCTCTGTCCCCTCTCTCACCTTCCCATGTCTCCCCTGCTCCCCTAGCTGCCTTCGTCCCTTCTTCCTAGCTGCCCCCCATATCTGGAACTCCCTCCCTGCCCACATCCACCGTGCCTCCTCCCTTTGTACCTTCAAATCCCTCCTCAAGACCCACATCTTCTGCTCTGCCCTCCTCGCTCCCCTCTCCTAACTCCTGCTGATACCTACCATCCAGTACAATCTGTTACCTGAGGGCTGTGTACTCATATCCTCAGCACATGGACCAGCCAGCCATCATTCTCGATGTAGCTAAGCCAAGCACGTGCACCGGAGACCTCGCATCTTCATGAATGTTACACCCCGTGTCTCTCCCTCTGTTCCCCTTCCTTCATCTCCCGCTCCCCCCACCATCTCTCAGATTAAAAGCCCTAGGGCAGGGACCGTGTCATTACTTTGTAATGCGCCAGGTACATTGCTGCTGCTATATAAATGCTTGCTAGTAATAATAATAATTAATAATTCCACATACACATCCTTACTCCTGTTACGTATCAGAGATACAGCTCATTGTATTTTCCAGAAATCTTGGGTTCTCTGTGAAGGGAGTGGGGGCAAGTGGGTTAGAGGTGGGCTGGAGTTCTCCTTGAATATACACCCCTCCCAACACCTCTTCCCTTTCCCGATACATACACTTCCCCCCCTATTGTTGCCTGCTCCCCGGGCTTGTTTATGTTACACATCACCCATTTCTCTGCATAGTCCTCCATAAACACTCCCCCAACACCTGGCTTCTTTGTCTCGATGAAAACACTTCTACCACTGCCCACCTGCCTCCACTCTTGTCTGCATGAACATATCCCGCATCCATCAACCTTGTTTCCTTGTTTCCTTCTCCCAGTACTCCACTGTCCCATTCTCCTCAACCCAAATGAAAGGATAGAGGGAAAGGGGGAAATGATAGTCATGACAGTTAGGATGGTTTCTCAAACCAGATGGTATAACAGCCATCTGGTCACCTCTGTGCTGGTTAAACACTGTTAACACAAATTCTGAAAAGTAGCTAGGAAGAGGATCTAGGGAAATTGGGAATTTCAGATTAAGGACTAATGAGTTTCTAACTAGACACAGGAGGTTTTATTCTCTCACCACAGGATATGAATCAATGGGTGAAAACAGACATGATGCTAATCACCCTTTAACCATCCTTGGTGGTTATTTATGCATGTTGCAGGGCTCTATTGGTGCCCTATGCAGCCCTGAAACATGCATAAATGACCACCAAAGGTGGTTAAAGGGTGGTTAGCGTCTTGTCTGTTTTCACCCGGTGTCACTGACTTTTAAAATATATATATATATTATTACCCTGCAGTGAGAGAATAGGGCCCGGGGGATATGCTGTGCTTTCTCACAACATAGAGGCATGGTGTGTTCTTTGCTTTGTATAGCATGCCATGTGCTTAGGTCAACTAACACCTAATGTTGTTGGATAGTGGTAAATCCAAATTCATCTGCTGGTGAAATTTCAACCTGATTCAAGTCCACCAGAAAACTATCCTTAGTCCAGAGACACCTCAGTTAATAAAAAAGTTCCCTTAGGTACTCATGGCCCTCACCACTTTAACAGTTTAACACCTCCCAAAATAATAAAAGAACAACAAGGAGACAGAGCAGAAGGAAGACATGGCTGAGTGATAGAGAAGAGAATAAGTAAGGAAAGGTGTTTCCAAGTTTCCAGAATAACACAAAAACTGTTAGAAACTCCAGGGAATCTGAAAGCGGTGAGAGCCAGATGGTGGAGGAGAAATACTATTACAACTAAGTTTGTTTGGGGTGAGGTATTCTGAAGGATGCACCTAAAATTTATAGTACCACTCACACCAGGGGCTCAGATGTTCAAGGTGATCTTGTTTATTTGTTTAATACTTGTTTTTTATTTTTTATTTTCATTACAGACTCATTTAAATTTCTGTACTTCAGCCACACAGAAGACTATTGATTTCTTGAGGTGGCGGCAAACTTCCATCACAAGAGCAATTATCTGAGATGCAGATGTGCCATTGTGGAAAATATACTAAATGATTTCAAGTGATAAATATTAAGAAAAGAATTAGTTGTGATATTAATATACTTAATATTTCCCCTGGGGAGAATGCAGCCTTTTGCCAAGTAAAGTCAACTCTGATTTTAACTCAGGGTGTTTTCAGACGTGATGGGGCGGCTTCGCCCCGTCCCAAAAACAACCCAGAGATTCCCCACCGGGATCACCCAGGCACGGCAAACAGATGTGCCAGGGATCCCGGCAGGGAATCAGGGAGGGGGCGGGGCTGCACGGCGCAACGTGCGGCCGCACGGCCCCGCCCCCTCCACGCTGCCTCGCCACCCGCCCTCTGGGGAGACGGGCGGGCGGCGAGGCCAATGCCGCCGCAGCATCTGGCCGAGTTCACCACGGGCGGGATTCCGGGCCGTGATAGCCGACCAGATGTTACTTTTTATTGATGCCCTCCTGGAATCACTTTCACCATGCTTCCGGGGATTCTTGCGCCGGGAGTCCGGGAAGCATGGTTGAAATTGACCCCATGTGGGTATTCAGTGTGGCAAACATCTGACGGCCGCCGAACAGACGTGCAGGGCACAGTGACCACAGGTGGGTATTCACTGTGGTTCACTGTGATCTCGTCACATCTGAAAATACCCTCAGTCTCTTCCTCTCTACTGGGTCATTTCCACTGACTTTCAAACACGCCACTGTCTCCCCTATCCTTAAGAAGGCCACTCTTGACTCCTCTGACCCTTCCAGCTATCGCCCCATTTCACTCCTACCTTTCACATCTAAGCTCCTAGAGCGGGTGGTCTACACATGATGCCTTGATTTCTTCTCTTCAAATTCCTCCCTTGACCCCCTTCAATCGGGCTTCTGCCCTCTCCATTCGACTGAGACTACCCTCGCCAAAATTACTAATGACCTTCTCTTAGCCAAGTCTAAGGGCCTCTACTTTATTCTTGTGCTCCTTAATCTCTCTTCTGTCTTCGACACTGTCGACTATGGCCTCCTCCTGGACTCGCTACTCTCCCTTGTTTCCTGGAATCTGTTCTTGACTGGTTCTCTATGTATCTTTTGAATCACTCTTTCAATGTTTTTCTTGCTGGTACCTCCTCTACGTCGCTTCCCCTGTCTGTGGGAGTTCACCAAGGCTCTGTCCTGGGCCCTCTTCTCTTCTCCATTTATACTCTTTCTCTGGGTAAACTCATTGAATCTCATGGCTTCCAGTATCACCTCTGTGCTGATGACACACAACTCTCTCCACTCCTGTGCTCTTCTCCATTCAGTCTTGTATCGCTGACTGTTGGACATTTCTGCTCGGATGTCTCGCTGCCAACTCAAGCTTAATATGGCAAAGATTGAACTCCTCATCTTCCCCCCAAAACATTCATCTCCTACTTCCCTCTCAGTTTCCATTGAGAGGGTCACCATCCAGCCTTTCCCTCATGCGCGTAGCCTGGGATTAATTTTTGACTCCTCCCTCTCCTTTACACCTGAAATCCAGGCTGTTGCCAAATCTTGCCACTTTGCCCAGTATAATATTGCTAAAATTCAGTCCTGCCTTACCCTTGCCACTGCAAAAACCCTATCCCATGCTCTAATCATCTCTTGCTTTGACTACCGTAACTTCCTCCTTACTGTCCTCCCCTGCTCTGATCTCACCCCCCTCATCTCAGTTCAATGCTCTGCTGCCAAAGTAATTCACCTTGCCCATTGCTTTGACCATGTTCAGTCCCTCCTCTCAGCCCTACACTGGGCTCCCTCTATGGGAATGCATTCAACACAAGCTTCTGGTCTTGCTGCTCTATATCTCTTCGCTCTTGTATCCCGCCACACTCCTATCCGGGATCTTCACTCTCTCTGCCCCCACTATCGGCTGCTTGTGACTAACCTGCTTCTCTAAATGTCTTTGCTGCTTCTCTCTTGCTGCCCCACATGCCTGGAACTCCCTTCCTGGTCACATTAATTCTGCTCCCTCCCTCCCAACTTTCAAATCCCTCCTGAAAACCTACCTCTTACATATCAGGCTTTCCCTGGTCATGAGGCAAAAGGCTTGTCATGAGTGAAATTCCATCCTCATCCCTCACTCAAAACCTCTTCCCTGTAACTAAGTTTAAGCACATGCACCTGCATTTTCTCAACCTTGTGAATGTACCCTTGTCTTTCTTTATGTTCACCTCTCCCTCATCTCCCCCTTCCTTGTTTCTCCTAGACTGTAAGCCCTTTGGGGTAAGGACGTGTCTATAATTGTACAGTGCCAGGTACACTGCTGGTGCAATAATAATAATAATAATAATAATAATAATAATAATAATAATAATAATAATAATAATGATACTCAACAAGAGAACAAGTCATATGTTCTTGTGAGACAAGCATCAGAGATTTACAAGTAAAACGGCTAAAAGAAGTGTGTCTTGTGAATGACTGGGAGGTCTGGATAAATATATCGGGGAAAATAAGAGGTGGATTAACCATGAACAGCAATGACTGAGATGAGGACTTAGGTCTGATCCACAAACCGGTGGCTGAAGGGAGTTGCTGCTGATTGGAGTTGGGAAGACATTTTGCTCTTCCATTGCCTACATCTGTGATCTTCCTACCCCTCCCAGGTATTTCAGAATGCCCAGGAGCCTGAAGGGATCAGCCTTCAGACGTCAGCTGAAGGACAACACCAAAGGACGCAGACTGTTTGGTGGCTGTTTCTGGTTGGTGTGGCTAAGGCCAGGAGATTAACGATTTTTTCAGTTGTCAGTAGTCGGACTGGAGGATCCTTGCAATTATAAATTATCTGAGATTGATCCTCTTGTGTACTTCTTTGTCTGTACAGCATAATAATGTATATTATATTGTTCTTATTGGAAGCACTTGATATACAAAAAAAGTGGCTTTGATAGAGCTAGTCACAGCTATTTTAGTGTAAAGGGAGGGTACCCTGTGCATTTTTGGTGCTTAAAGCGGTGGAGACGGCCCTACCACGGAGGGGGGAAATGGGGGGTCTGGAAGACCCAGGACTTCATCCACATCTGGGGGACCCTGGAGCATCAACTGGAGCTCGCATTCAATCAGCACAATGAACATGTGTTCCGGGAGATCGTACGGGAAATGGAGGCGGCAGGGCCTCATAGGACCGTGGCACAGTGCTGGTTGAAGGCCAAGGAACTCAAGAGGGGGTACAAGGCCATTTGGGACAACAACCAGTGGTTCGGGCACAGAGCCCGGACTGCCCCCTACTATGATGCCCTGGACTGCATACTCCACATGAAGGGCTCAATAGTAGCCCCATGCCTCGTGGGGAGCACCATGGTCCAGGGCAGGGAGTGGGCTGAGGTACCCCCTCCCCTCACCGCCCCCCAAGAAGGCACCAGCTCCAGGGCCCCCAACCTCCAGGAGGAATGCTCAGGGACCTCAGGGACCAGCAGGCCCCCCACCAGCCCCAGCCCAGAGAGCCCCCACCCCATGTCAGGACAGGACGACTCTGAGACCGGCACACTGGTCACCCTCAGGCAGTGGTCAGTGGGGGACCCTAGCTACACAGAGGGGCCAGCCTCAGGCAGATCAGAGACAGACATCAAGGGTAAGCGAGTAGGTGGGAGGGGAGATGGACCATTTGCGAGGGGGGGAGGAGGGAGGCCCGGCCAGGGGGAAGGCCCTGTCCACCCCGTCCACCCTAGACCCCTGAATTGGGGCCCGGTGGGCCACCCAGGCACACCTAAAGCCCTCCTCCACCCCCTCCACCCCACCCCCACAGGGCACGGCATGCACCAGCACCGGAGACAGGAGGGTGAGCACCCTGCCTGCCCAAAGCCCGATGCCAGGCCCCTCAATACCCCTACCGCCTCCCCAGATGCCCTAGCCACTGCCACGCAAGCTGGGGCTGTGCATCACTGCTGCGCAAGCTAGGGATGGAGGGAGAAGCTGCCCAGGGAGGGCCCTGCGGCCCCAGGTCCTCCCTCCCTCCCACCACCACCTGCCCCTCAGGACACCGAGGCCTCCCAGGACACGTCTGTTGGGGACATGGACAGTGGGGGGAGGGGAGCTCCCAGAACTCTGCAGCGCCCACAGGGCAGACGAGGGGGAGGACCCAGAAATGTGGGGGATGGGGGAAGGGGGAGGGCGGTCTGAGGGGGGGCATAGAACCTGAACTGTGGGGTGTAGTGGTGGTGGTGGTGTAGGGGCCACATGTACGTGGGTGAGGAAATAAATGTCTGCCACCACAACTGCCTCCCTCGGTCTGTTCATGGGCCCAGGGGTGGGGGAAGACTTATGGCAGTAGAGGGGCTCACCCAGGGAGCTGGTGGGGGCCCCAGGAAGGTAGGGTCAGGGTTGAGCACCCTCACGCCTTGGCCTCCCAAGGTGGCAGGCCAGGGCAGCATGGATGTGCTTGGTGTATCGGTACTCCCTTGGGTTGTCCACATTCACATACAGAGGCATGGGTCCAGGTGGGCGACAGGGCTCGGGGTATTTGAGGGCTGCTCCCTCGGTCTCGCACACGTTGTGCAGCACACAGCATGCACCTATCACCAGGGCCAAGGACTCCACCGTGTAGTCCAGCTGGCCAGTGAGGCTCCTCCAGCTGCTTGAAAGCCCTGAAGGCCTGCTCGACCATGGTCCTGTTCGCACACAGGCGGGAATTGTACAGCACCTGCCCTGGGGACCTGGCGATCGGGTATATCTTCACCAGTCACTGGGTGAGGGGATAGGCTGGGTCCCCAGGATACAGGGGGGCATGAGTACCCCCTTGATCTGGGTCATCCACAAAGTCCCCGTGGTACATCCAGGCATAGAAGGGGGAGATGGTCATGATCCAGGCATCGTGGCTGCGCCCAGAGGTGTCCGTGAAGATGTCTATGAACTGCCCCCGGCGGTCCACGACAGCCTGCAGCTGCAGGGAGTGGTACCCATGTCTGTTAACATACTCCGTGGCCTCTCCGGTGGAGGGGCGGAGGATCTCTATGTGGATGCCGTCCACGGTGCCCATGCAGTTGGGGAACCCTCCAGTCATGAAGCCAGCCATTATGGCCTCCTGGTCCACCAGCAGGATTGCTCGGTCCAGGAGAGCCTCACAGACATCCTGGAGGATACAGGCAATGCCCCATGGTCTCCCTCTGCCATTGAGGTGCCTGGCCGCCACGCAGAGCACAGTGGCCCTGTTCTGGCCATGGATCAGGGTCTGCCAGTCCACCCCAGACACCCACTGTGCCCTGAGCTGGGCCAGGGAGCGCCTGAAACTGTGGTGGGCTCTCCAGGCCCTAGCAGTGCAGGCCATGCCAACCAGCAGCCGGGTGCCCAGGTGTACCTCTTCAGTCAGGATGTGCAGCTGATCTGGTAGGCACAGAGTGCTAGGTGCATCCCGCAAGTGCCCAACCGACCTCACTCCATGGTGCTGACTGGGCCGGGTGGTGTTCAGCCGGCCCCGTTATAGCCTGGGCCACGTGTAGGCCCACCCCCGGGTCGCAACCCAGCAACTGGACGGGGGCACCCCACCAGTCCTGGGGTGCCCCCCCGGCTGGCCTGTGTGGCTCCTGGTGGGCGGGAGGGCCGGGTGCACCTGCTGTCCCTGCATGGGGCCTTGTGCGCGGATGAGTGTGTGCCCAGGTGTGCTGGTGGCAGCTGCATTCCTGCTGTCATTACCTCCCACCTCTCTGTGTTGGCAACATTGTGTCCTCGCCGGTCTGATTAGTGTATAGGCTGTCCTGTCTGTGTGCTCGGTTCCTGCATCTGTGCTGGGTCCGCACCCCATGCCTCGCTTGCTTGCCATGCCTTGTTGTGGCCTGTGGCCTTATTGCTTGGCCTTGGGGCTCCCCTGCGTCCCCTCCTGCCCCTCCAGGGAATGTGGCCCCCCCTTTCTGTGGTGTCAGTCCCCCTGACTTGCTGGACCATGGCTGACTGTGCTTCCACCGGGCTCCCAGCCCCCATGGGACCCCCCATACGTGGACCTTCCATGAGACCATGGCCCTGTGCAACCTGTGGCAGACCCTGGCTATGCAATTGCTCCTGAGCTGCCCGGACAGCCTACTGGGTGCCTATGCGAGCCTGAGCTCTGGCCTTCGTTACTTGGACTATGAGGCGAGCACCCGCAATTGCCGGCTGCATGCTGAGACGCTGGGGCTGCTTCCCTTTCCCAATGGGTGCATTCCGGAGATGAGGTGCTCGCATGTGGGGTGGTCTGCGGAAGAGACCGTGTCTGCTCTGTCTGTGTGCAGCCTGGCTGCCTACACTGTCTGTCTGGCGGAGGGGGGCCCTGCCTTGGTTGTGTCCTACTTTGGCTGCATACCAGCACTCTCGTGGGATGGTCTATCACCAGCTGTTGGAGCTCAGTCACCTTCCATGGCCCCCCGCTGCAGACTTCTGCATGTCTAATCCCACCGCAGCAGAGCTGGTGGCACTGTCAGGTGTGTGGTCCCGTTCCGATGTGCAGTTGGGGCTCTTCATGCAGGATCCATACCTGATTGCCCACCACATGTCCGTGCTGGGGTACCACCAGGGCATGCTCCATTGGCCGCACTTAGTTCACCTGGTGGGTCACCCAGCCCCTGCCCCCTCATGGCCTCCTGCAGCTGGCTGTGAGTCCCCCTGTCCTTCCGGGCCCCTGTTGCTGGCCCTGCTGTGAGCTCCCACCTCTGTCCTGCTGCCGTGGTCCACTGCCTGCTCCCTCCTTGATGTCCCACCCATGCTGCTGTGCTGGCTGCTTCCTGGGGTTCTGCTGCCCCTGCCTGTGGCTCCGGGGTCCCACCAGGGCCCCCCCCGTCTGCCTCTGCAATTGTTGTTCCCCTTCATGGCTGCCTTCTCCAGTGTCCGTGTCCAGCTCTCCGAAGTGCCCCCTGGCTCCCCTGGGTGCTACTGACCTTCCTCATCTGCCTGCGCTCCCTCATGTGCCCCGGGCCCCCCTGGGTGCCTGTGTGACCTCGGGTTCTGGGGCCCCCAGACTGCACCTCCCGGCTACCTCCCGGGGTGTGTGTGTTTGTGCCTTTGGACCGGCTGCATGGCTCTGGCTCTCCTGTCTCCCCTCCATCGCACCCTTGCCAGTGCTTGGGGTCCGTGTGTCCCTCCTGGACCATGCCTGGACCACTCCCTGTTCCATGTGGCCTCTCCCTGTGCCTGTACCCTGACCTTTCAGGATCCCCCCATTCCGGGACTGACTGTGTAGCTGTGGGGCTGCCTGTGAGAGCTGTGCTGTTGTTGGGGGTCTGCCTGCCATTCCCCGTGCCTGCCCCGTTCCCCCTTCCCTGTCCTACTGCCCCCCCTTCCCCCATGTACCCATTGTGCCATGTGTGTTGTCTGTCCCACTGTGTCCCCCCTTCCCTTCCTTTCCCGCGCAGGTGTGTGTGTGCCCGGGTGTGTGTTTGTGCTGTGTGTTCCACTGTGCCCTCGTTGTCTCTGTACCTGTTGTGTGTGGTACCTCGGTGGCTCTCCTCCCTCTTCCCCCTACCTTCCTGTTTCCATTGTGTGGGCGTTCCCGTTAGGTGCTTTTGGCTTCCTTTGCCCTCAGCTGGCCATGTCTGTGTTCTGCCCCTTCCAGGTGCCTTCTGGGTGTTTTGACCATGGCCAGGAATTGGCATCACATCTGTTGCACTGCCCTGGCCATGATCTGGCTGCCCAATTCCCTGCCATGGTCCTGATCCAGTCACATCTGTTCGGGGCTCTCCTTGACTACGAGGGGTGGTTGTTCAGTTCACCACCGCTGGGGATCCACTGTGGTGAATCCGGACCACGTAACATCTGAAAACACTCATTGTCTGACTATGAAGGACTTGATACATTCAATGAGGCAAGATGTTACTGAAATTAAAACTTCTTGATTGATTTTAAAATTCTGCTTACTGCTTTGTGGCGAGTCTGTCAAGAGACTAAAATGTATCAATGTCTCCTTTGAAATAATAGTGGCGATATCTGGTAAAAAAAAAGTGTTCAGGATGCTTGCTCCTATAAGGACGTTTGAGTCTTAGACCATGGAGATAAAGGTACCTCTTCTGCTGAGGATTCCCTGCAGTTGAGAGGAATATGAGTTTAAAATCTAATTATCAGAATACAAATCTGGTTGTTCGCCTGAGTAACCAGGTTAAAATTTTTGTTTGGAAAGTTGTTCTGGTATTTCATAATATTCCTATGAAGAAAAATGAATTCAAGGACATTTTAAGGAGACACATTTATATTCTCTTAGAATGAGCTGTATTTTTCTCCTTACCTAGGGATCAGATACTCAGAGTTTCTAGACCTCTTTCTCCTAGATTTATGAATCAGGTAGAGGTAGTGATTAAAGATGAACGGGCATTACGTAACTTAAGGGTATGAATAAATTGTTGGAATTTCAAGGTTTTCACCTAAAAAAAGTAAGAAAATTAGTTTGTTTAGATAGCCTTTCAGAACCTGAGATAGTCAACTAGATTTATTTGTTTATTTATAATAAAATTTGTATGCCGCCCCCTCCTGCTAAAAGCATCTTGGGGAGGCTAACTACATATTAAAACTATTTAAAACAACAATCATACAATTTAAACACTATTAAAGCACAGTATAAAAATACAGTATTCCCCCCACCCTAACCCAACCCACCCACACCCTCTCTCTCAGGAAAAGCACGGCGGAACAGCCAGGTCTTACATTGTCTATGGAAAGAGGGGAGGTCAGTAATCAGGCGGACCTCCAACAGGAGGGAGTTCAACAGCCACGGAGCGGCCACAGAGAACGCCCTCCGCAAGGTCAACACCCGAGAAACCTAGGGACCTCATGGAGGGCACCCCCAACTGACCGTAGGGGCCAATCCAGGACCCGGAGGGTGAGGTGGTCCCGCAGGTAGGCAGGGCCCAGGCCGTTCAGGACTTTAAAGGTCCTCTAGGTTTCCTGCTTGGGGTGAAGCATCAAATCCAGATGTTCTCGAATCAAATAATCTGGTCATTTAGCAGAGTGATGTGCAGAATGCGACCAATCCCTTGGAGGACTTCTCACATGCCCAATCAGTAGTCTTAATTTATTAGTAAGGGTGTGCACCAGGCCCCCATGTTGTTTTCGTTTTTTGTTTTCATTATTTTAAAATGTCATTTTCATTATAGTTATTAACAACAATGTCATTTTCGTTATCGTTGTTATTGGTATCAGTATTGCTTCAAACAAAGATTTTATTTTTGGTATCAGTATTGGTATCAATTACTGTGCGCAAATATTTATACAATATGCCTATCCCAAAATCCTATTATATATAATAAAACAGACTAGTCTAAATACCTATAGAATATCCAATCTCTCTATATATGTACACAACTAATATCTATCTAAATCTAAGGGAGACAAGGGAAGGGAAAAGGAAAACTATTATCTAATCAGTTATCTATATAACTATTCTAATCTAATCTATATATCTATTATAATATATATAATCTATACTACCTATCTATATATAATGTACAGAGGGGAGAAGAGCAGGGAAAGGGAGAAGGTAAAATGTATAGTATGAGGAAGGAAAGGTATGGTGGTAATACAATGAGAACTAGGGAGGATCTTTTGTCTGCAAGCACCACCGTTCTGTAAACGCAACCTGACAAGCAGAGAGCTCTCACAGAACAGAGAGAAAAAACCTGCTCCTCCCATTATAGAGGGTTGCAGTGCCCTCTCCCAGAGCCCCCCTGATTGGTTGTGGGAGGCAGCAGGCATTGAGCAATCACAGAGTGCCATGAGACTGTTGGGGACTGCTCATTGGCCAGCAATACAGCCATCAGATACTGCTGAGCTGCTCGCCCTTCTCAACACAGGCACAGTTCAAGAGTTCAACCCTGTTTAGGGCTCGGAGATGTCTGCTCCCTCCTCCCCTCTCCACATTTTCCCTCCAAAACCTAACTGCCATAGCATTAATAGTAACAACAACGATAACGACATTGTCGTTTTTGTTAATATTGTCATTATTCTCAGTTGTCGTTTTCATTATTGCAATAACAAAAACGAAAATGACAATTTTCGTTATCGTTATTGTAATAGTGAAAACGACATGAACACCCCTATTTATTAGCAGATGTTGAGCTAACGGAGGTTCAACCTGTGAGAAGTCCCCTTCCACAGTGTTCAGAAATTAGAATACAGTCTGATAACATTAGCCATAGAGATAGGGAATGGCTATCCACAAAGTCTAGTCATGATTGTTTTGCTTCTTCTGACAATGGTGCTATTTCTCATATGCCATTAGGGGTATTTCTCATACTCCATAAGTGATGGGGTTAAATAGCCATTGACTTAGGCTGTGTACCTGTGGCAGCGGCAGCAGGAGGGGCGAGGGAAGACATGGCAGCACGGAGGGGCCAGCTGATGGGAAAAGAGATGGTGCGAACGGGAATCTTCCGCGGTTTCTCTCGCGCATTTTGTGCCCTGATATATGCAAGAGAAGCTGTGGCAGATCCCCCTTTGCACCGGCTCTTTTCCCGTTGGCCGACTCCTCCTCACTGCCGCGTCTTCCCTCACCCCTCCCAATGCTGCCACCACCACCTCAGGTGAGAACACAGTCTTAGTGCCAATGAGCTTGAGGGAACTCATTAATATTTGTCCTGGAATGTAGTTGGTTTAAGGAATAAAATGGGTGAGACTGATTTCATTTCCTTTCTTACTAATCATGATGTTATTTTGTTGCAAGAGACTTGGTGCTTAGAGCATATTTTTAAAAAAAGTTTCCTTACAGCTTACCTGGTACTCTATCTATGGTAGGTGGAAGACCACATGGCAGTCTCCGTACCTTGGTGGCTAGTGAATTAAATCTTTAAGCTGCTCATATACCTTCAGCAGATGATAATTGTTTGACTATCAGACTTTCAATGCAGTATGGTAATTCTTGATTATACTTAATGTTTTTATTCCTCCATCTTTGTCTAAGTCTCAGGATTTGGGTATACGGGAATTGCTTTTATCTTAATTAGATACTCTCAAAGCTGAATTTCCATCTGATAAGTTTTTGATTGCTGGTGATTTTAATGCTAGGCTATGAAGTATATCTTAGTCAGAGGAAGATTATGAACGTATTAATATGATCTAGGGTATTTCTACTTCCTATTTTAGTGATAAGGGTATCAATAAGTTTGGCAATAAGTTATAATCTTAACTGACAACATTTAACTTATGGATGGTGAGTGGGTTTTTTCTAAGTGATAGTTCATATTAAGTAACTTTTGTTTCTTCATACAGTTCTAGTATGAAGTTTCTTTTGACCTGTTATTCATAATTTTGAGATTTTATTTCACATAGAAAGTGACTATTT
Organism: Sphenodon punctatus; assembly: GCA_003113815.1. Lineage (NCBI taxonomy): Eukaryota > Metazoa > Chordata > Lepidosauria > Sphenodontia > Sphenodontidae > Sphenodon > Sphenodon punctatus. The sequence goes on from QEPC01010852.1 coordinate 3,847,812, forward strand.
TCCTTTACAACTTCAGTTGAATTTGGGTAATAACGAAACGTGTTTGGGATTGCCTAGGAAGATCATTCCTTTAGACTGAACAGTCTGTCCAGATAATGTTGTGCAGTTGATTATAATTTTTTTTTGGTTAAAATGAGATGATAAGGAGGATGTCTCTTTTGAAAATAAGTTATTAGGAGCTGAATTTATGAGATTAAGGAGCTTGGTGATAAGTTCATAATTGGTGGATGAGATATTAGAAGTTGTCAGTGTATTGTGGATCTGCTTAACCCTGGTATGGTTAATCTACGGTCTAGTAATTTTCATTGCCCAGAGAATCATACAGCTCCTTGGTTTGACAAAGAATGTTACAATATTAAACTTACATTAAACTAAAAGGCCAAGAATCTGAGAGGCTCTAATATATTCCAAGAGAAGAATTTTAATTCATTGAGCAAAGATTATAAAAAAAATATTGGCCAGGAAGAAAAAGGTATATCAAGATCAGCAGTGGGAGAAGTTAAATTATGCCATCAAAATTAAAGATAGAAAGTTTGGGTGTTTGGTGTCCAAAAGGGACTACTAATTAAAATTATAATATTGATATTGAATCTAACATTGCCCCCCAAAGTTTGTGCTGAATATTATGTTAAACAATTTGCTGCACATAATGGCTATGTCACCACATATATACCTTTGGATTTAAGACTGGATAATTTTAATTCTTGCATATCTTATTAGAGAAGAACAAATCATTCTTTTAATTAACCTCCAAAGAAAGAATAAGGCCCCTGGCCCTGATGGAATTCCTTAAGAGACCTTCCGGTCTCATTTGTACTGGTGGGCTCCAGTTTTTGTTTCCTGGTTCAACAGCATCGTTAGTACTTTTTCAGATTCCTAGGTCTTGGAAAGGCTCTACATTTATTCCAATTTATAAAAAAGATTCTAGAGCTATTCCTGAGTACTATCATCATATAGTCTAATAAATATCTCAGCTAATTATTTATTTATTATTTATTTATTATAAATATTTTACCCCGCTCAAAGGGGTAAAGGGAGGCTTACAATTGAATTAAAAATACATTATTAATACAAATATAAATATACACATATAAAACCATAATAGCAAACATAAAATTCACAATGAACTGTGCAAACATACACCCCAACCAACCCCTCCCCCCACCAAATGCCTGACAAAAGAGCCAGGTCTTGCAGCTTCATTGGAAGGCAAGGAGATCGGGGCAGATTGGTGGCAATGAACTCCCCAGCTGTGCACAACCTCCCTGAGTGGCTTTATATACACATTGAACAAGAGAGGGGACAGAATGGGAGACATTTTTGGAAGACATCTTTTATCCCACCTTTTATCCCACCTTACAGAGAATTTAAAATTATACCCCACCCTTCCCCAAAGCCTCAGGGCAGCTTATAGAAATAAACATACACACACATAAAAGTGATAAAATACAATACACAAAAATCCCCTAAAAATCCCTACCCTCACCCTAAAAACCCACACACCCCAATCCCTATCCCCCTATTTTGGCGAAATGCTTTCCAGAAAGGAAAGTGTTGCATTACCTCCAGAATATGCTCAGGCCTGGACTCTGGCAGACCTCTGGGTGAAGGAAGTCCCATAATACTCGAGCACCAACTGAGAACACTTCTCGGTGGGCCCGTCATATAGACAATATTGGCAGATGGTACCCAGAAAAAGATGCTCCCAGCTGAACTAAAATTGTAAAATAAATAATTAAATGCAGTGGAACATGGAAGGAGAAGCGGACTTCAGATATTTATTTATTTATTATTTTATTTAAAAACTTATACCCTGCTCCCTCCAGCCCTAAGGCAGCTCGGGGCAGCTTACAACATATTAAAACCATACATTAAAAACAATACAGAAAGGGTTACTAAAACAGTTCATTATTAAAACAATAAAGTAGGTAGACCCACTGGTGAAAACCCACCCTCCCTCATCCCTCCCCCAAAAGGCCTGGACAAAAAGCCAGGACTTACAGGCCAGATGAAAGGCCAACAAGATGAGAGCCAGGCGAGCTTCTTCTGGGAGGGAGTTCCACAGTCGTGGTGTGACCACCGAGAATGCCCTCTCCATCATGGGGCCCCAGTTCACCGAGGGAACCTCCAAGAAGGCGCCCCCGGTAGATCGCAGAGGTTGCTCCAGGGCCTGGTGAGTGAGGCAGTCTCTCAGATAGGAGGGGCCAAGACCATGTAGGTCTTTAAAGGTCAAAACCAGCACCTTGAATCAGGCCTGGAATGATATAGGCAGCCAGTGTAGAGCCCAGAGCACAAGTGTAATTTGGTCCCTATGGCCCGTCCCCATCAGGAGACAGACTGCCACATTCTGCACCAGCTGCAGCTTCCAAGTCATCATCAAGGGCAGCCCCATGTAGAGCACGTTGCAGTAATCTAGTCTTGAGGTGATGAATGCATATGGATGAGGGTGGCCATATATTTAAGGCTTTAAATGGCCAAATCAGCACCTTGAATTGTGCCTGGAAACTATAGGAAGCCAGTGCAGACTATAGAGCACAGGTGTAATGTGCACACAGCAACCCACCCCCAAAAGGAGTTGGGCTGCCACATTCTGCCCCTGCTGAAGCTTCCAAACAGTCACCAAGGGCAGCCTCATGTAGAGTGTTTTGCAGTAATCTAGCCTTGAGGTGATGAAAGCATGGATGATGGTGGCCAGATCTGAATCAGAAAGGGCTGCAGCCTTCTCACCCGATGGAATTGGTGAAAAGCACTCCTGGCCACCATTGCAATTTGACAATTCAGGCACATCAGGGGATCAGAAGCACTCCAAGGCTGCGAACCTGAGTGTGGTAGAGTGCAGCCTAGCAGGGTTGTGACCCCTTTAAGAAAGTAGTGAATGCTGGATTGAAGGTTAGATACAGGGTGATAGATGGCTGAGGCATCAGCATCCAAAGATGGTTTCTTACACAGGGACTGGACAACCTCAGTTTTAAGGGTGTCTGACAAACTTCCTTCCCGAAAGGAGGTGTTGACCACCCCAGCCAGAAAAGGCCCCAACATTTCCTGTCTGCCAGCTAGGAGGGGCAAGGATCTAATTCACAACTGGTTGCCCATATTGCTTCAAGCACATCCTTCGCGTCAGTGGGTGACACGAGTTGAAGCTGATCCAAACAAATGGCACAAGGCTGAACTTTCACCACCCCAAACTCTGGCTCTGCAATCAAAGCAGCAGCACCCATGTTGTGGTGAATGCAGGTGATTTTGTCTGCAAAGAAGTGAATAAAAGTGTCGCAGTGGGCAAGAGATGACTCAGGTTCATGGCGAACACAGACCAGATGGACCAGACCATTCACCACCCTAAATAGCTGTGCAGTACAGGACTTTGCAGATGGAGATCATAGCAGAGAATAAAGTATTCTTTGCTGGCATCACAGCCATGGCATAGTCCTTTAAAAATGATCTATGCTGCAATCGATGGGCTCAGTGTGAGTCAAGCACCACCTGTAACCGCCTACCCTCCTGCTTTAACTGCCTCATGTCCTCCGTATACCAGGGGTACTTATGCTGTTGCAGCTGTGGGAGTGGATGTCTGGGTGCACCCGTGTCAATTGCCTTGGTCAAGATGTCATTCCATAAAGTGACCAGGTCATCAACAGAGTAGCCGTAAAGGTCAGTGGGTAAATCCCCCAGAGAGTTCTGGAAGCCAATTGGATCCATCAGTCTCTGGGGATGGACCAACCTAACTGATCAACCACCCCAACAGGGGCATAGGAGGGTGGGGATCTAGACTTTAAAAAAAATAATTATTAGGGCTGTACCAAATAGTATTTTTGGGTACTCAGGTCGAATTCTGAAGTTCCTGGTACTCGTTCCGAGTACTCAGCAGTACTTTGGAACTTTTTCTGAGGACCCAGAATTCAGAAATCTGAATTCCGGACCTCAGAAATACTCAGAACTTTGGAACTTCAGAACTCGGAATTGCAGAAACTCGGACCTACTCGTTGCGAAAAAAAACCAAAACCCTCCATCTGTGTGCCCAGTCCACCTATGCAAGGCAAGTCTCCTACTGTGACCAGGGTAAGGGGATTTGGAGCAACACTCGCACCAACACAGTCGCGACCAAGGTGTATTCCCAGATACAGGGGCACGTGCCCTACAGGAATAATGCCCGTCAGGATAGTGTGTGGGTCATTACCTCTAATTAAAGAGAACATACCCCTAGGGCCAAGGAAAACTGGGAAGCCGAGGTGAACCCTGACACTCCTGTACCCACACACTCCAGGCGTCGAGGAGGGGAAGGTGAGGTCTTGTGCCAGGGGAATAGGAATGGGGAACCCCCGAGGGGTAGGGGAGAGAGGGCACTCACACCGGGAAGGAGGAAGTAACCCAGGAAAGGGGGGAAAAACACACAAGGAACACACACTTAACTTCGCACCACAGTCTCTCGAACTTGCAGTCGTCTGGTATCCAAGGGAGGGAAATCCATGCACACAGAATTCAAAATGCAAAGGTCCACTCTTCAGCAACATGCACAAGCAACAACAACGGGGGCTGGTCTCTCAGAAATCACCAGCGCCGCTGTCCTGATGGCACTGGTTAATATGCTGCAAGCCCCGCCCTTGTGCGTGCTCTCAGACGTTCTGAGCATCGCAACAGGGGCGGGGGAACTCCCTGATCTCGAGCCGGCGTCAGGGGCATGGCCAGTGGGCGCAACTCCGTCCCCGCAGCTGGCGGGGTTTCCGCGGCTTCCTGCCTTTGCAGCCCTGATGGGGGCAGGGGCAGTACATCTTGAGGCCTGTTTTGGCCCTGCCGGGGGGATCTCCCCTGCGAGTGAACCCAACTACGCACCAGGGTCCTTACAATACACCCCCCTCGAGGCCGCCAGTGGGTGGCCTGGGATGGACCTGGGTGAGATGGATGCCTTAAATGAAAAGCTCGTAGAAGTCGTGATGCAATAATCTGTGCAGCAGGCTCCCAGGAGCGGTCATCAGGGCCGTACCCGATCCAGTCGACTAGGTACTGGAGCCTGCCACGCAGAACATGGGAATCCAAGATGGCACGAACCTCATATTCTGGGCCTGCAGATGATTGGGACACTGGTCCAGGGGACGGGAGAGGTTGTAAGGGGCGGATGGAGTTTGTTTTCTTTAGGAGGGAAATATGGAAGGTGGGGTGTATACGCACATGAGAAGGGAGTTGGACCGTGTACATGACTTCATTTACTTGTCGCAATATAGGGTAGGGACCGATAAACTTAGCATCTAATTTAGTGTCAGCCAATGGGCGCGTGGAGGGATAGTGCTGACGATTGATCCAAACTAAGTCCCCGGGGCGAAGAGAGGGAGCATCCCGTTGGTGCTTATCTGCTTGAATTTTATAACGTTGTCAAGCCTCTTGGAGAACACGTCAGTCTATGGTCTGAGCTTCTCGAATCTGTTGCACAAGGGCTCCTGCAGCAGGCACCACTGGCGAGGGGGTTTCTATGGTCCCAATATGCGAGTGATACCCATATGTTACGAAAAAGGGAGCTGTTCCAAGGGACGCGTTTGGGGCATTGTTATAAGTGAACTCTGCCAAGGGGAACCATCGATACCAGTCGTCTTGCAGGTAATTTACGTAACAATGAAGATACTGTTCTAAATTTTGATTTACTCGCTCAACTTGACCGTTGACTTGGGGGTGATAAGCGGTTGTAGGATTTAGTGTTACTTGGAGGGCTTGAAAAAGAGCCCTCCCAAAACGAGAAGTGAATTGCATCCCTCGGTCACTTACTATTTCTTTGGGGCACCCATGGAGTTTAAGGACATGTCACAAAAATAACAAGGCTGTCTTCTTGGTGGTGGGCAAGCTTTTACAAGCAATAAAGTGGCCAAATTTAGAGAAATGGTCCACTATGACCAATATGGTCATATATTGGTGTGACAGAGGAAGTTTCACAATAAAATCCAGTCCTACCCGTTGCCACGGGCCTGCAGGTACTGGACGTAGTTGGAGCAGACCCGCTGGACTGCGGTGGGGAACTTTGGTTTGGGCACAGGTGGCACAGCTGGTAATGTGTTGCTCGATGTCTTGACTCAGTGTCGGCCACCAAAAGGTTCTCTGCATCATCTGTCGGGTTCTCTCGACTCCTGGATGTCCAGAGGTAGGAGCTTCGTGATGTGCCCAGAGGATATGCGCTTGACATGAAGGGGGCACTACTATGAGTCCCTTCTGGGTATGAATCTCATCTTGGATGGTAACTTCGGGATCCTCGGAGATGTGGAGTTCCCGAGAGGAAGCTTCACGGAGGTCTGCAAAGGACATGTAGGTAGCCGCAAAAGTTTTCTCATCCAAGATGCGGGCCCGGACTAGTGGCTGGACCGGACATTCCTCATGATACTGAGACAATGCATCAGCGAGAACATGTAAATGTCCCGGTCAATATTTTATACAGAAATTGAAGCGGGTGAAGAATAAGGCCCAACATGCATGGCGGGCGTTGGAGATGTGCGCCATTTGCAAAAAGGTCAGGTTTTTATGATCGGTGATTACTGTAACCGGGTGGCCAGCACCTTCAAGATAATGGCGCCAAACTTCGAAAGCCACCTTGATCGCGAGGAGTTCGCGGTGTAGAATATTATAGTTGCGTTTGCCCAGCGTCAATTGCCAGGAGTAATACACACATGGTAACAACATCTCTGTGTCTGCCTGGTGTGGCTTGCAGTAACACTGCTCCAAGAGCTTGTCCTGAGGCATGGCTTAGAAGTGGAATGGCCTTGTAAAGTCGGGGTGTTGTAGTAACGGGGAGGACATGAAGGCTTTCTTTAAAAACTCAAAACTAAATTGTTGGTCCGCTCCCCATTGGTAAGGAGAGTTTTTTTTCAATAATTGTGTGAGTAGGGTAGTGATTTCAGCATAATTAGGAATATACTGCCTATAATAATTTGTACTCCCCAAAAACCGCTGCAGGAGTTTTACAGCCTTTGGTGGGGGCCATCATTGCAACACTTCGACCTTTTGGGGGTCCATCATCACCCCGGTGGGACTGATGATGAACCCTAAGAAACTAACAGATGCAATATGAAACAAGCATTTTTCTCTTTTGCAATAGAGTCTATGCACTTGTAGACGACGTAGAACTTCCCTAACATGTTGCACGTGTTGTTCCTTGGTGGACGAATAAATGAGGATATCATCCAAATAGACTATGACATACACATCTAGAATGTCTCGAAAGATGTCGTTGATAAAGTGTTGGAAGGCTGCAGATGCATTAACAAGGCCGAACGGCATCACGCAGTATTCAAATAAGTGTGCGGAAGGCAGTCTTCCATTCATCTCCTGGATGCATCCGTAATAAGTTGTACGCTCCTCATAAATTGAGTTTTGTAAAGATTTGAGCGCCTTGGAGTCGGTTCAGTAGCTCGGGAATCAGGTATAAGGGATATTGATTCTTGACTGTGATGCTATTAAGCCCCCTAAAATCCACACAGGGTCGAAGCCCCCCGTCTTTCTTTGCCACAAAAAAGATCGGGGCTCCTGTCTGGGGGAACTAGAGTGACAAATAAAGCCTTGGTGCAGGCTATCTTCCAAATATTGTCGCAGCGCTTGAAGTTCAGGCTCGGCTAGAGCATAAATTTGTCCGAAGGGAGGTTCAGTTCCTGGGAGCAAATCAATAGGACAGTCATAGGGGTGATGAGGGGGAAGTTCCAATGCCCGCACCTTACTGGTAGTCTTGATATTCCTCTGGGAGGGTCTCCATCTCTTCCGTCTTTGTTAATAGGGGGGTAGCTTGGGTGGTGCACCCCTGTGCCCATGGGCCAAGTCGCAGGCACCCCTGTGCACACTGGGGAGCCAGAAACTGAATAGTTTTCTTAGACCAGACAATATGAGGATCGTGAATGTGGAGCCACGAGGATCCTAGAACTACTCGAAAAAGGGGGGTGCATACTATGTCAAAGTTAATACGCTCAGAATGATTCCCGATGTCACAGCATATTGGGGATGTGGCTGTAATTATTGGCCCAGAAACTAAGGGGGAGCCATCAATGGAATGAATTGATTCCGGAACCTTCTTGGGCTGAGTGGGGAACCCTTTGACAAGGGCGAAGTCTAGGTCCATGAAGTTACCCAATGCTCTGGAGTCTATGAGCGCCCATGTCACTAAGGAACTACGGGGGGATAGGGAGAGGGTAATGGGCACCTGAAAATGAGGGTCAAGCCTGGGTGCTATAGTGGGGCTTTTGGAAGTGCTTAGAACCGAAACGGCCCCTGTCCGTCTCGGTTCCGGGCATTTCCCGGATCCTGGCACTGCGGTGGTAGTGCGGGACAGACCCCTATGAAATGCGAAGACTCCCCACAATAGAAGCATGAGCGCAAGGCTCGATGGCGCTCATGCTCCTCCTTCATCAAGGGACCCCGAGAAGCCTCCAATTGCATGGGCTCAGCTTCTGGGGGTTTGGGCATTTCTGGGAGGGGAAATGGTTTATTCGGGAATGGTCTTACATCTTGGCGACGTTCCCTTTTCCGCTCGGCCAATCTTTCCTCAATTTGTAATGCTAAATGAGTGATAGCTTCCCAAGTGTCTGGTAGGGCCACAAGGGTAAGCTGGTCCTTAATTTCATCGCACAACCCTTTACGGAACATTACCCTCAAAACATTATTGGGCCATTGCAACTCCAAGGCTAATTGTTGAAAACACGTAACATAATCTAACATATTCCCTTTAATCTGCCGTAGGGACATAATCAACGTTTCTGCATCCTGGATACGATGCGGATGGTCAAACAGGAATGTAAATTCCTTCAGAAAATCCTCATAAGCCTTCAATAAGGGGCTATTCCCTTTCAACAAGGTTGTAGTCCACTCCAGGACGGTACCCCCCAGATTCCCAATAATAAAGGCTACCTTGATTTTGTCAGTGTTATAAGTATTGGGTTGCACGGTAAACGTTAGGCGACACAGGGCCCAAAATCCCTGAAACGACCTCCAATCCTCCGAAAATTTCTCTTCCTGGGGGGCCTTAGGTTCCCGTGGGGAGGCAATGACTGGGAGCACTCCTGGGGCCGGGGGCGCTGCTACTACTACTGGGGGGATGGGTATAGGGGCGGCTGCCCCTTGGATCTGGGTCACAGCTGTGGCTATTTCTCCCTGCTTGGTCTTAAGGTCCTTGACCTCCATAGCTAGGGATTTCACAGCTCGGACTAATTGTTTAATCTCGTCTGTCACGTCCATACTACTCAAGCCGGTGCTAGGACCAAATAAGGGCTGGTGATTTGTGACCGGGGTAAGGGGATTTGGAGCAACACTCACACCAACACAGTCGCGACCAAGGTGCATTCCCAGATACGGGGGCACGCACCCTACAGGAATAATGCCCGTCAGGATAGTGTGTGGGTCATTACCTCTAATTAAAGAGAACAGACCCCTATCATCATAGGGCCAAGGAAAACTGGGAAGCTGAGGCGCACCCTGACATTCCTGTACCCACACACTCCAGGCATCGAGGATGGGAAGGGACACGGTGAGGTCTTGTGCCAGGGGAATAGGAACGGGGAACCCCCGAGGGGTAGGGGAGAGAGGGCACTCACACCGGGAAGGATGAAGTAACCCAGTGAAGGGGGGAAAAACACACAAGGAACTCACACTTAACTTCGCACCACAGTCTCTCGAATTTGCAGTCGTCTGGTATCCAAGGGAGGGAAATCCACGCACACAGAATTCAAAATGCAAAGGTCCACTCTTCAGCAACACACACAAGCAATAACAATGGGGCTGGTCTCTCAGAAATCACCAGCGCCGCTGTCTCAGCAGCGCTGGTTAATATGCTGCAAGCCCCGCCCCCGTGCACGCTCTCAGATGTTCTGAGCATCGCAACAGGGGCGGGGGAACTCCCTGATCACGAGCCAGCATCGGGGGCATGGCCACGGCGCAAATCCGTCCCCGCAGCCGGCGGGGTTTCCACGACTTTCTGCCTTTGCGGCCCCGATGGGGGCAGGGGCAGTACATTCTGAGGCCTGTTTTGGCCCCGCCGGGGGGATCTCCCCTGTGAGCGAACCCGTCTATGCACCAGGGTCCTTACACCTACCCACACACCACTAACCAGAAAGAAACTTGAAAGTATTTCCCTAGTGCCCTGGCTGGTCACATCTTGGAAAAGATCTTGAATCCACTGCCAAAGCACTACCCAAAAAAGCAGGCTAGCAATCTCTCAAGAAGACAACCCCACAAAAGTGCAACTGCGTGCCGAAATCCAAAGAAAACGACAGCATGGTCCACCTTCAGCAGTGAATGCACTCACTTAAAAATCATTATGCCAACTAAGCAGTGCACAGAAAAGCAGGCTAGCAAGAGTGGGACAATGCATTCACTCAAGAAAAATACGACAACCCCTCAAAACAGTGCAACTGCATGCAGAAATCCCACCAATAGGGATGGGCGAACAGATCGCGGTTCGGGTTCGGCCGTTCAGTTCGGTTGCGTTTGGTTCGTCCATTTGGTTTGTCCGTTCGGTTCGGCAGTTTGGTTAGTTCACTGAGTTTGGGTTCGGCTGTTCGGTTCGGCCATTCGGTTTGGGTTCGGCTGTTCGGGAAATGTTTTGTTATATGGGTGTTTTTGTTGTTTTTTATATGGTTTTTGGTTTTTTATTTGGTTTTATATGTTTTTTTAAAATTTATTTATTTTTGTTGTTGTTTTTATATGGTTTTTTTATTTAATTTTTTTATCTAATATTATATATATCTATCTACACTAAATCTAACTGCTATTAACTATTCTAAATGCTATGAACTAAATGGATTATCTAATAAGTATACAGGCCTACTCCTACAAACACTAAAACTAAATCACTAACACTATCTCTATCACTAAGCTAACTCCTACAACTGTCTACTGTCCCTAACCTATCTATCTATCTATCTATCTATCTATCTATCTATCTATCTATCTATCTATCTAAGGGATGGGGGGGAATCACAAACACCACAAGGTTTCAGTTTAAGGTTTAAGTTTCATTTCAGTACAAAACTGAAATGAAACTTAAAGCAATCTAATAATCCTACTCAACGCCTGCTGTTCAGGAACAGTGACTAGCTCAGAAGGTGTTGGGAAGGGGGGAGGCAGATAGTTTCATTTCTTGCAAGCCTCTCCACCCCTGGTGCCTGGAAGTCTGCTCCTCAGTGACTAGTACTACCCCTCCCTGTCACCTTACAGTGAACCTTTTTTTGCCACCCGAACTCACCCAAATGCGATCTGAACTGACCGAACTGTTCGGCCATTTTGCCATTCGGTGTTCGGTTCTGTTCGGTATGTTCGGCCATTTCACCATTAGGTGTTCTGTTCTGTTCAGTATGTTTGTATTCATGTTCGTGTTCGCGTTCGGTAGTCTGAACAGGCCGAGTTCAGGCCGAACACTGAACTTCCAAACCGCGTTCGCCCATCCCTACCCACCAAAAGCCAGCCAGACCAGCAGACATAGCACCCACAAGAAAGATATTAGACTTTCACCCCCCACACCCCCTAGGGGCACCCAATTATTTTTTTAAAAGGCATGGCATTACTACTGTGGCACTGGTAACTTGAACAGACCAGGCAAGAGGAAGTGGAGCCAGACAGAGAGATCCCTCTGGCCTCAAGGTGCCAAGTGCCAACCAAGCAGCAGGCAGTAGCAATGTGGCACCCAATTTTTTTATTTTTTTTAAAGTATGGCTTTGTAAAGGTCAAGGTAACCCCCACCCCTCAGCATTGGCCATATGGACAGGCCAGGCCAGGCCAAACTATGCCATGCCAGGCCAGGCCAGGTCAGGCCAGGGCCAGGGCCAGGGCCAGGCCAGGCAACCCTCCCCCCACCAGCCAGTTACTTACAGATCCAGCACTGTAGCACACAGCCAAATTCACCAAAGAGAATGGAAAATGGCTGCAGACACTTTTATTTTTCCCTGCCAGCCAATTAAAACTTGCCATCTGGTTTACCATCACTTAACTGTCCCCTCCCATACCCCCCTCCTACCAAATATGGCAGTAAGTTTCATTTTCAGAAGAAGCTCAACTGTCCAGCCATGCACGCAGTGACTTCTGAAGCTTTCTGAGGAATAGCCTTGGCCCTTGGAACTTCGGACTTTCAGAACCGAGTACCAGAATCTTTGGCAAATTCTGAAGTTTTCTGAAGGCCAAGTTTCAGCTCCAACGGTGTTATAACAACTTCTCCAGTATTTGGAACTCCTGTCTCCAGATCGATGCAAAACATCACATCCAACGCATGTCCTGCCTCATGTGTCGAGCCCCATGTATAAATTAGCCATCTCAGGTGCCATAGCAGGCCTGATGACAACTCACTTAATCTGCCAATAAAATTGACCCCCAAATTGAATATAATTCTTACACAGAACAATCTCTGCCAACTCCATAATGAAATTTGTATGAGGACAAGTGTTGTCTTCCCTACTGTCCAAAATTCCTCTGATAATGTTTAATGCATCTTGCTGTGGTATATTAGTATACAATGAAGTGACAGCCAATGTAACAAGTACAAAATCTGTATTTCCTATAGACAGAGAACCAAGTTTGTATAACAAACTTGAACAAATTGCATATACGAATCTAATTGTGCAACGTGTGGTTTCAAATATTAATCTACATATTAGATTAGGGTTCCAAGATAGATCCATTCCCTGTTATAATAGGCCTTCCAGGAGGTGGATGAACTCCTTTGTGGATTTGGGGTAAGACATAAAATAAAGAAACCCTGGGGTTATCATTGTGCAAAAAATCATACTTTCATTCTGTTATATATCCCATACTGAGACCTTCATATAAACTGTCTTTGTGTAATTTGTGTAATAAACAGCCAACGTGTGTAATTTGTGGGTAGGGTCACAAGGACACTTCTGATAAAAGGAAGAATCCTGTAATTGTCTTAATACCACTTTTACATAATCAGTTTTATTCAAAATCACAATGGCTCCTCCTTTATCAACAGGTTTAATAACAATGGCCCTTTTCAAACAGGTGCAGGTGTGTGGGGGGATGGGTGGGAAGTGTGTGGGGGTGCGTTCCCACAGACCCTCACCCACCTCCATGAATGGAGCATCCGGTATTGGTGCCCGTTGCTCTGTTCGTGGGTGGTGGGTGGAAGTAAGTGGGGCGCAGGAGTACACATGCACCCCCACCCACCGGCTGCGATGTTCGCACGGACAGCCACCCATCCCCCTGCATCCACTACAGTGTTCAAACTGCTGTCTCCCCCCCCCCCACACACACACATGGGTGGGGACATCCGTTTGAAAAGGGCCTATATTTCTATCTATAGAAAGTCTCAATAATGCCATAAAGTCTTTACCTGAAAAATTGTGCCATCTGGTTCGAAATTTCTCTCATAATTATTTAAATCTCTAAGGACTGTTTTTCAAAAACTGCAATTTCCAGACAATAAACACTTGTTGCTGAAAAATGGCTTTTTGAGTGGAATGGTGAAACTGTTGCATTCTCGTTCCAGTTATTTTGAAACAGAAACCGCAATTTTAACTTGCGAATGAAGTGAAATATATCTAGTCTATCTTTAAACAGATCATATCTAGAAGTTGGGACATAGGACAGTCCTTTATTCAAAACCTTACTCTCAGCTGCATCTAACTGTCTGTCAGATAAATTAACCACTAAATTATTTACTTCCATTGTGTATTGGATCTCAGTTCCCCGGAAGGCCTAGTCAAGCGCTGAAGCCAGCCAGCGCCGCAGCCACCGGACCGCCATGTAGCCACCGCCGCCCAGAGCGCAAAAGGACGGCAATCTTTGGGTGGGGGGGTAGGGTGATCCCCGGAATGGGGCGGGTGTTAAACCACCCCCCACCCCAGGGATCACCCTAGTACCTGCTGGTGCAGGCTTCGGGTCACTGCCGCCGGCACAGCAGCGGTCTGTAGCCCGCACTAGCAGGGACTTCGGCTAAAAAATTTTTTTAAAAAAATCCAGGCTGGGCAGGGTGGGTGGGGGGTGTCCTCCCTTCCACCCACACAGCCTGGACAGGGGAGGGAAAGTGGTTTTTGTGGGTTTTTTCCATTGAATTCAATGGGGACAGTCCCCAATTGAAATCAATGGAAAAATACCGGTACCGGTATACTGGTTCTAATCCGGTAAACCGGGTTTTTGGGAACCGATATCCTGTAAAACCGGTATCCGTTTTTTTGGGTGAAGTCCCACCCCATTATTTTCCGTAAATTTATCAATTCTGGAATTACAGAATAATTTAATCTGACCATCTCGTTTCTCCATCTCCAGGTCCATTTCCTTAAGAACTGCTTAAAGAGAATCAATCCCAGACAAGTTGAACTTTTTTGCCTGGCCAGAGAATTTAAGCAGATTCCTCTGTATAGCACGCAGTGCAATACAAAATAGTATGCCCAGTTTGCATTCATCTATTTTATTTTTAACCTCAGCACTTGTATCGAAATCTTCTCAAGAGTTAGACTTCCCCTAGATGCCTGTAATTCTGCAAACTCATGTCACCAAATTTGTACTCTTGCACCAAAAAAAGCTGCAGCAAGGTTGATGCCATGTAGCTTCAAAAACACTTGCATGTGCATTACATTTGCTTCCTTGGGTTAGCTGAACTAATGAGCTGGCTGCTTCCATGAAAATCAAGTCAGCCAAAACCAGTTATTTCTTTCATCAGGTGATCACTGGGCTGAAATCCTTTTGAAGATGGGGTCTCAGACACTACAGTCACTGTAAATTACCCATGTAAACACTTCAGCTCAAAGAAGTTGTGTAGGAGATAAAGTGTGCCCCAGTACCAGGTACCAGAAATCAGAGCAATGTACTTTGAATTTGGAAAAGAGAAATAAAATAAAATAAAATAAAATTATTATTATTATTATTAATAATAATAATAATAATAATACAATAACCCAAAACACTAGTAAAAATGAAGCACTAGTAAAAATGAAGACACCAAAGGCCAAGATCACATCTGGGATTTATCACTGTGTTTTGATAAGCGTTGGGCTTAGCTAGCACTCTGTCTTTCACTAGGGATTCAACAAAATTATAGCACATGTTCTTAACAGAATCTGTCAGATAGACTTTATATTTTAATGTTCTTGACTGATTCATTAGCTACATAGTCAAGTCAGGAGTTCAGGGAGAGGTGAATTTTCTTATTAGGAAAATTAGGCATTAGAAATGATACGAGGACCCCCCACCTGTTGCTTCTCAGTGCTGTCCTGTTGGTTTTCTCATTTGTTCATCTCAAATTGTACCTTGCTCCTTTTTTACTTTAATTTTGGTAGATAGGTTTTCTTTTTAAAATTTTATTTCCATTGTTAATTTTATCTGATATATTTTGCTGATTGTTGTTATTCATATTATTGAGATGTATAAGTATTTTTCTTTTATTATATACAGACTCACTATACTATTTCCATGAAGATGTACAAACTATGGCGCACACTGCCCTGCTGGGTGGGTGGGGTGTGCATACAGGCGCACACGCATCCCCATGAACCCCCTACTCATCAACACGCATGGAACAACCTCCATTTTCACGAGTTGCTCTGTGCGTGTTGATGAGTGGGGTGGTGAGGAGGAATGCGTGTTCGGTGGGAGCACAGACGGACCCCCACTCAACATGCATGCGCTTGCCGGGTCCTTCACATGGGACTCACCCACTCATGAACACCCAGATTTCTCATGTTAATGAGTTCTTGAGTGGGTGCCGCCCGTGTAAAAAGGGTCAATGTATAACACTCGTAGAAATCGGCTCATCGCACGAGTATTTGAACTTTTGTAACCATGGTCCATAGAAAAGATTTGTAAGCATCTCTTTTTTCTTAATAAACAAAAAATAAATGGTATGAGGAGATATGCATGATTATCAGCATTGTAATTCTGCACTTGTATAATTCCAATTTTTAAACATTAACCCTGGATCTACAATCAAATCTGATGTCCAGATCATTCTCCCATAACATTAAATGACAGCACCTTCCACGCCTTCTATCTCCCTCTTTCTCTCCCTGACCTCCTCCTTTGATCTCCAACTCTGGACCGATTCCCCCACCCATACCGACGGCCACTCCCCTGACCTCATCTTCTCACAAAATTGCTCTCTTGCTGATCTCTCCTTTGATCCCTGCCATAATTCTGCTCACTTCCTCGCCTCCTTCAGCCTCTCCCACCAAACCTCTTCCTCCTCCCCTTCTCCACATCCCTTCCACAATATGCAGGCCATTACCCCCATGGAGTTTGCCTCCTCTCTATCCCCCCACCTCACCTCCATTTTCTCCTCCTCCTCCCCTGACTCTGCCATCTCCACTCTCAACACCTCTCTCTCCTCAACCCTTGAATCTCTTGCCCCCCTCTCTTCCTGCCCCTCTGGTCCCAAAACCCCCGCCCCTGACTCACCGCTAAAATCCACTACCTCCACTCCTGCACCCGGGCTGCCGAACGCCTCTGGCACAAATCCCGCTCCCTCCCTGACTTCCTCCACTACAAATTCTCCCTCTCCCCGGCTATCTCCCTAGCTAGACAACACTATTATGCCTCCAGGATCGAATATTTCTCTCGCGACCCTCACCGCCTCTTCTCTACTTTTGATTCCCTTCTTAAACCCCCCTGCCCTCCTCCGCCCTCTTCCCTTGCTGCTCAGGATCTTGCATCATTCTTCACCTCAAAGATTGATAAAGATCTGTCAGGACATTGCCTCCCACCCACCTCCTCCTCCCGCTCCCGTACCGCCCCCTCCCTCTGTCTCCTCACATCATTCCCTCCTGCCTCTCTCTCGAGGAAATCTCCATGCTGCTCTCTTCATCCAACCCCTCCACCTGCCCCCTTGACCCAATCCCCTCCCGCCTCCTGACCTCTATTGCTCCCACTGTCGCCCCCCCACTTCAACATGTCATCAATCTCTCCCTTTCCACAGGCTCCTTCCCCTCTGCCTTCAAGCATGCCACTGTCTCCCCCATCCTCAAAAAGCCCACCCTGGACCCATCTGACCCCTCTAGTTACCGGCCAGTCTCCCTCCTTCCCTTTGCCTCAAAGCTTCTGGAACGTGTCGTCTACTCCCGCTGCCTGGACCTCCTCTCTGCCAACTCCTCCCTGGACCCTCTCCAATCCGGCTTCCGCCCCCTCCACTCTACTGAAACTGCCCTGGCCAAGATCACCAATGATCTACTTGTCGCTAAATCGAAGCGCCACTACTCCGTTCTTGTCCTCCTTGACCTCTCTGCTGCCTTTGACACTGTCGACCACTCGCTCCTCTTGGACTCGCTTTACTCTTTGGGCTTCCGTGGCTCTGTCTTTGACTGGTTCTCCTCCTACCTCTCTGACCGCTCCTTTAATGTCTCCCTCCCCGAGTCGACCTCCCCCTCCCTTCCCCTCTCGGTTGGGGTTCCCCAAGGTTCTGTCCTTGGCCCTCTCCTCTTCTCTATCTACACCCTGTCCCTTGGCGAAATTATTGCCTCCCACGGATTCCAATACCATCTCTATGCTGATGACACCCAACTCTATCTCTCTACCCCCTCTCTCTCCTCCTCTATCCGCTCACGCCTCGTCGACTGCCTCTCTGATATCTCCGCCTGGATGTCCCGACGCCAACTCAAACTGAACATGGCCAAGACTGAACTCCTCATTTTTCCTCCATCCCCCTCCTCTCCCTCTGACCTGACCATCTGCATTGATGGGGTCACCATCCGTCCTGTTCTCCGTGCCCGCAGCTTGGGCTTCATTTTTGACACGCACCTCTCCTTTAAACCTTACATTGACTCTGTGGCCAAATCCTGCCGATTCGCTCTCCTCAACATTGCCCGCATTCGCCCCTTTCTATCTGTCTCCTCGGCCAAAATCCTTGTTCATGCCATGGTTATCTCTCGCCTCGACTACTGCAACCTCCTCCTTGCTGGCCTCCCTCGCTCCCACCTGTCCCCCCTTGTGGCGATCCAAAACTCTGCCGCCAAGGTCATTCACTCTGCCCGTCGCTTCGACCATGTGACGCCTCTCCTCCTCTCCCTTCACTGGCTCCCCCTTCCTGAACGTATCCTGTTCAAACTCCTGGTTTTCACGTTCAAATCGCTCCATGACCAAGCTCCCCCTTACCTCTCGGACCTAATCGCCCTACGCGCTCCTGCGCGCGCTCTCCGCTCTTCCGCTGTCCCCTCCCTCGCTCTCCCTCGCTTCTCCTGCTCGCCCAACCGCCTTCGTCCCTTCTCCCTCGCTGCCCCGCATGCCTGGAACTCCCTCCCTGCCGACGTCCGCCTCGCCTCCTCCCTCCGCTCCTTCAAATCCCTCCTCAAGACCCACCTTTTCCATGCTGCCTTTCCCAATGCCCTCTAGTCTTTCCCCTTGCTCTTACTGTCAGCCCTCCTCTGCTGACTGCTGCTACCGACCACCTTGTAACCAAGCCAAGTACACGCACCTGAGACTTCGCATCCGCCTGAATGTTTGTTTGTCTTCTCCCCTGTCTCTCCCACTGTCCCTTCTCCCTTTCTCCCCCTCCTTGTCTTTTAGATTGTAAGCCACAAGCAGGGACTGCATCTATTTCTATGTTATGTACAGCACCAGGCACATGGCTGGCACTATATAAATGTTAATAATAATAATAATAATAATAATGTTTCATTGTTAATAACTCACTGGCAGGAGAACAAAAAAGGGGCTGTTTCCTTAGGAAGGCAGTTTGTAGCAGTGGGGTGGTCAGATTTTACACTGGCTGATCTTCTGCTGGGCATCTGCAGATCTATATAAAACCTGAATCCTTATCTTAATTCTAGTGCCACTGAGGGACCATTGGGGCCAATCCCATCCCCCACGGCTCTCATGCACACCCACACACATGCACCCATGCGTAAACCCCATGGACCACCGCTGCGGGCACGTTGTGCCTTGCATAAACTGTGCACATGTGCGTGTGCGCAGGATCTGCAGGACATGGGGTTTGCCCCTTAGTCAATAATTGCCTGTCTATCAAGATGCTAAGTGTTTTTCAGTTACTGTTTTTTGGTATAATGTACTCCTCCTTGTAAAGTGGCTGTACAGTCTTTGTTCCTAGATGGGTGTGTTTGCATTTGGCTGAATTAAAATGCATGTTTGAATGAGTCCAGCTTGCTAAGAATTGATTCAGTACACTGGGGTAATACCAGAATAAATATTTCAAGGGAGTGAAGGGGTGTCAAAGACTATTGCTAAGGGAACAAGGATTTTTCTACACTTAGTATAAAACAGAATAGCAGAGATATTCTACTTCTCTGATGAATAGGGAAGGGGTAGCAGGAAATATTTTTGAGGAGGCGCCTGCTACCTGTTGCTACTTCTTGGCATCATCCACTGTATATCTAGCATGTTCTTGTTAGTATTTACTTCTCCTTCAATCTTTTCATCTAAAACTTTCCAAGAAGGTTGCTATATTTTTTTCTAAACTATTAAAAAAGATATTGAATAATATTTTGCCAAGAACAGTTTTGTATGGGATTCCAAAAGAAACACACACATTGGGTGACTTCCTTATTTATGATTTTTAATGACTGATTTAATGATTAGCCAGGTTTTAGTCTATTTTATGTTACATTGATTTTGTACAGTGCTAATTTTTAAAATGAGAGTATTACACAGGAATAAATCAAATGCCTTCCAGAAGTCTCGGAGTGTGATCCTCCAAGCAGATAATGCCAGTTTAGTCCCATTCATTCTTGTAGAGTTCCATTCACTTCCATGAAACTTGAGGCCATGCTAAGTGCTAGGGCTGGCAATATCCACCCTGAAGGATTGTGCCCTCTGTGTATTAGAACATTTAAATTCATGTTATAAATCAAATTTAGAATCTTATTCATTCAAGCTGATTTATAAAGATTTTTGTCTCCCATAAAGCCACGTTGACTGGAATTAATTACACTGCCATCCTTCTAGTTCTTTATTGACTGACTCTTGTCATTCACTGAAACTCACCCCAGAGTGTATCATTTATGGCACTCGTACATCTTCCACTGAGGCTTTAGATGAGAGCTGAAACAAAGGGTGCAGCCACACAAGATGCCTACTGAAAATCTTACCACATGCTGCAGTGCATTGTGTGACCAGCAAATGCCAGATGTTCTCCTTGCCATGCGGTGGGGCAGACAGCTGACTGCTATGTGCTGCGTTCTCGGGAAAAGGCTGAGGATGCAGTGCATAGCAGCCTTACCCCAAATGGGGAAAGCCTGGTTGCCCAAGGTGCGGCAGCTCATCTTTCTGGTCTCCAGCTGCCCCGCCGCACTGTGAGGTCCTCTCTGGGGGTTTGAGTGGCAGCTGCTCACTCCAGTCCCATGCGGCCATGTCATGGCTAGGAGTGGATTAGTGGTCGGGCTGGGGGGTGGGAGGTGGGGCAGGGCTGGGCACCCGCTTGTGTGGTCAGTGCTTCAGCTCACACTCTGCTGTGGCAGGAGGTCCAACAGCAGCCCACTGACCCAGCTTCACTGCGGTGTGTGTGTTTGGGGGCGGGAGAGGGAAGGAAATACTGTCTGCTCTGCTGCCTGGGCTGGCCCCACAGTGTGGTGGATGCACTTGTCTGACATCAGGCTGCATGGGGATCGGGTCCTCCGGAGCTCCTGTAGCTGCACCGAAAAGAGCGTTTCAAAATTTGTGTTTCAATTTTGAGTATTCATTTACTTCAACAAATATCCAAATCTGCACTTGCACCCATGAGAAATTCAATGAGAATTTTGATTTCACTTCATTTGCTCAGTCTGAAGTTGTCTCGATCAACTGTCTGGGATGTCGGCAGACACCAGGATTGGGTGTGGGGCCAGGAGTCAGAGCAAGGACACTATTGGGTCCATACAGGAGCAGAGACAGAATCAGGTTAGGCATAGGAGTGGGGACAGACAGGGCTCAGGTGGTCAGGAACACACACAGGATCAGGTCAGGAAGTCTCAGGAACAGGCATAGAGTGGAACAGGTTCAGACGCAGGTCAGGGGTAGGCACAGGTCAGGATCATGATCAAAGCAGACACTTGGGTGTGATCCTCACTCCTTAAAATTAATGGAAGCTGAGCCTTACGGCCCTTTTCATATGAGACGCCCCCACCCATCTCCACGCTGTTTTGCTGCGTGGAGATGGGTGGAGGCACCTGTGTGAAATGCTATGGGGGGATGGGCGGGGGATGCGTGTGCGCTCCCATGCTACACCTACCTTCACCCATCACCCACCCACAGAGCAATGGGTTCCAATGCCCAATGCTCTGTGGGTGGAGATGGTTGAATGTGAGTGGAGATGGGTGTGGGCCTGTGGGAACGGGCTCACACCCACCTCCACGCACTGTGGCTGCACACCCATCCCTTCCCCCACCACGGTCCATTTAAAAACAGCCTTAGACTTCACAATGAGCTTTCGTTTCCCCTGCTGTGCCTTTGCGTACCCATAGCCACACTTATCTGAATATCGTTAGTAACATTTGAATCAATTAAAATTTACGTTTGTTTAGTAAAGGGGATTTACATTTAAAGCTTCTTAACCAGACAAAAATTCAAATCCAATTTGAATCTTTGCTTCAACTTTACTTTAGACCCAAAGTCTTTCCTGAAGTTTGGGTCACAAATTTACTCAGCTAAGAGCAACCAGAATGATCTGCCAACTGTACACATTTTGTTAAACATGCCATTTTTGTTCCCTTAAATCAAAAAGTATTTATGATTAAAAAGAAAAGGTGTCAGCCTCCCAAACACTCTAAGGGAAGTGAAAACTAGTGTGTGGAAACACAGGCTCTTTGTTACTCCAGGTACGATAATATCAGCTGCTGTGTGTGTCTGGCAATTGGCAAGGCTAAGTGAGAGAATACAATGAAATGTTAAATTAGCCTGAATGGGGTTAGTAAGGACAGAGGATACATTTTATTTAAAGAAAGTAACATTGTACCTCATGCCAAACTGAGGTAATTTCCTTCCCTTTTCAATACTTCCTAGGTTTCCAGATTTATAATTTTTATGGCATTTGCCAGAGCTCACCTGAAGAAAGCATTACTCAAATAAAATCTAAAGGAAATATTTTCATTCAGGACCCAGACCCATAAAGAAAAACTACTGTATGCTAAGAAAAAAAGCATAATTTTACTACTAATTACACACATAAGCCAAATAAATAGGGCAGTGTTGCTGGGCTGAATAGGAAATTTACACATTGCCACTTAGAGCAAAGTGCTGGGGCTTGCTTATTGTATCAATAGCCTAATTAAGAGTTTTCTTGCTATGCAGAGTATAACTGTGTGTGTGTGTGTGTGTGTGTGTGTGTGTCCGTCCCCAGAGCTGCCCTGAGCACTGGGTTATTAGGTTTGAAGAATTAGCAAATGCCCAACTGCCACGCTCTTCCAGGTTTGTCTGTCACTCTTCCCACAAGAGTGGGGTGTACTTGCAGGGGCCCATCTAGTGGACCCTTGCCCGGGGCCTCCTACCTCCCCTATAGCCAAGACCTACACCACCAGCAGTGCACAAGCCCTGTACATGGGCCCTTTCAGTCCAGAGACCCCTGTGGGTCATATCCCCCCTTCAGGGTGAGGCCCCAAGCTGGACCGATTCCACCTACTTTAAGTAGGCTCGCTTTAGTTCTTCTGGGCTGAGCTGTTCTTCTTCTGATGGATCCCTGGGCTTCAGACAGAGTTTCTTCTCAGGAGCAGCACAGCTCCTACTCCTTTAGCCACCTTAGCCACACTAAGGGCTAATTCAGGTTTGTGGTAAAGAGCACTTACAAGTGCCATTGGTGGGATGCGAATGTGAAGAATGTGCGTCGTTGATGACATCTGAAAGGCTCCACACACATGACTGAAACTTGGTGGTGCACTGACAAGCATGCTCTACTGACCTGTTTTTTTCAGGCTGGTAGAGCACGCTTGTCAGTGTGCTGACAAGTTTCAATCATGTGCACTGTGAGTCTTTCAGACATCATCAACAGCGCACATTCTTCACATTTGCATCTCACCGCCAGCACTTGGAAGTGCTCTTTACTGCACATCTGAAAGATCCCTGAACTCAGGCCTTTTATAGCCCTTGAGCATGCTCAGTCTAACTAGCACGTACTGAGCATGTCAGGGGACTTAGGGCGCTTTTAAACGAGACAAGAAATGCGGCTGATCCTTTGATCAGCCGCGTTTCTTTGCGCTCATTTAAATAGCAAACTTACATTTAAGCCGGCTCTTCCCCGCGTCAGACCGGGCAGGCGATCCTGCCCCCTCCGACGCGGATTGCCGCTATGCCGGCTTCACGGCACACTTCCGGGATATTTTGCTGAGTGCGCATGCGCAGAAGGGTGCACATGCGCACTGAGTCTCTATGCCGGGTCTGATGCTCTTCTGAGCATCAGACCCGGCGTAGAGAGAAAGGCGGGTGCCCGATCCCGCCTCTGAATGATCCCGCTTGTCAGCGGGATCGTCTAAAAGTGCCCTTAGACTCAGAAAGCCTCCCTGAGCCCAACTGAGCATGCCCCAGGACTTAGTCTCTGGAAGCCCTGAAACCTCAACTGGGCATGCTCCAGGTTGATGCCTGTCAGTATAGCTGCTTGGCAGCACCAGTAACAGGGCTCCTACAGGCTCAGAGGAGCAGCCCTGTTACATAGAGTTTTGTATCTTTTCTTCCAAGCCAAAGTATATTGTGTAAAACAGACTGGGAGAATTATTGTTTTGACAGTGGGTGTTTTTTCACACACAATTCTCCTGCATGTTTGCTGTTACATCCTGAACTTTCTGTATGTCTAAATCACTCACCCAGATCTTAAACAGCTGGCTCTTTGAACTTGTCCAAGAACTTTTGTGTGTACCATTCTCCTGGTAAACTGCTTTGCTCCAGGCAGTTGTGGTCACTTGGTTTCCATGGTAACCTGTCACATCTACAGCTCTGGCTACTTTGGGCTGCCTCAGGGCAGTGTTTGTGTGAATAATGCATCCAGGAACTGCCTCAGGGCAGTGTGTGTGTGAAAAATGCATCTGGAACTTACTTGTGGACTTGTAAACCCAGAAGATTGAAAAATCCAGAACTTTAAGGTGTGTATAAAAATGCCCAGTGTCTCTGCTTTGGTCAGCTATTCACCTTGACAAATATTTTGTTTTAGGAATAAGGATGTCTAGTCTCATTGTTCTTACCCAAAGCATATTTCAGTAGTTCCAGTTTAATTGGCAGTAAATGTACTGCTTCTAAGGCGACTTTCAGTTTCAAGATGTCCCAAACTTTCCCTTACGTTTTTTGGGTGACCTATCTCCCTGATGATAATAAATGAGTCATTGAAAACAAAAGCAGTTCTGAGGTGTTACAGTTTTGACAATAACTTCAAGCCTTAACTATCTAGAAAATAAATTCCAGTGCATGCAATGCAATGTCATGCAAATGTTTATACATCCAAGAAACTTTAGGTATGTTGGTAGTTAAGTGATATGGTGAGGGTCGGGACATACAGAGAGTAGAAACATTGGATGTTGCAGGTGACATAGAAAGGTCAGGGAACAGAAAAGAATTAGAAAAAGGGGAAGGAAGGGAAGGGCAGAACTATTTATTTTATTTTATTTATTAATTTATTTATTTATCAACAGATTTAATACCCCACTCCTCCTGCACAGCTGCTCAGGGCAGCGTACAGTCACAATACTATGGAGTTACTTAGGTAAGAAGCTTGACTGGACTAAGACTATGTTATACCAACATCATGAGTGTGGGCTGCATAAGGGATGGAGCCAATACTCTGCTATTGCTGAAATGAGAAGCAATTTTTTTCTCACAAAAATATTGTGAGAATCAAGAATTGTCACTGAAATTTCAGTACAATCTCGATAACAAACTGAGTTCTTGGTTGAGAAATTTTTGTCGAAATACCGTTGACTGTTTTCCATTTACCACAATTTACTACCATATGCCATTTTGTGCATGTGCATTACTGGGATGAAACATGGTCCACAGTAAGCAGTACATGGTAAATCAGTATATGGTAAATGGTAAATCACGGTAAACGGTAAACAGTATTTCAAGAAAATGTTCTTGACCGAGAAATGTTGAGAATTGGCGTTTTTCTCGATTATCATGTCTTGCTTAAAACAAGTTGAGAACTGTGATTCTCAATAACTGAGAAAAACTTGAGATCATGTTTCAACCCTATTCTCTGTACTTTACTGAAAGCACTTAGCACATATTTTAAGGCCTTATTTATAGCCATGAGGGCTGTATCCATTTCATTGGGAGCAATGAATTTACCTGCCCACATATATTAGCAGCAGCCTCATATATACACTAGGTTTGAAATGGGCAGCAGATTTTTTACTTGCAACTAATTTTGCCATCTCGGAAACTGGGATCAATTTTCCAACAATTTCCTGATACAATTTTTTAATTCTCACAATACCACAAGATACCGCCCCGATTTACTGACTTTCCATTTATTGTTTACTGTGTACCATTCATTTACCACTTACCACACTGCCGAGGGTACCGTTTTACTTCTGGGTTTCTGTCTGTTTGTTGTTTCTGCATTTCCAAGCCAACCACTGTGCAAATAGCCCACCCTTTAGCCCCCCTGCCTGCCCAAACACAGTTTAAAAAAACAGTGCCTCCATTCCAGTGCCACCAATCAGAATTGTTGGATGTTGTTCCCTTTGCTTTGACCAACCTGCAACTGGGTTGCAGATTTGTAAAGGAAATCTGTACCAGCCAATGAGTGAAGAGGAAGTACAAGGGAAAATGGAGTGCAGAGATGATAGAAAAAACACAGTATTATGTCAGTATTAATCCAGTATTACCACTCTGGATTTGAAAATGGTGGCAAAGCAATAAATGGGATCCCAGTAAACAAATTATTAGTAAGTCAAGAAATGAAATGTTGATTGAGACTTTACTAAGTATCAAGAAGTTCTTAATTCAACCGAGACAGTATTGAGACCTGGGATTTTGATGGGAATTCCCATTTTTGCAAAATTTCATTTCAGCCCTAGTCTACACCCATATAATGGTGGCCATTTTTGCTGAGGGCAGCCTGTTTCTTCAATCTCACTGTATATTGTTTTTTTGTTTTTTTGAAGCACTGTTCATTTTCAATCTAGGAAAAGCAAGACATAACTCTTCAGTTATAATGTTGTTTAATTAAGTCTAATTTCTTAACATAAAATGTTTTGCATTAGTTTTTAGTGAATTTGAACTAAATGGGAAGTACAACGCGGAAATTCAAGCAAATCCATCCGGTGTTGAAATCAGTGGTATCCTCCTGGATTTGTAGTTGTATGAACAGAAGTTTACGTAGGTGATCATCTGTAGTACCCAATGTCTCCTCCCACCAGCTGTTTTCCTGATGATATCTCTTGGAGCAATACACCCAACTAAAAGAGAGAGAAGCTGACTCCAAGCTGGCAAAGGGCTATTGCCCCCAAAATATAAACTGCGGATGTGTGTGTGGACAAAGCTTAACTCCTAAGAGAATCCAACTGTGAAAGTACCTCCCCCATAGTCAGTCTCTTCCCCCACCTCACCACCTATTTATAGGTCTTTCTTTCATCCTGTCACCACCTGCTCAGGAGAAACATCATAGGAAGGAGTAAGAACCAGCCTGGCCCTTCACAAAAATCCATGTTTTTGTGTTCTTTGGATGATTAAAATTGGTAGCAGGATAGTGCACGCATCTCTAGATGTAACAGCAGCTATATGCTAGCGGCAGCTACTGACTGTCTTCTCCATGATTTTTTAGATCCCAAACTGTGTTAAGTATGTGTGTTTTTTGCACAAAGAAATTATGCATTTAAAGCCAAAGCCAGTAGCTAGTGTTATGTCTGGTAACACCCTATGTTATGCACATATCAATGAGAATTAAAATTCCTGATTTTAGTACAAAACTAGACCTTTTTAGAGACTCATTAATAGTGCCTCCATCACATATTAAGGGCACAATCCTCCAAGCAGACAAGGCAAGCACTGACACTTTGTTTGAATGTAAGTTGCACTGAAGCGAGTGAATGAGACTCATGCCCACACTTAGTGCTCATGCTGCCACTGTCCACTGAGAGGACTGTGCTGTAAAGTCTCAGTCCCCATTAATCTAGCTGCACAAGAGGATTGTTTGTATTAGAGGTGGACATCATGGATTCGTATTAATTTGTAACTGCTTGTAACGGGCAGTTATGGATTAATCCACATCAATCTGTGCCTAACGGCAACAGGAGGGTTGTGGTTCAGTTTAAAATTTATTAAATAAAGAAATAACCATGCATGCTCAAAATGGCTGTCAGACCGTTCTTTGCATGCATGGCCTTTCCCAAAATAATAGCAGAAGCGTTGCCACCACTTTGGAAAAGGACCGTCTCCACACGTGCAGTGGCTATTTTGCAGATGTGAAGACCAGTTTTCCTCTTCTAAAATAGCAGCAACACAGCCACCACCATTTTGAAAAGGGCTGTGTGTGCACAGAACTGTCCAGCAGCCATTTTGTGCATGCTTAGTTGTTGTTTTTAAAATTCTTTTTTATTTTTAATTGATTTAATCATGGATCCATAATACAGATTTGTAACTAAATCTGGAATTAAGATCCGATATGAATCTGGATCCATAATTCCCTCTGGGCGCCCATCCCTAACTTGTATATTAGTTGTGCACTAAAGCACTGTGTAGTGTCCTGGGTACCAAATCACATTCACAGTGAGAAGCCTTGCTGTGCTGATTCTGTCTGTTTTATGGGAGCATGGTATGCACCTAGTCTGTACCTGTCGGCATAATTAGGAGTGATCAGACGACACTTAAGTGTCAGCTGTGGCCATGGAATGACTGTGGTGGGCTATTTGGGGTGACATTGCATTGTGCAAGTGAGAGTGGGTGATGGGCAATGATGCCTCTTGCCGTGAATGAGGCTTTGACACCCACTTAAGTCTAATGTAGCCCTTGGACAAGCAGCTTGCATGTGCCTAGTCACCTTGTAAATGGGACTAAAATTGGCTCAGCAACTTGAGTGCAATTTAGTTATCTTAAGCTGCTGGCCCACTATAGAGACAGCAAATGATTCAGTGAACCCCCAGCACATCTTACACACGTTATGTGTCACATGCTACCATTGACATGTTTTATAGGCTCTCATTTATCCTCAAAGGTCTTTTCTTCAGACAGGTGAAGTGCTGGATGCCACAGCCCCTGTTTAAGCGGTATAGTTAATTGGCTGTTTCCTTTGAATGCACTCTGTGCACACTATTTTATTTTATGGAAATTCATATATTCAGATCTCTGGTGCCTCAGTGAAACTCCTGATACAGCTAATAAAAATGAATATATTTAAGACATTAAAAACATTATTTCTTACCAAAGAAAAGTCTGTGGGAGATGGATTTCATGCAATTACTTTAGTGCATTCAGCTTCTGATTTTAAAGGCTGTTTTAAAAAAAATATGTATAGTACACTGTGTTAATTTTTCCAGGTTTCAAGTTGACTTATGAAAACACAGGCACCTAGTTATAAATGATATAAATTGTGCTAGTTACCTTCATAAGGTCTGTTTGTGAGACCTTAAATCCCCTGACCAGCCCCGTGGGAAGAATCAGTGGACCTGCAGCATCAAGTGATGAGCACCTCCTCAGAGCACTATATTGAAAGTACCTCTCCCAAATGGAGTCCCCTCAATGCCAATGGTTTTGGGAATGTGAGAGTTTTACAGATAGAACCCGTCCTTCTGTAGTGTATGCAGGAAAGTCTGTAGTTGTGCTTGACTCCTGTGCTGTACCAGCACCAAAAGATATACGATTCTAGAATTGTCTGTCAGTGCATTTATGGCAATTTTTACAAGGACGGGGGTTGGTGGGGGTGCTCATGCAGTGGGTGGAGGTGTGTGTGTGTCCTTTTACCTGGACACCCACCCACCTACACCCATCTCCACCCACGGGGCCTCCTCCGGTTTTCTGGATGGCCCTATGGGTGTAGATGGGTGAGGGTGATGGGTGTAGATGCGTGTACCGTGTACTCCAGGAGCACACATTCACAAACACCACCATCGGTGGTGTTTTCACGGGCACACACCCAGTGCATCCCCCCACCCCCTGCCAGCCCATTTGCATGGATGACTCCCCCACCACACACCTGCTGGAACACCCAGCGGTGAGTGGGGCCATCCGCGTAAAAATGGCCTATGAGAATACCCACCCATGCACCAGAAATAAAACTACAGCATAGAGCACTGATCCAAAGAATAGAAGTAAAAATTCAAGCATAGGGACCTTACATTGCAGATCACAGAAGAGGGGGAAACTCATACAAATGAGCTCTTAGGCTGCAATCCACAAACCACTCACTCTGGAGTTGTTTGTATGTCACAACAACCATAATATTTTATAGTTCAGTGTTTCCTATCCTTTGAAAAACATACTCATTGGTTATGTGGAATTTCATAGAAACATAAGGTTGAAAGGTAGTTTACTGGTCATCTAGTCTAACTCATCACTTTGAGGCAGCATACCTTATACCTAAAGCTTGTATGCCTTGTTTGGAAGCTTCTAATGAAAGAGAGTCTACAACCTCCCATGGTAACTAATTCCATTGCCCAACTGTTCTTTTTCTTGATATGTAACTAAAATCTACCTTGATGCAATTTATGCATCATCATCATCATCATCATCATCATAATTGTTTTTTAAAAAATATTTGTATAGTTCCCCCTGCCTTGCATGACACTTAGAATGCTTCACAGAATATAAAACAATATAAAAGTATAAAACAATTAAAAACAATTCAAGACAATTTTAAACAGCAATAAAATACTTTAAGATAGTGGAAGGAAAAAGGGAGGACAGAGTACATATGTTTAAATAAATACGTTTTCAGGTGCTGTTTGAAGGTAGGTAGGTAGGTAGGTAGGAACTGAAATGAACATCCAGTCCAGAAGGAGCGAGTTCCACATCGAGGGGCCCATCACGGCGAAAGCCTGATCACCTGCCAACTTAAGGTGCAGTGGTGGAAACCCCAAACAGTGGGTGGTTCCTGAGTGTAGATACCCATCAGTGTAAGACTCCAGAATCAGGTCTCGAATATAGCTGGGGCCTAACCTGTTTGGGTGTGCATGCCATTTTCATTATTACAATAACGATAACAAAAATTGTCATTTTTGGTATTATTATTGCAATAACAAAAACAACAAATACTAATAATGAAAATAGAAACAAAAATGATTTTTTGTTCTTTAAATAATGGGAAAAACTGAAAGACATATTTCTGGCTATACCTTTTTTGATTCTTATTCAATTCTGATGAAACTTGGGGAGAGTATACCCTCAACAGAGGCCACTATGGGTGATTTCAGATGTTACGGGAGGCCGGTTCACCACAGTGAACCCCGGGGGGGGGTGTGAACAGAACAACCACAGCCCGGGGTGAAGAAAAGCCCCTAACAGACGTGACGGGACCGGGACCACGGCCGGGAACCGGTCCGACCCATCACGGACCGGGGCAGCACAACAGACGTGCAGCCGATCCCCAGCCGTGGTCAAAACTCCAAGAAGGCACCGGGCAGGGGCGGGACACAGACATGGCCGCAGAAGGGCAAACGAAGCCAAGAGGCACACAAGGGAATGCCCACACAAGGGAAACGGGAAGGGAGGGGGAAAGAGGGAGAACAGGCTGACAGGTGCCACACACAGCACACGCACACACACAGCGGACCCGCAG